>OY776674.1:110321692-110916692 GCA_963675555.1 Leptura quadrifasciata | reverse complement strand
AACAATAACTAACTAAACTCCTACGCTTGATATTATAACAGGTATTTATGCACTGCACTGGCACATTGACAACACATCTCATAAGTCCACCGTTGACTACTAAGAAACGATATACGAGTTTTTTATGTTAGTAGGCCTGTCCGTATAATTATCTTTAAACCAGTGCAGTCGTAGATGGTTCACTCAGGCTGATTACATTGTCAGTCTCGGACTCGCCTGCACAGTTTCAACTACCATTCGAATCTCGATACCATTGCTAAATATATAGGAAAAAATATCAAGTTCAGTGTACACTGTCCTGTGTTTTAACACTGTTTTTAATTTTTTTCCACTTGTTTGTTGGCGTTGACTTAGACATTCTGTATAAGTCGCCTCAGAATTCATGTCAAATAATATATCATAACCTCATTTTTTTAAGAAATTTTAGTTTCATTCACATATATTAAAAGTTAATAAGATTTACGGTGTAATTAATAAACGAGTCATTGTTTTTTTAAGTACTTTGACAAGGGATCGCTTTATTAGGAGGAGAAGGTTTCAAAAGAGGATACAGGAAATCTATATGTATATTTTGTAAAGCAATTTTAAAACCATTTGAACGCTTCATAGTTTTATAGTTGCTTGAATTGCATTCGAAAGTTTTTTTGATGCTAAACTGTTTTGTTAATTTCTTTTGACATTAATAATAAAACTACAAAACTACAGATAGAGAAAGTCCAAAAAATTGTTATTTGGAATCGGTTTTCTACTGTGGCTAAAATTGCCGGTGTGATCGACCGAAAACCAATTACTATTTTTTTTATTTTAAAGTTGAATATTTATGCAGTAAATTTTTTTATGAGTTTCTTTTATTATATTCTCAACTTATATGGTACATATTATGGAAAAATAATAAATTTAAACATTTTCAAAATTCATGCATCTTCCTCAATACAGGCAATACTTCTCTTCGGTAAGCGAGGAAGTGAAAAAATTGATTTATTCAAAAAACAACAATCTGAAAAAACTGCATTTTGGAAATAACTGGACTGGACTAAAATTACTGCTGAAAAATTAAATCTGCCTGTTAGTAATTACATCAGCGTTGAAAATTTCCGTTACCGAGATATTTTAACAGTTGGTCACCCTAATAACTAATTCGTCAGTCCCCCTTGACTTACATTAACGTTGCAGCTAGCGCAACTTCAATCTACCCTTAGAGGTCAAACATTATGTTGGTTATGCTATATTGTATATGCGCATGTCACGCCGGAAAAACTATTTGCTATTCCTATTCGCAACATCGCAACTCCCTGTGCAATGTCATTTTAGTTAGGATTAGTACTTCATTGTATTAGTTAGGGAGTAGTTGTTACGATTTGACCTTAATTGCGTATCGCGCGTATTTTAACTGTTTCGGCGCCATATGAAGCGTAAAGCCCACAACAAATAATTTTTCCAACGTTTTAACTTTGAAGAAAACGGGCATTATTGGGCAAAGCAGATAAACCGAATAAAAGATACGCGCGATGAAAGTAAAATTGATTAGTTGCTTTAATAAATAAAATAGATCTATTTAGCTGCGAGCGTGTTAGTGAGTACTGAATATTGATGTGATAAAGAACTTTTGCCTTTATTGGTAGAGAGTATTTTTAAGTGCATGTTTTTGTGTACAAGTAGGTAAATATTATTTAGGTTTCTTGTGTTTTTTATGTATGAATTATATTAACACCGGGAATGTATCGATGTGTTTGTCTATTCCTTGCTGTGCTGTGTATAATGGTAATTCTAATTAATGATTAATTAAGAACAAACATTGTTTTGAAAATGTCACTGCCTACACGAAAATAAAAATGTTTAATTTATTAACACAATATACCACGTGATTGTTAAAATATACACACCATGATTTAACAAAATTCTTTAAATAGGTATTACTATTATTTACGTATTTACATTTTTAAAGAAACAGATATAATAATATTGTTATGCCACGGAATAACCTACACTGACCTACACACTGAAAAATGTGTGCAACTAAGGGCCGGTTTATCGATACAGGGTTAACACTTAACTACAGAATAACTGTCAAACGAAACAATGGGTATCTTTTGTTTTATTTGACAGTTATCCTTTGGTTACGAGTTAATTTTGCATTGATAAACCGTCCCTTAATTCAATAAAATTAGTTATTTCACATCTTTCGCCCGAATTTGTCATGCTACGTGGAGAAAAATCAATATTTTAGTCCTATTTGCAAAGTTCTTCCACCGCATGTTTAATAGCTCAGACATCGTCTAAATCTAACATATTCGCTCTCACTCTCACTTAGCTGTTTATTGAAGTTAAGAAAATTATTTCGTATGTAGTTCAACCGGCAGGATACTCGTAGTTAAGTCGGCTAGATCGTGTTGTATGGCGAACATGTTTGGTCAGACTGCCGTCGTGTTCTAGGTTCGATACCCAGCTCCAACTTGCCAGTGTCGGTGAGTAATAATTGGTATCTGCGTTTTTTAAAATTGTGACGCCCTTCCGGACAATCTTGCATTTGGGGATTGTCTATTTTATCTGGTGTGTTTATCTATAAGCAAAACAATTATCGATGGATTTATTTTTCTTATTTTAGTTTATTATGTGTTTTATAAACACTGAAATTCAAAAAGTAAATCGAAGTAGAGGTCTATTAACGAATTTTATTAACGTCTTATTCCAAAAATTTATTGCTCTAAAAATACAATTTTCAGAGCGGATTTCCTGAACCACTACAGCTTCGGGAAATTCGAAACATTTGAGAAATCTGAAAATGATATATGCACCCCCGTCCCCCGCTAGACTATTTAGTAAAATCAATATAAATAATCTGCATATCTATATGGATTTATTTATTTATTTATTTATTTTCTTATTATGTAAGTTATAAACCTGAAGTTCACAAAGTACATCTAGAGGGCTATTAATGACCTGCCTTAAAAAACATTTTTGCAGAAAACTAATTTTCCGAAAAATAAAATTTTTGACAGTGGGAAATATAGCAGTTCGGAAAACCGGCCCTGAAAAGTTTATTTTTCATGCAACAGGTCTGCCTATAAAATTTAATATTTAATTGGAAATAATAGATTTATGGATGTTATAAACCCATACAAGGTTTTTAAAAAAGTAGTTATTTACTATCGGCGTTATTTGTAATAGAAACTACCTCAACGCGTCGAGGCTAGAAAACGCTCCCTTAGTAGTGGTCAAGTAAGAATAAACTGAGACATAAAAACCAAGCAAAAACTTTACGACCTCACTAAAATACCAGTACTCTTTTTTGTGCTGTTCGCAAATTGACTCGCTTACCTTTATAGGTTTTTAATGTGCGTCGGGAATGGTTCATGTTAGGCTTGGCGCCATGGCCCGCAGCGATATAATTATGTTGTAAAGTTTTTGTTTGCATTTTTTATTTACTGGGATCTACTTACTTCAACTTAGCGCCATGGCCCGCGGCGATAATAATTATGCCGTAAAGTTTTTGGTTAGTTTTTTTTGTTTCAGGAAGTCTTTACTTGGACTATACGAGGCTAGGCGGGTGACGTCATATACCTGCTACGCGATACGCGCTGTGATACTCCAAGTGTTGCTATAGTGATAGAGTTAATTTTGCAGCTGTCATGAGCCCTAGCCCGTCCTAACGGGCCTGATATTTTTGCCGATATTTGCCATAGTCGTATTTATCTGTGCTTTGAAAGAAAATCGGATACCATAATTACATCTTCATTTGGCAGATTAAGTGAATCCCTTTCTGGAAACCCTCCTCCATATTTGATAAGAATAAACAAACTCTATTTGACGTTCTAAATAGTAAAGGCACTGTTACTGCCGTGAATTCAAACTTTGTTCTAACGAGAACGACGAGGAATAAACCTAACGCAGCATACAGATGATCTGACGCCTGCCAAGCCAGCAAGCATGTGACGTCATATGCGTTTATCTGGCTGAAACAAAGCAAGCAATTTCTACGGCCGCTGCTGTTATTCGGGTTGACTTTATTCAACAACAGTTTTAAAATTGTTACTGTTAGGTAAAAATCTTTATTTTGCACTACTTTTAATGTATATTAATTTTTTTGGTGCACAAACCTATTGAATCGTTTATTTGAAAAGGGAACTAAGTAACATTTTCAGCCATTTTGATTTTTACAACTTTTCGTATTCTGTGGGTAAACTTATAATTTAATATAGAAAGGGACCACCTTCCATAAGTGCAACGTTTAAAAAATCTACCTCGTTCTCAGCATTTAGTGCAAGGAGGTGCTAAGTGATATCAGTTAGTCCCTTTCTCATATCAATAAACAGCCCCGGCACATTGTGAGTCACAGCTGATGTGTTATTAAAGGATTTAAAAAAACACGATCGTTTATTTTCTGTGCATAAATACACCCAATTAATAATAGCTTCAAGTGCCCAGACAAACTTTACAGTCATGGAGCTTTCAGGAAAAAAATCTTAGATTTTATAAGTTGGTGGCAAAAATATTACAAAAAAAGTGTCAAATCTTTGAAGATTTCAAATAAATATGTTCCTAGAGCACAAGAACAACACACGTATATCGGATTCACAATTTTATACGTAAGTCCTCGGTATGTCATGCGCTCAGAATACATTGAAGATTTGACAAGTCATACTTTTTAACTGCCAAGACATTGTAAAAGAGTTCTTAAAATGCCCAAGAAAAACGAAAAAGTGCCAATTTTGCTAACAAAAATAAATGACATTTTATGCAGAAATCTTAGCATGGCCAACAAAAATGCCAAAAAAGAAATTAATGTTTTAAAAACACGAATATTTTGTACTTATCAATTATTTTAATAAACCTTACTGTCTAAAAATAATTACTGTTGTACTTGTTTCTTTAAAAGACAACTAGCCCAATAAAATGGGACGAAATTTGTCGATTTGGATGAAATTATTCAGAACTGTGCATAACATTTTTTTTTAAATACAGGCGTAGTATGAAACGGCTCAGAAATCCTCACAGGATAACTTCTGATACTTCAAAAAGTGAAAAATATTATTAAAGATACTTTTTTGTACTTCAAACGTGACGAAAATTGCCTGTTTGCTAAAAATTTAAAATCCACCGCATTTTCAATCGTCAGTTCCTTGTCGCTACTTATTGAAAATCGTACACGAAAAAGTGTTTTTTGTAGGAAATTTTGTAAGCTTTCATTTAGGTCTTATGAAATTTTGTCGTAAAGTCAAAAGAAACGATGATATTTATATACAAAAAAAGAAATTAAAAAATAATATTGATTCAATTTTTCAGAACAAAACGGTTTTCAAGAACCTTTTTTTTAAAGAAAACATACCTTGCGAACAACTTATGTTATTGCATTACTTGCAAATGTATATAAACTAATAGAAATAGGTCAAAACCGATTTAAAAAATTGTTATGCACAGTTCTTGCAGGAAAATTTGTTAATTTATAATAAAAAATAAATTTTTGCTCGAAGCTTTAAATAGCTGTAACTCGTGAACCATTCATCGTATGAAGGTCACTTGGAGCTCATTTTACATATAATTTAATTCTCTTCAAAAAACCTTATTACCAAAAACCAATAAAAAAATAGCTACTTGTCAAAATGCACTTGAAAATGACAATTTTCCATGTTTTTCCCTTTTATCTCCATTCACTCGTTATCAAAACGATTTTGTACATACGCCACCATATTCAAAATTAGGTTTTCTTTAACTGTCATCGGATACACTATAATATACGTACGATCTATCGTTTTCAAGTTTTTATCGATTTTATCATGAAACAAGTGTTCTGATAGCGCGCTATAAAGATGTTTAAAAAATCTTATCTCTACCAATATTGATCGAATGGAAATGAAAAATAAAAGTAAATTGTTCGTAATTGAATTCTCGACAACTTTCATTTGAAACATTTTGTGATCCGAATGACCATTTTTGAGATTTTAGCGAAGAACGCGCGCATTTCCTTTGCGTCGGAAAACTATCAAAATTTCAAAAAAATCTATCTCGGCTTCAATAGGTCGTACGAAGTTAAAAAATGAACAAAATTGTGCGGAGTTTTATTACCTATAATGTTCATGTGACATATTTTATAGTAAAATTGATACTTTCCGAGTTTTTTGCGAAAAACCGATTTCTTTACCTACTTTCTCCCCCCTCCCCTCCACCGGCATCTACGGGTGGGAACATTTGATATGTTAAAAAGTACTACAAAATAAGCCTGTTCCCAAAATTTCAGCCAGCTCTGAATTATTTCATCCAAATTTTCCCATTTTATTGGGCTAAACCCAATATATAATGTTTCAGTCATAACTTCGTCAAAATGGAGATTTTTTATTTATTATTTTCAGTTTATTTGAACTGAATTTTTACTGATTTTTTTTAGAATTAAATTTTTTACTTAATAAAAAAAATAGTGTTTTATTATGAAGATATTCTAAGTTACTCCGCTCCTAAATTATTATTGTAAAAAACGTTGCCATATCCTAATTTTTAGGCTGTTAATTGAGTTTTTATTGATTTCCTCGAAAAGTATTGATACACCTCAATGGATTTACTTTTTGAATTTCGTTGTTTATAACTTACATAAAAAAATAAGAAAAAAAGTCCGTACATTTTTGTTTTCTTTATATTAATACCAAATATGTCGATATATCAAATCCTATTTTTTTATATACACACTGGACATGGGAGAAACCGGGAAACAATGATTAATCCAGTGAACGACGGTTTTCACATTTAGATGCGTAGATTAGTTTATTGTTATTGTGGTTAAGTCTCGCGGTTGATTTTTTTAAACCTCAATTTAAGATTCTTTTATGTGCATCATGCTGCTATCAAACACAGTTAAACTAAACTAATTGAATCTTTGGGTAATAAATTATTTCAAAAGGGAAACTAATAAACTATGAGAGTCAACTGGGGTAATGCAACTAATTACAAGGTTTAGGTTATTTTTGAAAAATTTGAAATAGTCATTGCTTCTGTAAAGGAAGTTATCTCTTTTATTGGGTTGGACTTCCTATATAGATAATGTCGGAAATATCATCTAAGCGAATTTTTTATATCCCAACTGCAAACAAGTTATTTGTTGGATTCTAGTATAGTGTATTAACGCCTTCCTTACTGAATATCACCAGCTTCTTGAAGTCCGAATTAATTTTAAAATGTCGTTGTTTTATTAATTAACTTTTTCTGTTTCTTCAAATGTTTGTACTCCTCGTTCGGGATAACCAATTTATGGTTACTATTAAAAACATTTCATTTTATGCTAAACAGGAACGTATTTTTCAGTTTTAATCAAGAAAATTTCCACTCAGGAGAAAATTAGGAAAAATAACCATGAAAAATGTTTGCATTGATTTTTGGATATGCAGTGGCATTATTACTATTGTTGGAAAGTGGTTATTTAATGCCAGTGGTGGAGTACGATAAGGGCGTACGTTACCAAGAATATGTTGTAGAACATGAGATTTCAACCATTGAAGCCAGAAACTCTGCACTGTCTACTGATATCAATTCCAGTAAGTTATAGAATATAATATCTAATATTAATAAACAACGTTTCTATTTTTAAAAATTGTTTGCTTGGGATGGTGCACAATGAACTTTTGTCTCTTCAAATACCCATGCCATCTGATATATTATTAAGAATGGCAGTAGTTATCGTACTGTGATCGGCTCTGAAACTACATTAATGTTTTGGGAAATAAATTATACGCAAAAAGTATTCTTCTCGTCTTAATTCTAATATAACAAGTGTAATTTTCCTAGTGCTTCATCAAATGTTGAGTTTAGTCTTCATCGATTCTGATAAAGCAAACGTTCTTTTGTTAATTTATTTTTTTATTGATGAAATAAAATATGTCTTGTCCTTGTTTATTAATCAATATTCAGTGGCAAGTTGTGTTTCTACATAATCGTAATCGAAAGCTAGCACTTTTAGTTCTGCCCTGTATATAATACTAGACAAGAGAACTGTGTTTGTGTAACTCTCCTTGGTTTAATTTAATTGTGATTAATTAAAGGATCATGGGAATCAACTGTGGAAAACGCAACAGTAATAATTTTATTTCTCCGCTAAAATGACGCTTTATTATATATATTAAATGATTAATATAAAAAAAACATGATATATAGACCTTAAGGCTTGGAAAATTTTCAATTACATTGTTCTAATTCTGACAGCTTCTTCATGCCAATTTTGTTATTTAAAAATGATTTGTAATAAATTTTTAAAATTTTCGTTTTAGTAAGTAAGTAAATAGTAAGTTTGTTCCACTATAATTTAATAGTTTTATGACAAAATACGAAGATCGAGGCAATGCAAGTAAATAAGACATTAAATAAATACTTATTTGAACAAATTTATTTTAAAATTATTATCGTCATTCATATCGTTAAGGTTATCCAATCATTTTTCAAATTTTCGACTCTTACAGTTTTCCAAAGTTTATTATACGAGGTGCGTCCAATTCTACAGATTATTTTCCTACACATGCCATATCCTACACAAAGTATTCTACGTAACGTAGGTTATGTTACATACGATTGCCCTTTTGATAAACCATCGGGAAATTGCACGCATTAGAAAATCCTTTGGCATTTAAAGTTTTCGAGATATAAAGGGTTATATTTCAAAAAATAGAAATATCTAGTATCGCTCAAAAATGCAAATATCTTGTAAACTAAGCATTTTTTTGAAAAAAATACAGGAATAAAAAGTGTTTAAACCATGGTATTAGATTTGCAATTTACCTTTAATTTTCCGAAAAACGGTAAACATATATTTATAGTTTTCCTTGATTATCTTGCTATCTATGCGTCTTTTCAAAAAATTTATGAGAACAAAAAGCGTTGAAAATTGCATTTTCTATACAGTGACACTGTTTAGAATATATATTTTTAAATTTTTCGAGAAAACAGAATTAACATACTATGTTAGTTTTTCCGTTTATCCGGAAAACTAATGTTTGGAATTTTTTTAGTATTGTTTTTAAATAAAGGGCCCAAATTTCCCAAACTATCCAAAATTGTCCATGCCATTTCCTTCATTTACTGTACTACTAGTTTACAAATTAGTGACCTTCGCTCACATTTCCTTTATCAATTAAAAATATATATAATTATCTCAACTGGTTCCGAGGATATCACGAGGGATGTATGAAAAAGTAAGAAAAATTTTCGTCATAAAGAAAGTTTGACTTCCCAAAAAATGTTGTAATTGGCCATTACAAATGGCCATGGGCCTAATCTATCATGCTGTAAAGGTAACATGTGGTCGTACCTTAAAAAATTTTTTTTCAAGAAGGAAGCTACTTTTTCCCCGTTTTACGGTGCACTATAATAGCGCTCCGCAGTTTTCTCACCTTAAATGACCAATTGAACAATTTATACAATAAAAAGTTCCTTATTTCCTTGTTTTTTGTGATATAATCGATAATCTATTTATATACCAAGAACTTTCAAAATTAATATATTTTTACCTGAAATAAACATCTGTTGTTTAATTATGCCCAGTTGTTAGTTTTGTACTTAATAATTTCATTAAATTACGAAAAACCTCCCGTAACACCGGCTATAATATCTGGCAGATTTATGGTCATTGGTTACGCATATAAATGAGAGAAATCGAACATACAGTTCGCAGCGGCACAGGCAAGGACAATTTGCCAGGAATTAAATTTTTTTGACCCAAGCAGGTAGAATTTTACACAAGAACTGTTATGGTACGGGTATTTTCAATAAAATTTATCTAAAAGAACAGGTTACCAACTTAAAATACGAGAAAATAATACAGTCACTTATAAGCACCATGACATGACTATGTTTTTAGAAGATTTACATCTATAGTAAGCTTTTATTACTCTCTGTTATTTCCAAATAGAGTATAGCAAATAAATTGTGTAAAACACGTCCTCCCAAATAAGTTTTGCCGTACTACATAATGCATATACATACTTTTAAATAATAACAAAGTAACACAATATACATCAACTATAGTATGTAATAGGGTTTTCCCTACCTACTAAAAGCATAAAGAACCCACGAGAACGCAGCTTTAGTATGAATCATAAGGCGTATTGATCCAATATAAAATAGGCGATTGTCACAGTAAAAAAAAATGAATAGGACATTATTTCATATAATGGTCAAATATTCGTGTGGTATGTACCATGTACCTACTAAAATACATTGTTTAACATTTGATGAGCTCAATAAATGAGTATTCTCATTTATTTAAAAAAGTTGGTGTAAACAATAAACAAAGTGGAGATTATTGATTGTATCATAAACTAAACATACCTATACTTCTATAAGAGTATAGAGCAGAGGTTGATTCCATTTTTTCATGTAATTTTATTTTAAAATTATGAATCACTTGTAGATATGATCCATTTGTCTATTTTTTTAAAACGGTTTATTATATCGACGCTAATTTCATCAAAGAAATAAATTATTACCTAGCAAAATCCAGTATGGGTTGGAGTTAGCTCTAGTTCTCTTTTCCTTCCAATTATTGAAATGACTAATATCAATTAGTCATTTTATTAAAATAATTTGCCATCAAATTGTTCATATTTCGGTACATTTTTAACGCAAAAATAAATGATAAAATAAAATCAGTTTTATGTTTTACACAAGTCAGCTTTTCAGTAAAATCTATAAAATATTTTAATTTCCAACTATAATCAATGTCATCGACTTAAATTATATAAAACACGTAGAAATAGTACGGTCGTGAGCAAAAAAAATAGGACAAGTCTTATAACGGTATTTTGCTAAAATCTAGTTGTCATAATTTATTGCAAGTGTGCAAAAAACTAATATGCCTTATATAAGCGATTTAGTTAAATCTGGAGTTATTGCTAAAGCAGAAGATGGATGGTCAATGAGACAAATTGCACTGTGTTATAATATTGACAAAAATCCGGTGTGTAACATTTTAAGAAAGTGGAGAATAAATGATACGATCAGTAGAAATCTTGGATCAGGGCGACGAAGGATATCAACTCAACAACAAGATTTGCAATTGATAAATGCTTTAGTAGAAAATCCATTTTACTCAGTTATTCAGGCTGCTGAAGAAACGAATTTTCCTGGATCGAGTAGTACCGGTCGCCGGCGAGTAAGAGAATCTGAGCTACGCTGTCAAGCAGCACAGAAATACTTACTTAAAGCTGAACATAAAGAAGCTCGAGTAGGATTTGCGCTTGAATTTTTAGCGCAGGATGTAAATTTTTGGAACAGACGAAAAAACTTTCCAGTCAACACACAGCGGTCGTATTCGTGTTTACCGCCCTCCGAATACTCGATTCGATGAGAAATATATATCTAACAATGATAAAAGTGGTAGATTTTCCATCAATATGTGGGCTTGCATATCGGCACGTGGTCCTGGTGTTTTGTGGCATATTGAGGAACGATTTAATAGTGAAACATATATTAAGATTTTAGACAATATTTATGCTCTCTTCTGTGTCACAATTATTTTCTAATAATTAATAGATCAAATGACTTACCTGTAAGGAAATTTGATCGTAATTATACCAGCAGTTCTGTCCGAAATTATTACAACTTGTAGTAGTGCTAACTTCTACCAATAATGTACAACGTTTAAAGAATTTTTTACTGCCCCGTCACCGTCTGTTGTGACCGGACCTGTTGCATTTCGCCTGGCGCGCCATCTGTTGTAGCAACTCTACATCTTCACTGTAGTTAAAAGAAACCTATATATGTAGGTCGTTTTTATGTTTATGTGAGGGTTTCACTAGAAGTTCTTGGGAATATAGGGAGGGATGTAATAATTTCGGACAGGACTGCTGGTATAATTTTTTAAGATCAAATTTCCTTACAGGTAAGTCATTTGATCTATTAATTATACTTCACAGTCCTGTCCTCATTATTACAACTTGTAGATGTTTAGAGAAAAAAAAAGTAAAAACGACCTAGCGAGGCTTGTCATCTTAATAAAACCATTTTATGAAAAAATAAACGTTTTATTATTGATTCTGTTTGTTATTTAAAACAAGTCAATTTTTTTTACAGGAAATATGAAAGAAAACTCCATAAAGTATAAAAATAACAAATAAACCTACTTGGACACTATCGAATTAATCAAGAGAATAACTAACTTAAATTTATGTTTCTTATTATTTAGTATTAAATAAGTAATACTACATAACCTTTCTTATCACTCAGCTGTAGGAATAGATACTAACCCTGAACCTTTTAAGATGCCATGCGCAAAAGTGTTTGTACTAACATTGATAGGTTTATTATAAAAAATGTTAAAAGTGTTGAATTTTCTTGACCATCCGGCCCTTTTGCTTATTTCTTCAATATCAATACCTGCTCTATGTGCTGCTGATGTTGCAGCATGCCTTGTGCTGTAACTTGAGTAAATGGATGTGTCAACTCCACTTTTTTGAAGTACCGTTTTGATCCATCGGCTTATGGTTTGCACTGTGGCTGGGTGGTGAGGCTTCTTGTAAGTAAGAATCAATGTTTCATCCGTGGTTCTAAGATTTTCTGTCCTTTTTATGTAGGCAGTAAGTAACCTTGCAAGGCACAAATTTGGTCGTTCGTTAAAGTAGGGTATTATTATAAGATTAAACGAACTTACCTTAAGTGAAGTTCAATCTTAATTGTATGAACGCCTTGCTTGAAATGATCAATATTGTAGTTCTACTATCGTCCACTGGATGGCGCCACGAATGCAACGTTAAATTTATTTATTATCTTCCTCTCTGTCACACACACGGTCCAGCTCAGTTTCTTTAGAGCAAGAATTAAGATCTCAAATCGAAATGATCAAGGGTTTATTTAGAATAGCGTGAAATGTAATTACGAAGAAAATTGCTTCCTGAACATAACACAGAGTGGGTGGGAAGGGTTTGATCATTTCAAGCAAGGCGTTCATATAATTAAGATTGAACTTCACTTAAGGTAAGTTCGTTTAATCTTATAATTATATTCACGCCTTGCTCTCATGATCAATATTGTAGATGTTTAGAGTGATTTGAGATTATCGAAAATGAACTAAATACTTCCTTTTCAAGAATAAAAAAATCTATTTCCAAATCCTACTAAAACATGTTCTATTATGCTTAACGTAACATGTTTTCTACAACGACCATGATAAAACCATATCTGAATGTTAAATAACTTAATTTAAGACAAAATAGTGACCTAGCGAAAGCATTTTTGTCAACCATAGACCTGCTGTAAAACTTCGCAAACGTTTCGGAACATTTATCATCCGGCCGAACTTTCTAGAGTTATTGCAACTTAGGTAGTACCGATCCTCTAATAAGGTTTTCTTTTATTTGACATTTATGCATGCATGCTCATTTAAGAAATCCTCAAATGTATTCTTTATTGAACTACAGATGAGGCCACCCAAAGAAAATTTTTTATTTAAGTGCCTTAATTTTTTTTTGACATAAAAATTCTAACTTACAAAGCATAATGCATGGCGGATCTATATATCAAAATAAAGATCCGGCGGAATAAGGTATGAAGCAAGTCGTCACAATAAGTCCTATAACAACTGAATAAAATTTGTAATATAAGATGCTCCTTATTCGGAGATTTTTTTAATACTGTAAGCTGAAGAAATTTCTATATTTATTCCACTATTTTTAGGGTTGTTTTTATCCAACGGCTAAAGGCCTGTGTTGAGACAGGTTTATGCGGTATTTTGCTTACTAATTATCGCTTACAAAAGGTAATGAATAGTTATTGTAAATTCAGATTTAAAAATTTCGACCATATAGGTATCTCATAAAGTAAAGGAACTATAGGCTTAAAGTCGAAAACTTATATGAACATCATCTTTTATACATTCTTTGCTGAATACCTCACCACACTATATCTTAGAGAAAAACTTAGTTCCAGTTCAGGTAGGTACAATGTTCACAGCAGAAGTTCCGTTTTACACATAAGCTGTCACTTAGTAGTATTTCAAATGTCGCAACTTAGATTTATTTACTTTTTCTTCTAGTTTAGTATTAATTGATCCATATATACATATAAAGTATACAATCGATTATCACAATATGTTTCCTCCGTCTTTTGTTCTTTATTTGTATCATGTACTTACCTATATTAATTTATTATAACGTATAAATTAAGGTTAAGTAGAGTAGCCGCATGGCTTGACTTTTCCTTATGCATTAGAAATGTAATGTATTTGTTATACATCAGTTATACATTTAAAAATAAAGGCATTTTGTTATTATTTTAGAGGTTAGGAACAGTTTGTTGGTTTCCTCTTAAGGCGGTAGCTTTATGTAAGTGAGCCCCTAAGGTCTTCACAATACAGATATAGCAGGGTTAGTTTGGAAAACAGCATAAAGTATTGGTTTAATTTTGTTTACCCATGAAATTTTTATCCTACCGCATTATCGAAATTTCAAAACCATTTTCTTTTAATCTTAATGAGAGGAAATGTCTGTGCTCCATCAGCTATTATAAGAGCAAGAAGAGTAATTAAATTATATGATAGATCCTTCAAGGATAATTTTTCATTTTGGTAAAAGTACATAAGTAGTTTAAAACTATAGTGGGGTCCCAATTATATTATAATCATATCTTAAAGCATTAGGCCTAGAATTCTGTACACCTTTGTACACGAGTGTAATTTAAGATCTCATATCATTGTTTGTGTTATGGTATTAATAAGGCCTGAAATTTAATGCCTCCCATTCGAATGATATATGTCACTATGGTTGTATTAATCAACTCAGAATAAAATATTGCAGTCTTTCATTTGCAAAACATTTTAATGCAAAATATGCTGCTATTGATATATGATTTTTCAGTTAAATTCAATTGACCATTTGCTCACCCAGAGAAGGGCGTCGGAAAAACTTCCACTCAAAATTGTTTGGTTGTAAACTATAGAATTCCGAGACATAAATATTTTTCTTTTCCACCAGTACAAGTCGCTGCTAATAAAATTTGGGTTTTTTTGTTTGTTTTTATATGACCCATGGGCTTTTAAAAGAGTTAAGTATTTAGCCTGTTCCAATTGTTTTTGAAATGTTATAACGCCATTTATAAACATCAAGGAGTTTCTCCAGAGCAACTTGTATCATCCTAGAATCAGTATTATATAAAATTCCAAGAAATTTGCGTTACTGCTTTTATGTGTGGCTTTTTTTTTTTTTTTTTTTTTTTTTTTTTTTTTTTTTTTTTTTTTTTTTAAAGCCTAACTTGCACATAACATCTAATGTCTTTACATTATTAACACATTTTTCATGTCTTCAATCAACAGAAATCATCCAAGTATGCAACTGATGTTAGTTGTTTTCCTCGCGCAACAACTGTAATACTGGTTTTAACAGTTTGGTGAAAACTCACATTGGAGATGGTAGCTCAGTAGGTCAACGTGTCTAGCTTGCCTTCTGAGCGTAACTAGCGAGGTGGGTTCAAGCCCTACCTACTGTGAAATAATTTTCAAATATAAATTATCCCCAATAAGTGGTTCAGGTCCCACTATAAACTGTAGGGACTCGTCTCCATACTCAGACAAATCTAGATCTCCTAGACTTAAGAGTCATTTAGGTGACTTGGAAGGCTGTTACAAAACATTTATTTATTTATTAAACTATACTGACCAAAAGTATACTTGCATATTCATGCAAGGTATTTTTAATTTTAAATCTTATATATTTTCTGTGACTTTTACACACCTTTATAAGAAAGTACGTCTCTTTCAGATCAACAGAAGTCATATATGCACCTGAAAAATCAACGAGGTACTCATCCTCTATGACGACTGATGTTTTTGCCCCTCCGAGGTCAATACCTGTCCTGTGGAGGTTTTGAAGCTTTTGAACCCATATTTGTTTTAAATTTTGAGGTAAAGGGTTTGTGATGTTTTAACTCCTGGCCTGTGCAAGGTAGGCATATTTCCATATGCATACGTGCATGGCTGCTTGTATAACACACAGTATTGTATCTTAGACTAGGAAGGAATCTAAATGCACAAGCATTGTTGAATAACCTCAATAAAGTGTACTGGCCTTTACTTGTGAGATTACTAAATCCACACCCTTACAGCCTGTTTTCTCTATGGCTCTGCTGTCTTAAATCTTTCTCTTAAGCTGTCGCTGAACAACCAACCCTCTAGGGGTGTGTCCTGTAATAATAAGCCTCCGACATTTTTGTCGAGGTTAACAGTGACTACATATTGTCTGGTCAGGGGCTGTTCATGGTAAGACCTAGCACCGTCATTTACTGCTTCCATTACATGCAAGAGTTTGCCCCCCCCCCCCCCATTCTTTCTGAATCGTCAGTAACACAGTTTGGGCTTTACCCAAGGCTGATAAGCTTATTCCCATTTGTGCCTGCACTTTTTCTAATCTGCAGTCTCAGTTACAGCTTTTACTTAATCTCAGGATTAAGACTAGATGGGGGTGGATATTTTTCCACTAAATTGTCAGTACCACCTAAAATTAAAATACATACCTTAGTTTAAATTTTTCTTTCCACAACTTGATTCCAAGTTCATGACCTAGAGACTTACTCAAGTCAACTAGGGAGTAATGTGGAAGGTATTTATATATGTAATAATTTCATACGTACATAATCGTGGTACCCAGGGCTCGATCAATTATTTGTCATACTCATGACCTTCTAGAAGACTTACTCAAGTCAACTAGGTTTTATAATGTATCACAATAAAAGATCTACTTCGAGATCTGCTTGTCATATTCATGACCTTCTAGTGTACTTACTCAAGTTCACTAGGTAAGAGTGTTTTTTCAATTTTCCATTGAACCAAAACCTAAAATTGAATTAAATTTAGTTTTAAACTTACTATGACCACATATATTATGTGTTGTGACTAGCTATATCCTAATTTTCCCTATTTGTTGCGACTGATGTACTCGGTGATGACTCATATTTACGTCGTTTATGTTTGCGTCGCCGAGGACTGTTCTTTTTAGACGACGAATACACTTTTTAAGCCTAAATATTTCTTCCTCCATGCTGTCCTCGCTTGAAATGATACTCGTACTTCCCTCGTCGATGAATTTTCAGGCGATGAAATGTGTTTCTTCTTAGTTTTGTTCATTTTCCGGCGGATAATATCGTAGCCAACCATCTTTAGTACACGAAAATAGAAAACTGAGCTGGACCGTGTGTGTAACAGAGAGGAAGATAATAAATAAATTTAACGTTGCATTCGTGGCGCCATCCAGTGGACGATAGTAGAACTACAATATTGATCATGAGAGCAAGGCGTGAATATAATTATCAGTGGTTGTTATCGACCTTTCCCAGTAGTCTTTATTCTGTCTGGGATGTATAATTCATTCCTGTCATCGCGGTGTTTTATATGTTTTAATCTTATTTTAGCAAATGTTTGTAATCTGTGGGCTGAGATTATTGCTAGCAAGGTCACCACCTTAAATGTCATACTTTCTAACGATAAGCTTTGTACAGGTTGAAATTTTTCCAAATATGTCAGAACCTAATTGGTATCCCAAGTTGAGTCGTATTTAGGTTTTTGAAGTTTTATATTATTGATTCCTTTCAAGAATCTCTTTATTAGTTTTTCATCATTATTGGCATTGGAAGGACAAGAGATAGAGCCGATTTGTAACTGTTATTGGTTGAATAAGACTTACCCTGTATATGTACTTCATTCAAAAATTTTATGAAATGTTCTAAACTGTAACCGAATGGGCTAGTTTGGTTATTTTTACAAAATGTCCACCATCTTGAGTAGGCGGATTCGTATTGTTTATGAGTCCCTGCAGTTATGGAGGCAATGATGGCGTATATTCCGGCTTCTGGAAAGTTCCTTTTTAAAAAAGATTGCCGGATAAAACACCTACCATCAATGTAATCTTCCACATTGGGTGTGGTGTCCTGAAAGGTGATAATAAAAGTGTCTGATTTGGGTTGAAAATAAGGGGTTCTTGTTCTAACAATTTTAAGAATAAGGGGAACCAAGGTTGTCCTTCCCATTTAGGTACCTATTACTACAATCCCCCTAGCTTTCTCTTCGATGATTTTATTGAGAACTTTACTAATCATACAAAATGGCGGGAAAGCATAAAAAATATGTTAGACCAAGAAATGGTAAAGCAATCTGTACATATTGAGTACGGATCAGGTTTCCATGAAATATAAGTTTTACATTTTGCATTTAAGTGAGTTGCAAATATATCTACTTTTGGTACCATAATATTAAAATGAAAAGTAGATATTTCATATTCAGTATCTACTGAGGAACACCTTGATTCCCTGTCTGCCTCTATATTGAGTTTTGAGTTTATATAAGAAGCATATAATCTTATTTCTTATTGTTCACAATATTGCCAGATGTCTCTTGCTTTTGCATTTAGGTTTTTAAATTTTACACCCCCCATTCTATTTATGTGTGAAATGGCCGTTATATTGTCTATTCTCGGAAGAATATCACAATTTGACATGTTTTTCGTGAATGCTTTAAGACCATTTTCTGCAGCTAACAGTTCCAGATAATTTATGTGGCATTCTGCTTCTTGCGGAGACCAGAAGCCATGAATATTCTGGTATCCGCAGGACACACCCCAGGCTGTTGTTGAAGCATCTGTGTATATAATGAGTTTGTGATCAAAAGGCCTAATAGAACTGTTGGCATTTGGTATATGATTGATCCACCAAAGTAGATCTCGCTTAACTTGATGTTTGATAATCATTGTTCCCCCGTAATTGCCCTTCCTTTTTAGTGCCAGCATTTTTTTCCTCTCTAATACTTTTGTGTATATACCAGCCATAAGGTACAGCTGGGCAAATCGCTATCAATGTGCCAATTATTTTAGCCAGGTCTCTAATCTTACATGTAACGCAGTTCAAAAAATTGTTCAGTAGTTTTAAAAGTTTCACACATTTTTGTGCTGGCAGTGAAATTGTCATATATACCGAGTTATATTTAAATCCTAAAAATTGACATAATTTTTTGGTGTTAAGGCACTCTTTTCTTTATTTATTATAAAACCCAATCTACCCAGCTGACTAAGTACTGCTTCAGTGTATACTGCACTTTCATCTTCAGATTTTGCTATTAGCATGAAATCATCTAGGTATGCCACACAAACAATACCTCGAGCTCTTAATGACTTTAAAAATGGTTTCATTAGTTTTGTAAATATGAATGGTGCCAGACTGTAGCCAAAAGGTAAGCAAGTAAATTGGTATAACTTTCCTTTAAATTGAAACCTAAAGTATTTCCTGTATTTTCTGTTGACATTTATCAAAAAATAAGCGTCTTTCAGGTCAATAGTGGTAAGGAAGGAATTATGGAAGATAAGCTTTAAAACTGTGCGATGATCTTCGAGTTTAAAGTGGGGTGGACTAACAAACTTGTTTAGGTTTTTTAAATTCAGGATAAACCTATAATCACCATTGGGTTTTTGTCTGAGGAAATACGAGGAGAGGTATTCCCCCTTACTATGATTACAATTTTCTATGGCTCCAATATTTAATAGATGACCAATACTTTTTTCATATTCTGATATCTTATTTCCTAGGTTTACTATGGGTAAATATTTTTGGCTTGGTGTGGATGTAAAGTTTATTTTAATACCTTTTACCCAACTTAATACAAGTGGGTTATCTGTTAGTTTTTGCCATTCATTGAGGAATGACTTAAGTCGACCAGCATACTTGCTTGTTACCTCTAATAATAAGGATGTTTGGTCTTCCTCAAATCTGTTTTCCTCTTGTGATGGTCCTTGAACCTGTGATCTGATTTCCATGGTCCCCTTCCGCCTTCTTTTTTCCTCTGCTTGTGGGCTGGGCGCTTGGAGTTTAAATAATGTCCCGATGGAATGCGTTTTTTGGTGGGTTGCCCAATTTTTAAGTCTGCAGCAACTTTTTTCAGTTCCTTATTCTCCCTAATTTTGTCTGGGAGTTTTTCTCCAAATAGGAATTTATCAATTGGGCTCTCTTCAATTACTTTTTTAATATTGGGATTAATGTGGGGTGCTAATACAAATCTTCTATTTGTCGACATTGCATAATGCAAATCGCATAATAAAGCACCTGTGTTTGCCAAAGTATTGATTGGTTTCCTCTGTTGGCTTAGTAAACATTTCATTTAAGGATTTTGCCAATGCTGACAGAGCATGCCCTATTTGTATCTGTAATTTACTTGTAAAGTGGTCTTGTTTTTTAATAATGTCAGGGATGCAAATTTCGACTTCCTTATTTAAAATGGGGGCTTCAAGACGTTCACAGTTCCTTACTAGCGGACATTTTTCAATCATACTTTTCCTATCCTCTTTTCCAAGACCTTTTTGAATTATTTCTGCCCAGCGAGCTGAAATGTGAGGGTGAACTTCTGGCCCTGAGGTGTATTGCACAGTGCAGTGCACCCAAGATGTTTACAAATTCTATCGGTATATTGTCTTTGCCTTGCTCGACATTTTGTTCAATAATGGGCACTCTGTCCTCATTTGAAGATAGGAAGTCACTGGTTTCCGAATAGGTTGAGCTGGAATCCGAGTCGGAACCTAAAATAGGGGATTCCCAGTAGTAGAGACTTTTATTTGATATGTAAAAGTAGTGTACTACGTGATTAGACTGATCATTCTTTGTGAAAAAAGTATAGGTACTTCATGTGATCATACCACTTTGTAAGTCGTTATTGTGATTTATCATATTATGATAACAGAAAAAAACGACTAGCCAGATAATTATTTTTTGTGAAAGTTTTGGTTTTTCATGTGATCATACCACTTTCGAAATTGTCTTGAACTATTTCGTGTTGGCTTGGTTCGCCATTTTTGGGGTGTAGACAGGAATCTAAAACAATAAGGAAATACTTACTGCTTGACGAGCTTAGCTCTATTTTCTTTTGTAATTTCCTAATCTTGTTTAAGATCTTCTCGTTTTTCTTCGATTTTCGAGTCGATTTTTGGATTTTCTTGCTAATTTTTCCCATTGTAGATGATTTTCGTTGTTTATGTAAAGGTACAAATTAACAAAGTGAAGATGTAGAGTTGCTACAACAGATGGCACGCCAGGCGAGAGGCAACAGGTCCGGTCACAGCAGACGGTGACGGGGCAGTAAAAAATTCTTTAAACGTTGTACAATATTGGTAGAAATTAGCACTACTACAAGTTGTAATAATGAGGACAGGACTGTGAAGTATAGTGAGTTCATATTTCAACAAGACAATTGTTTCGTTCATACTGCTCATACCGTAACTAACTGGTTTCAAGATAACAACATCAATGTTCTTAACTGGCCCAGTCATAGTCCAGATCTTAACCCTGTGGAAGAAGTATGGGGACTACTCGTAAGAAGTATCCAAAAACGAAATGTGAGACCACGGAATGCCGAAGAATTACTGTAAATAGTAAATAATGCATGGGAAAATATTATTACTAATGATTATTGTATAAGGTTATTTAATTCTATGCCAAACAGACTTATAGAAGTTATAAATAGAAATGGTGCAATAACGAAATATTAATAGTTAGTTTCTTGTTAAGTAGAATATCCTTTGTCCTTTGATCCAGGATTTCTACTAATCGTACTGTTTATTCTCCACTTTCTTAAAATGTTACACACCAAATTTTTGTTGATGTTATAACGCAGCGCAATTTGTCTCATTAACCATCCATCATTTACTATAGCAATAACTACAGCATAAAAATAAAAAATAAATTAAAAGTGATATCTGCTTTATTTCGACTGCTCATTACATATTCAAATAGAGACAGATTTACATTAGAAAAAAAAGTTGTCCTATTTTTTTCTGCTCACGACAGTACAAAAACTTCTGCCTCAAAATTTTGGAATACGCGTTGATTTTTCCGAACGTTTCGAAGGGCTATTTGCTAAATACTCGAACATCGTCGATTGCTTGCTGATGTCAGATGAAGCTCATTTTCATATTTCCGGATATGTTAACAACAGAACTTTCGCTACTGGGCGAAGCGATGGAAAATCTACTGTGATTTGACGAAGTACCGCTTTATGAAAAAGGTTACTATATAGTGTGTAGGTGCAGTATCCCTCTTTGGAATTTTTGGGCCGTTCCTTGAGGAAAATGGCTCTACGGTTACTGTTACATCACAACGTTATCAATAGGTATTGCGTAACTTTGAACAACAACTTCGTAATGTTGGTGTGGATATTCGAAGAATATTGTTTCGGCAGGATGGAGCCACTTCACACACTGTTAAGAATTCTATGACAATTTTGCAAAGATTTTCCTCAAGAACCTTGTGTTTAATTTTTGAATACAAATTTAGCCTGTAATAAAAACAATTCAATTTAAAATGGGTACTTCATTTTGCCGGACCCGTTATTTAGATTTGATAATGATTTATTTTTTATAAAAGATTTTTGGATGTACTATCTTTTACATCCTCTGTATATTTACGATTCGTAATTATTTTGACAATTTTTCTCTGTAGTCCAAAAATGATTTCGCTTGGGGAGCGCGAACCTATGTATCACACCATAAGCAATATATCAGACGGTATTAGCGAGTATTAAATCGCTAATTACATTTTAAACAGTATTATATTTTTTAGGTTAGTATAGTGGATCAATTTTAGAGTTTTTGGTAAATTTACACGTTTTCAGGTCCTCTGAAGCCAAAAGTGGCCTTTAAAAATGTCTGTCTGCCGTCTGTGATAGCACCAAGACTACTCGATCGATCGATTTTGCTAAAGTTTTGTATGCGATTTCAAGACGGACACACCTCGAGGCGAAATCACAAAATCAATATTTAACTTAGCTTCACCTATTCACATTTAAACGACATCCAGTTAATTGTTAGATACCCGGAAGGTGATGTTTGCAAATAATACCAATACTGAGATCATTTACATAAAACAAAATAGGATTGGCCCTAATACTGATCCCTACGACACTCCATTTTAAGTTACCTGCTTCTCACGAAAAGTTTGTAAAATTTTAACTTGCAAACTTGCCTATGAGGATCTGGTAGAAGATATAATAAAAAGGTTATGCGAAAATACTCGTAAAATGTATTTCTTTATGAAATATATAATTGTTATGTGTATTCTCTGTAAGTTAGCCCCTCTTAGAGATAGAAGCTAGCAATAGAATGGTAGTTCGCCTGTTGGCCCAGAGATGACGCTCGAATTATGCACCAGAATAATAAAGAAAGATCTGGAATAAGTCACATAATTATAATACAGATAACAGAAATTAAATGCCCTAAAAAGAGTAGAAAATAAACTTTGAAGTAAATCAAACCCATTATTTTACATTATATATATTTTTTTATAACATAAAAGCTTGTCGCAAGATTTTCCTGTGTAAAGGAGATTGCCCGCGACAAGCTTTTATATCATAAAATAAATTATATAATGTAACAAAATGATGGGTTTGATTTACTTCAAACTTTATTTTCTACTTTTTTAGAGCATTTAAATAAAAGCTTTTTTTAAAAATATTTTTTTATATAATTTTATTTTTACTTTTTAGTCTTTTGATATGCTATAATCCTCAGATATCGATTTTGAGACCAATCGGATCATAAACGGTAAAGTCGTCCACAGCTTGTACTAAATTTTTGACTAGAAATTCGTAATCCGCGACCCCGAAACCCCCAGATATCGATTTTGATCTAAATGACAAAAGTCGTCAGCCATATTGACGCCGCCATTTTGAATTTCTGAATTTTGACTGGACATTCATAATCCGCGACATAGAAAATCCCCAGATATCGATTTTGAGTTGAATCGGATCTTAAACGGTAAAGTCGTCCGCCATCTTGAAGTTGCTATCCTGAACCAAATGTTTTACTAGAAATTGGTAATCGCGATCCTGAAAACCCAGAGATATCGATTTTGATTGATTTGGACCATAAATGACAAAAGTCGTCCGCCATATTGGCGCCGCCATTTTGAGTTTCTAAATTTTGACCAAATTGGTGATTCCGAAAACTCCCAGATATCGATTTTGAGTCGAATCGGATCATAAACTGTAAAGTCGTCCGCCATGGTAGCCGCCATCTTGTTTTTTTCTTATATGAAAATTTTAAAATGTATTGTCACCGGACTTATACACGTGCAAAATTTCAAAGCTCTAGCTTAATTAGAACTAATTGAAATTTTCATTGCAAGATTTGACCTAAACTAAGTAACTAACTACATTGCAAGTTTAATAAAAGCTTTTAATAAAAAGGAAACATGTAGATTCCAAATATTTTCAAAGCTATGAGCATATCTATAGGTATCTTTATAACATTATGAGCAAGAAGCCTAATCTGCAAATTTACTGAAGTATCTAATTTTAAACATAAGAACTTTTTTATAATGTCTTGAAAACATATCGAAAATTGAAGTCAGTCGAGAGATAATATGTGCCATTTCAGTATTAATGTGTTTTTGCCGAATCCACTTACATCGGAACATCTTCTGGTATAATGTTTTAAAATTAGCAAACAAATTAGTGGCATTTAACTACTTGTAGTATATTTACAGAACCGTAATTGAGTAGTTAGTGGTATTATATTTGATCTTAAACTGAGTTATATTTAGTTTTCAATCGTCTGTTTAAATATTTATCATATTTGCGTATACCGTTTTTCTACTTTTTAACGAATATAATAAATACATCAGCTTCAAAATATTTATAGTAAATCTCAGTATTATAGAGCATATAATCAAAAATATATCATTAGCCCAATTAAATGGGAAACTTTGGATGAAATAATACAGAGCGGGCTGAAATTTTGGGAACGGGCTTATTTTGTAGTACTTTTTAACATATTAAAAGTCCCCACCCGTAGACGCCGGCGGTGGGGAGGGGGGAGAAAATAGGTAAAAAAATCGATTTTTAGCAAGAAACTCGGAAAGTATCAATTTTACTGTAAAATATGCACACATGAAAATTATAGGTAATAAAAATCCACACAATTTCGTTTTTTTTTAACTTCGCGCGACCTATTGGAACGGAGATAGATTTTTTAAAGAATTTTTGAGTTTTGCGACGCAACGGAAACGCGAAACTGACTACATCTTAATTATCCGTAAAATTGTGTTAATTTGATAAAATTTCATTAACTCGCTACATCCCTTATAGACAGTTAAAATACAAAACTCGTTTTGATAAACCAGTATATTTTCTGGTGTCCTACCGTTCCTTAAAAGTAGATAAAATATAATACCTATTTGTCTAGCATGTAATACAAATATTTTTTATTGACCAATCAGAAAACTAATTAGAGCTTTATATCAATTTTTTTTCTAGTCGTTACTCCAGCTGGATGTCAAGGTTGCACTCTTGAGGATAAGAAGTATTGCTTAAGTTCGAATTTCGTTCACGACCATTGCTGTTGCGATAAACGTTACAATGGTAAGTTCTCAGCTTCAATTTTATATAAGTATATCTTTATACGTGGAGGATTGACTAAATTCGATCAGATTTGAGTCTAAAATATCGTATTGTAGATAGCTTGTTCGTAGGAGAGAAGCACATTGAGGTTTTACCTAGCTTTTTTAGTTTTCATATCATTAAATTTTTTTATTTTTTGAAAGTTTTCCCAAATATTTGTTTGGGCCTATATAAAGATAAAAAAATAAGCTCCTAGGGAAACTTTTCTATTTTTATGGATAATTTGCTTAAAATGCATTTTTTCAACATTTTTATCGGGGCGAGCGTAGGTGCGTCTTTACTATGTACATACTTCGGTATGCGATGTAAAGCAACGACAGGCGCGGTAAGTACTTGGATGGGTGACCATTCCAACGGAAACCGCGTCCCCTCGCCTCACACATCTTCCAGCGGCTTGTATATCAGTGTATGCGCGGAAGCTATACAACCTTAGGCGAGGGTTGTATAGGAGATATACCATCCTTCGGAGGGGATGTAAAGCCGTCGGTCCCTTGTCTATTAAATGTTAGGCAAGTAAAAGATCCCTACTCTTCTTAAGGGAAGAGGTTCGGCAAAATTCCTGGTTGGGGGTAGCTCGTCTACAGGCGTCGGTGTTAGGCCTCAGTAGCGGAAATAGGCCGACGTTAAATAAAGTATAAAAAAAAAAAAACATTTTTATCACTTGTGGTGCCAAGATATTATAATTTTATAAGTAAATATCACCATACCAGCATTTGGCATTATGGCAGCATTTCTGAAAAATGGGAACATTTTGTCATATTCTAAAAGTTAACTTTAAGTCTCCGTCTAAACTTACAAATATATTATATAACGCTAAAGACGAAACCAACCAACTTAAAACATCAGGAGTTTATAAACTAGTATATCCGGATTGTAATGCTTTCTATATAGGTCAAACTGGTCGTCTATTTGAGATCAGGTACAAAGAACACTTACGCTCTTTTAGACTTCAAAAACCAGATTCAACTTTTGCAAACCATATTCTAGAGACATATAATAATTTTACGAATATGAACAATCTAAATGTATGTACACGCGAAAGAAAAATATTTTAAATTAAATTTATTACAGGCAATAGAAATTAATAAATTCATATTGGAGTGTGTGAGTCAGATGAATTTGTAAATATTTTACTAGACAACGAGAGTACCTCCCCTCCCAGTTTTCGAGGATTCTGAAAGAGATGGTGCCGGTAAAATTTCTCTTTGGAGTTGGGCAACCCCCCAAACGGCAAAAAACCACCCCCAAAAGGGGTTAAGCTTATCACATCTTTTCCACCGGTGAAACTTAGCATACCCCCCCCCCCCCGTTTTCGAGGATGCTGAAGACGGTAGTGATGTTCAATATTTTTTCTGATCCCCTCCAACCCCTCTAGCGGCTAATAAACACCCCCGAAAGGGGTGAAAATTGTTTTTTTTTTGTTTCCGGCAAAATGTATGTAACATTCGTTTTCGAAGATGCTAAGCACGGTGATGATGGTCAATATCTCTTCCGACCCCCTCCAAGCCCTCTAACGGCTAACGAACACCTCCGAAAGGGTGAAATTCATTTTTTTTTTAAATATCACCGGCAAAATGTATATTCCGCCCGTTTTCGAGAATGCTGAGCACGGGAAAAATAATCATAGTTCTCTTCGTGATTATAATTGTCTTTCTTTACCCTTTAGCTGAAAAAGATAATCGAGTACTTACAAAAAGAGGTCTATTGAAAATCATTGATATGTACAATTTATTTTATTACAAAAAATGCTAGAAAAATTTATATTGACGCATACAAATAAGCTTAACTAAATTGTTACAGTTGCTTTGTTTACATGAAAAATAATAGACGTTGTATATAAAGATGAAACTCTCGTCAGAAATACATTAATCATCACCACCGCACTCAGCATCCTCGAAGACGAGCAGTACATGCCTTTTGTCGCTGATATTTTACAAAAAAAGATTTTCACCCTTTTCACGGGTGTTTTGTTTTTCACTAGAGGGGTTGGAGTGGGCCAGAAAAAACATTCAGCATCACTACCGTGTTCAGCATCCTCAAGAACGGGCGTTACGTACATTTTGCCGGTAATATATAAAAAAAATGTTCACCCCTTTCGAGGATGTTTATTAGCCGGTAGAGGGATTGAAGGAGATCGGAAGAAACATTCAGCATCACCACCGTGTTTAGCATCTTCGATAACGGGGGTACGATAAGTTTCACCGTTGGAAAGATGTGATAAGCGTTTAATCCATTTTGGGGGTGGTTTTTGACCATTTGGAGGGTTGAGCAACTCCAAATGGAAATTCTATCAACACCATCGTACTCCCCGAAAACGAAGGGGAAAAAAGATACTCTTATTGCATAACAAAATACTTACAATTTTCGGCTTTTTGCCGACTCACCCGCTCCACTATCAATAAAAATGCCGACAATAATCTTCTAAATGACGAGATAAACCTATATCAATCTATCCTTTTTCAATGTATTTAATTTCTGAAAACTAATTTGTATTTAAATTTTGGTAATGTTTGCTCACAATTTAGTTAAATACCTTACATCCCTTTGTAAATCCATTCATTTAATTTCTGAAAACTAATGTACATAACTTTAATGATAACTTTATAATGTTTACTCTCAGAATGTATTTAAATATCTCGGCATCATCCTTTGATAATAGTACGTTAGAAATAAAGTAAAGTGTTTTAATATATCGTCAAATATACTTTCGAGGATATTTTAATGATAACGATATTTTTCAGCCGACTTTCATATTATTTCGATTAAAGTCTCCCTATTATAATGTCCTACAAGACGATATCTACCACATAAATCAATGAAATGGCATTAATTTCCGGGCGCATTGTTCTTTTTTAATCTTATTTTTTAGAAACACTAAAAAATCGTACTTTTTTCTGCTTATTAAGGAACAAAAATTTACGTTTTTTTTTGAGTGAGTTGTAAATAACCATGTAGTTGTCGAGGAACAACTTAATGGTTCGATACTAAATAAAACGTTGAAAGTAAAGAAGATAATACAATAATACAATTTCACCGCCTCTCACGCCTGAGTCCAAAAGTATCGAGCTTACGAAAAAAAATGATAGCCAAAGTTATAAAGAATTAAATTTCTTACAAGTTTGGTCATTACCATTTTTGATACAAAATAATAAGCCGATATTTAATAATAATGAAACTACCCCTTTAATTCAAGAGGGCGGTTACGCAACAGGGTTGAAATCCCGAAAATATGAATTTATACTACCCATGGCCCTCCCCAATGATCAAAAAAGAAAAACGCATCCGGTGATAAATGAAATTTCCATTGTACATCTCGACTGGGGCATAATGAACATATGGATACTATCATAAAACGAGTGACGATTGTTTCAATGCCCCCATTAATTAAGGTTAATCAAATGGAAGATTAGTAAGAAGCTAGTAAACTAAATGACTTCTTGTGTTATAATTGCCGCCTACACATTATATTATTGAAATAGTTAATTGTTTTCATTATAATGACACACACTTGTTTTGCACTAGAAAAATTTTATTGCACTAGTTTCGAATACGGTGTTGCAATATGGATGTCAAAACTGCTCTAATAATATTTTCATAGTAACAAAATTTCATATGTAAAATTAATATTTTAGGTTAACATTAATTAATAATGGTGAGTGAATAGCTCGCTATCTGTACAAAAAAGAATGCCAGCTAGCGGCCATCAATTGTCTAAAAAATATTACAATATATTTGTTAGGCATAGAAAAATATGTCTGTTTCTTTTTAAGCTGTTATTATGATCTTCGAGCATATAAGAGTATATACTCGAAGATTATGACAAATACAATGGAAATAAGTTAAATTTAAAACATTATTTCAGAATGTATAAATCTTGGTTGTTGCAATAACTAGTTTACAGAAATAAGTATAAGTTCAACTAAGGACTTCCCTGCACTCAAAAAACGCAACAAAAACTTTACGACATAATTATTATCGCCGCGGGCCACGGCGGCATGCCTTCATCAAACGAACCGACGCACATTAGTGCACCGTAAAATAGGGAAAAATTCCTTCTTGAAAAAAAAAAAAAAAATTTAAGGTACAACCACATGGGACCTTCACAGCATGATAGATTAGGTCTTTGGCCATCTGTAATGGCCAATTACAACATTTTTTGGGAGGTCAAAAATGCCATAAATTTGTCAAAATTAATTTTTCTTAATTTTTTACACATCCCTCGTGATATCTCCGGAACCAATTGAGATAATAATATATGTATTTTTTTAATTGATGAAGGAAATGTGAGCGAAGGCCACTGATTTCGTTTCTGTAAAATTAGGTACAACTTGAACATTTACTTTTCCTGCAGCACTTTTTTCAGTAAGCGAATTTTTTTTTTATTTTAAGGAATTTTGTCATACCAATCTGTATATGAAATAAATCTTACACCTCAAGGAAGTTTAAAAAAACAAGTTCTCTACGACTTATAGTTTTCGAAATTTATTATTTAAAGCTATGAGTTTTTCGATCCTAGATTCGCCCACCCCGACGACACGCAAGTGTGTGGACTATTCAATATAAGTAATCTTATATTTCCCGTTGGAAACAAACTTTTCTTTGTGTAATGTGAATTCGAATGAGTAATATTTGTTCTTACTGAGTTTTTACGGCAAGACATTTGTGTCGAAAAGATTTTGCAACAAAAGGAAAATATTTTATGTGAAAAAGTCAAAGTTAAATTTCATATAGCCTGCAGACAAACCTATATTAGTTTGCAAAACCTTAAAAATGTTACCCAATTCAGTGAAATAGAAAATGCGTCATCGTCTTCGTTAAGATCCAATAAAGAGAAATTCAATATTCGGACAATGTGCTTAATATGTAATGAATTAGGAAAGAAAGGCAAAAAGCCTTTAATATCTGTGTAGACAGATATAGTCGGGTGTATATTTACTGGGCAGTCAAAAAAAAGCAACAAAAACTTTACGACCTCATTAAAATACCGGTACTCTCTGTACTATCTCGCCTGCAAATTGAATCGGTTTTATTAGTTTTTAATATACGTCGGCTTGTTTGATAAGACCATGCCGAATGGTTCGCCGGCGTTAATAATTAGCTCGTAAAGTTTTTGTTGCGTTTTTTGACTGCCCAGTAAATATACACCACCCGACTATAAGTAATTAATGTACATTTTTAGTTTATTAGGTTACTGAAGTGTATTTTAGTCTCTTATTTGAATAGGTCATTTTACGTAATATAGTACGATTTTTAACTGGAGACGTTATTTATTTCTCTATTTCTTATGCGTGGAGCCGATGTTTTCATTTATTACTAAATATAGGACTTATTTAAAAAAAGAGAGAGAAATCGAGTTACGTCTGTAGAAAAAATCTCACTATGACTGCGTATTTTATATATTTATAGTGACGAATTCTTTATACTCCAGGCGTTTTAGCTGCAAAATTGACCTCTGTGCTAAATTCGTGCTCTCCGATTTTTTTTTATTGTGTTTATTTGGACGTCCTGAATAACACTTGGTAGTTACTCCCCGATATACCTGAAGGAATTCGTGAAAATCGCTTCCGAAGATTGCGGAAATCGTGATTAACCCAATTTTTATGGACCAAACGAGAACAACACCTATTATAAAAGTTGTACATCCGTAAATTCTCTACCTTAAAGGTTCTATACATTTTTTTCGTACGCCTAAACGTTTTGGAGATACGACACGAACTAAGTGAAAAATGCATTTAGTTACGCCAAACCTCTTTTGCAACCACATATTTCGCAATTATCTTGTTTTCTATGTCTCAGAATGAATATTAAATATTGCTGTTATAGAGGTCGGTGATCTTTATTCTCCACTAGAATATTTTATACATTTTATTTACATTTATTTACAGTGAATAAGGCAAAAAATGCATTCATTTCCGCACCACCTTAGAGGTAAAATGCTCGGCACGCTTTTTTTACATCGTTTCCCCAGGAGCCCTAATCCATGCCGGATCTTAAATTAGTCAATATTTGCGACTTCTTCGGTATTTGAAACGTTATTGTCCAATGACAAATCGTTGTCATTACTTTCATTCTGATAAGATTCTACATCGTTCATTTTCTCGTTCATAGCAGTTATAGGTGCGGTATTCAAGCAGGAGTGACCGTGAAAATGTCCACAAGCTGTTGAACAATTCAGTCCTACATTCCTACGGCTACATTTTCCTGCACAACCTTTCGTACAGTTGCAAAAAATTTAATTTAACAATATATCTGGTCCTGCTGGTAACTGCGTTGGTACTGATGACTGCAAAATATCATTGTTCCTAATCCAGCCCCACTGCTCAGGATCAGTGTCTTTTCTTAACCATGTTTGAACGTCTCAACAATTCTGTGCTATCCAATATAACAAAAATATTTAAAATATATAAAAAAAATCGGCAGCTACTGGAAGCGGCTGGAACCTCCCCACTCGGTGGATCTTTGAAGCCGAAAAGAGCATTAAATTGTGTGACAAAACGGCACTAAACGTAATCCGATCTCATCCAAAACCTTTTCAGACTTCTGGGGCATTAAAAAAACCCTTAACTTAATGAATTTACAATCATCTATGCGAGTTATTACCTACATTATCACTCGTTGAATAATATACTATTAGGATATTAACAACTTTAACATCACTTGAACGACTAAGGAAGTCTAGTTATCCTAAATACTACAGATTTGTAAAGCAACAAACTGAAAATTGGTAAAATGATAATCTATAATAAATTCACCAACGAAGGTACAGAAAGCATGTGATATTGATATTGTTACATCTACCTTTAAAGTTTGTGACAATCCACTAAAAGTTACAAATATGCCGAAATCTTAATAACATAACATGACACCAACGTTATCGGATGACAAACGATGACAATGACAATCGTCAAAATTTGCTCATTGCAATCGATCGCTCGCGGCTGTCTTTGTCAAATGAAACATTCGCATTTCAATAATTTTATAAAATTTTAGAGGAATATTTGTAGTTTAATTCTTCGATTTGTCTGTATATATTATAAACGGCACTAAACGTAATCCGCTCTACTTCTGGAGCGGTGAAGAAACCCTCACACGTGAATTGACACATGATGTGAAGAGTTTCACGACCTAACGGCTACGCGCATCGATCATGTCATGCGAAATGCGATCTATGCTTCATATTTGCTTTGTTTTTAATTTTTTTCACGGAAACCAAATCGAAAGGGTGGCAGTGTGATATATCGTTGAAATCAGAATTTTAACTGCTTTTCAATGATTCCATTGCAAATTGGAAGTAATTATAAAATAAACAACTTGTTGCGTCAAAATGGCACTAAACGTAATCCGATCTCAACCAAAACCTTTTCAGATCTTCTGGGGCACTAAAGAAACGCACATGCAAAGTTTCATTCAAATCCGTTCTGTAGTTTCGGCGCTATCGTGCTAACACACATACACACACACAGACATTTTTCAAAAACCACTTTTTTGGGCTCCTAGGACCTCAAAGATTTGATGTTATCTCAATTTTCGTTTTTGAACCAATTTTAGTAACCTCTCACAATTTTATTGTGGAGAGGTTAAAAAGAAACTAAATGCATTTTTCATTTATTTCGCGTCATATCTCCAAAACGTTTAGGCGTACGAAAAAAATGTATAGGACCTTTAAGGTAGAGAATTTACAGATGTACAATTTTTATAATAGGCGTTGTTCCCGTTTTGGGCCATAAAAACTGAGTTAATCTCGAATCCGCGATTTCGGCGACCTTCCGAAGCGATTTTCACGAATTCCTCCAGGTGTATCGTGGCGTAACTACCAAGTGTTATTCAGGACGTCCAAATAAACACAACAACAAAAAATCGTAGAGCACGAATTTCGCAGCAAAAGTCTAAAACGTCTGGATTATTACTGAAAATACTGAATAATATTATTTGACATAACACATCACTATTTAAGCAAAAAAACTTTTTGCCTTATGATGTTTTTTTTTTAACTAAAGCACAGCTTTTTATGACATTGATATCTTCTAATTTGCTAAATTCTTTTTAATAATAATGTATAGCGCTATTATTAAAATTTGTATTCTTATTTAGGGACTGGGCAAAACACGTACTCCAAAATAATCGAAGCTGCCCAAAAGCAACAAGATATTGACATGACTTGTAAATTAGCCAGTTACAAAAATCTCTTTGCCTATGATGCTAAATATTACAAAAGCTGTTTATTGTCAGTACATAGGCAAACGAAATATCAAAGCTTGTCAAAATAAAGTCTTCTGCTACTAACACAACTCTCCAATCAATAGTAAACCAAAGTGTTCATCAGAATCAGAGACAATCAGCTCTGACTCTGAACCTTCTACCAAAATAAAATCAAGTGAACATTCCCAGACTTTCTTAAAGAAAAAAATTACAGAATTTAAAATCCCAGCAAGTTGTTTTCCTATTCCAGGTGATATAAACTAGATAGAGTTTGAAAATCAAGTTCCTAACGAGTTGCTAAAATTTGTATAAGACCTTCGAAGTGCTTATGAAAATAAAATTTATGTTAAAGATATGTCAAAAATAATATTTGCTAATGCACGCATAGCACACTGATTAAAGCACAGTAGAACCGGGCGAGCGAGGCTTTATGAGGGTATCCTGCCCGCAGAAACTCAAAGAAACGTCAAAGTTTTACCTAATTTTACAAAAAACTAGATTTTCCATAAAGACTAAATTAACTCAGCGACCTCCGCTCATGTTTCCTTTATCGACTAAAGAAAAAAATCTCATAATCTCAATTGGTTCCGGAGATATCGTAGGGATGTGTGAAAAAGTAATAAAAAGTAATTTTGACAGATTTATGACATTTTTCATAATACAAAAAGTTGGACCTCCCAAAAATGTTGTAATTGGCCATTTCAGATGGCCAAGGACCTAGTCTATTATTACTCTGTGAAGGTCCCATGTGATTGTACCAAAAAAAGTTTTTTGAAGCATTTTTGTCGCTTTTTCAGTCGACTACATTAAAAAACTTTATTTGTGCTTTTACTTGTACGCATGATCTTCTATAATGAAGTTTGTTGCTTCATACATAGCAAAAGAATTGTGCGGTTAATATTTGATAATAATTCTGATCATTTCAACTGACAATGAATGATTCTCCATAAATTAAGTGACTCTATTAAGCAAACTAATAATAGAAAATAGGCTATATATGAATCATTAAGAATCAAGGGTATATTTTTTATTCACCTAGTTTACATTACTTTTATTGTTTGATAAATGACATTATATAACCAACAATAAACGAACTGTAATGTCAAAATAAATATCTTTCCAATTATTCAACTTATTACTTTGATACACATGACATATTTCATTATTAAGTAAATTACTTTAATAGTTTTTATTTACAATTCGATATAAATAATGTGGAAATCAAAAAATTAAGGGAAATTCATGCGAAAGCGTAACGATCAATTGGAGGTCACTCACACAAGTAAGTTATAGTCGAGTTCACCAGCTGTTCTCGGCACTCAAAAAACGCAGCAAAAACTTTACGACCTCATTAAAAAACCGGTATCTCTGTATTATTTCATTCGCAAATTGACTCGCTTACCTTTATAGGCAATATACGTCGGCTTGTTTGATGACAGTATGCCGCTTGGCCCAACGGCAATAATAATTATGTCGTAAAGTATTTGTTGGGTTTTTGAGTGCCGAGAACAGATGAACTCGACTATAGTCTAGTATACTTTAACTTGACGTGTGTATGTATGAGTTAATATTTCCGTACGATTTCATTTTCTCCCATATTGTACACAAAGTTAAAGCAATAGTCCAGAAACATTGTCTACGTGGACAATATTTCTGGACTATATACAATTGTTTCAAAACTATACCCTACTTATGTATATTTTAAGCATATTTATTGTTTGAAAACCGTTGTACTTGTCTGTGAGACAGTTTAATAATTCACACTTTATATTTTAAAGTAAAATTGATATATGATCTTTAATCTACGTAAAGTTCTTTCGAGCCTGACAGATACATTGGATAATAATTGTATATTAAAATTTCAATATCTTGTACAGTACATCTTCATAGGGTTTTTTGACTAATTTTATAGTTCTACTTTTAAAAAACTTCCTAGCTGGTACAATTTTGTATTAAAAACTTTAGAAACAATAGCAGATCAGTTTCAACTTTTCTTCATAATCAATAATTCAAAAAAAACACCTCATCTGAGTTTACAAGAAATTAACAAAATTTTATATTTTCAAAATTAACTTTCTCAGTAATTAATATCCTAAATTTTAAAAAATTTATACCGCGCGTCGTAAACAGTACGCTGTATATGTAAGACATGGAAGGTCCAAGCAGATTGAATTGTGTTAACTGTTACCGATGTTGATGTACTAGGGAAGGCGCTTCTGACGAGAAAATGTAGTCTACATACGCCTAGCGTTAGATTTGTTATTGACAGATCACCATTTAAGTTTCAGATCAATAAAAAGACAAGGGAAATCGATAATTGGTAGATCTGAGCATATAGGGCAACATGCGCCTCTCAATTTATATCCGATTATGTCTATCTAGTATAAACTATTTTTTGTATGACAGATCATCTCTTTTAGTTAAAACAATAAGCAAAATAATGGCGAATCTTTTTTTTTTATTAATGGTCACATGACAAACAAAATAATGTAAGAAGCAAACTATTATAGTCGACAGTCAAAAAACGCAACAAAAACTTTACGACCTCATTAAAATACCGTTACTCTCTATACTATCTCACCTGCAAATTGAATCGCTTATCTTTACAGTTTTTTACTGTCGTGAGCAGAAGAAAATAGGACAACTTTTTTTTTCTAATGTAAATCTGTCTCTATTTGGATATGTAATGAGTAGCCGAAATAAAACAGATATCACTTTTAATTTATTTTTTATTTTAATGCTGTAGCTATTGCTATAGGAAATGATGGATGGTTAATGAGACAAATTCCACTGCGTTATAACTCTAACAAAAATTTAGTGTGTAACATTTTAAGAAAGTGGAGAATAAACGGTACGATTAGTAGAAATCCTGGATCAAAGGACAAAGGATATCCTATTTAACAAGTAACTAACTATTAATATTTCATTATTGCACCATTTCTATTTATAACTTCTATAACTCTGTTTGGCATAGAATTAAATAACCTTATACAATAATCATTAGTAATAATATTTGCCCATGCATTATTTACTATTTCCAGTAATTCTTCGGCATTCCCTGGTCTTACATTTCGTTTTTGGATACTTCTTACGAGTAGTCCTCATACTTCTTCCGCAGGGCTAAGATCTGGACTATGACTGGGCCAGTTAAGACCATAGATGTTGTTATCTTGAAACCAGGTAATTACGGTATGAGCAGTATGAACGGAACAATTGTCTTGTTGAAATATGAACTCATTATTAGGAAATAATTGTGACACAGAAGGGAGCATAATATTGTCTAAAATCCTAATATACGTTTCACTATTAAATCGTTCCTCAATGTGCCACAAAACACCAGGACTACGTGCCGATATCCAAGCCCACATATTGACGGAAAATCTACCGCGTTTATCATTGTTAGATGTATATTTCTCATCGAATCGAGTATTCGGAGGGGGGTAAATACAAATACGTCCGCTGTGTGTTGACTGGAAAGTTTTTTCGTCTGTAAAGATTACATTGTTCCAAAAATTTACATCATGCGCTAAAAATCCAAGCGCAAATCCTACTCGAGCTTCTTTATGTTCAGCTTTAAGTAAGTATTTCTGTGCTGCTGCATGACAGCGTAGCTCCGATTCTCTTACTCGCCGGCGACCAGTACCACTCGATCCAGGAAAGTTCGTTTCTTCAGCAGCCTGAATAACTGAGTAAAATGGATTTTCTACTAAAGCATTTACCAATTGCAAATCTTGTTGTTGAGTTGATATCCTTCGTCGCCCTGATCCAGGATTTCTACTAATCGTACCGTTTATTCTCCACTTTCTTAAAATGTTACACACCGAATTTTTGTCAATATTATAACGCAGTGCAATTTGTCTCTTTGACCATCCAACTTCTGCTTTAGCAATAACTCCAGATTTAACTAAATTGTTTATATGAGGCATATTAGTTTTTTACACACTTGCAATAAATTATAACAACTAACTGACAATGTCACAAACATTAAAGTTAGATGTACACAACTAGATTTCAGCAAAATACCGTTGTAAGACTTGTCCTATTTTTTTTTGCTCACGACCGTACACAGCTTGTTTGATGAGACCATGCTGAATGGTTTATCGCCATTAATAATTAGCTCGTAAAGTTTTTGTTGCGTGTTTTGACTGCCCAGTGAATATACACCCGGCTATAATACAATCCTTACTGTTTTAACGCTATAGGCTGTCATTATTTTAAGGAACAAGGACGAAAGAAAACACTTCAACTTGCTGATAGCCAAGCCCTTAACCACTTATTTGCCAGTTATCTAATTTAGACGTAACTCTGTTCATTTTATAATAAAAAAAGTTGTTTTTGTATTTTTCTAAGTATAGGTATTTATCTACACTGACTTAATGTAAGTTAAATGTCATTGTTGTACTACTGCGGTCGAATTAAAGTAATCGATTTTTTATAAAGTAGTATGTTTTTTTAAAAAAGGTCTGTTGTAAATAGGGATTTTTATGTCAGTGTTATGTCAATTAAATTATTTTGACCAGAAATCATTGGTGGATATCACAATGACATTGACACTAATAAAAATAATAAATGATATTATGATTGATGCGTCGATCACTGGTGACATATTTACAACAGGAAAATCAGTCGATTACTTTTTTTCGGCTGCAATAGTACCTTCTAGATAACAGTGAACTACAAAATTAATCATTATAGATATAGGTAGGTAATGCTAATTAAGTATTTAATACAAGTCAATTAAATATTGATTTTCCCAGTTAATTATAAGGTACATGAGCTCTATAAACAAACACATTACACATGTGTGAAATTATGATCGGACTTTCTCCTTGAATAAGAAAAATATTTACTTAAATGTAAATATTTATGCAGATATATAAAGGTTTTTACAAAATAATTACAGGATCGCGCACCGGTCAAAATCTGTGCTATGAAATTGAAACAAGTAATTAATCCTTTATCAATCAGTGAGTATTAATTTCTTTCAAGGCAATTTCAATTATACGCTAATTATAGATTTGTTTCAAGAAACCTATTAAGTTATTACTTAAATTTCTGGTAAGTAAAGAAATCAATACCGAATGGCGGTTTTAGATTTTTTGCATTCGTCTCCTCGAGATAACGAAATGCCCATTAGCGTCGACAAGTGCAACCTATCGTTAGAAACACACGGTTCCCCTGTGTTAGATGTATTTTTGGTATTACACGCAGTTGAATCAAAGAAGATTTACATATAATCTTTGGTTAAATGTCCAGACAAGCCCAATACTTTCGTTGGACTCGGATATTTACCGGTAGCATAATTAGCAGAGACCGCACTTCACACAGAAAAATTTGTGTGACATCTTGACATCTATTTTTTTTTTGCTCACGACCGTACAAGTATCGAGCCAGGAGTACTTTTATTAGGATGCAAATAAAAACAAACGTTCGCCTACCGAGTAACAATAAAGCGAATTTTTTGTTAGTCATGTCATGTTGACTACTTGTTCCATATAGTAAAATAAGGACTTTATAGAGGAGTTTGCGACTGAAATATTATGTTTTAATATTCTGCCCTCTAGAAGCACACTTGAGCTCATGCTAAGCCCAGTCAGGTTATTTATTTTTCGATTTTGCAACAGACACTGGATCGCTAGATGGCGCCCTGCTTACTATCTTGCATGTCGCTATCCTAAGGATATCGACATATACCAAATAGTCGAAGGATCCTCTTCGGACATTCGTCGGTCATATGCAACCGTGCCGAGCGCTGCGTTCGTTGCGGCAAGCCACATCCTGGCACGCCCTGTCCCGCTGAAAAGTGCTGTTGCGCTAACTGCGGGGCAGAACATCCTGCCAACTACCGTGGCTGCCCTGCCTACGCGGCCGCCAGGGAGCGGTATGCACCTAAAATCCCACCCACTTTACCAACACGAGTCACTGGCATTTCACAAGGGCAACCTACTCCTGCCCATGCCCCCAATTCTGCACCTCATGTTCAGCCTAGCAACCAGGCCGCCCCCCCTACTATGCCACCCCTATCTCAGGACACAGCTGACATTGTCAGCACGCAGAACGTGCAGTCGGCAAATGTCCCACCACCCCCGCCACACTCTGACACCGTCCCTAATCCACTCAGGGAAATCATAGATTGCCTAAAGAACTACAACTTACGACACATATGGGACACACTCAAACAGCTAATATCCGTTTTAAAAACTACACAAGATCCCCTAGAGAAGATCTTTGTCATTCTAGAACACGTAACTAAATTGTTTTAGGTGGCAAACAAGCCAAAAATAGGTCGGTGCTCACATTCTTGCAGTTCAATGCAAACGGAGTTATTCGCCAAAAAACTGAGTTGGAGCATCTTCTCCAGACTCACAAAATTGATATATGCTGTTTGAGTGAGACGTTACTCAAGAATAAACACAGACTGACTTATCCTGACTACAACATCTACCGTTCCGACCGCCCCGCCAGGGGAGGCGGCACGGCTGTTGTGGTCAGGAAGACAATAAAACATACTCAACTGTTACTACCACCTTTCTACTCTCTTGAGGCGGCCGCTATAATGCTGCATCTCCCACAAAGAGATGTGGCTGTAGTGTCCGTCTACAAGAGACCACAAAACATCCTCGACGTACGCGACCTCGACCGCCTGACCAACTTATACAACTCCTTCGTCCTGCTTGGCGATTTAAACGCGAAACATCCCTCCTGGAACCACTCCTCGATCCCAAATTCATCCGGCAATACTTTATTTCAATATTTAAACAACTACCCCAACTTACAACTCATCGCCCCCAACCAACCCACCCGCCCCCTCCCAAGCCAGTCAGTCATTGATATCGGCCTAATCCAGAATTTCAATTATTCATATGATAACACGGTGATACAAGCATTAAATAGTGATCACTATCCCGTCAAGACAACATTTAATATTAATTACACATGCACCCCCCAGGTCAGACGTCCATGAGAGGACGACTATGACTGGCTGACTTTCTCCACCTACCTCACCCACAACAGCAGTTGACCACTTAACGCGACATATCACCCTGGCACTTTCCTTAAGCCAGAAAATACTCCCAACCATTTCCTACAATTTACAACTTCCCAGGCAATTAATAGACCTTATTCAATATAAAAACAGGATCCGCAAGCAATATTATCGCACTAGAAGTCCTCACCTTAAAGCTCAATTTAATTCACTTAAAAAACAGATAGACTCATCTATCAAATTATTCCGTAGTGAATGTGTCGCTAATTTAGTTGCCTCCCATCCTGAAGATCCCCATTTTGTCCCACGCATTTTCAACCGTAAAACTACCCCAATCCCACCACTAAACACCCCAGTTGGAGTGGCGGTTACCGACTCCGACAAGGCTGCTTCCTTAGCCAACTATTATACCACTGTTTTTCAACCCAACCCGATTCCTCAATCTACCCTTGATATTGTTACACCCTTTGTTGACACCCTTAACCTAACTACCCTAATGACTGGCTACGAACCAATTTTTTATACGCCTTCAGAAATTCGAAGGGCACTCAACTCGTTGAGCGATAAAAAAGCACCTGGGCCCGATGATATCCCTACATTTGCCCTCAAGCACCTACCTATCCCTGCTTACGTATTTCTAGCTAGGCTGTACAACTCGTGCATGCGCTACTTGCACTACCCCGGCGCATGGCAAGAGGTCAGAATAGTTGGAGACCTCAAACCGCGCAAACCACCCGATTTACCCTCCTTATATCGTTCTATTAGCCTTGTGTCATCCCTGGCCAAGATTTTCGATATCCTCATCCTAAGTCGGGTCCAGCGTAGTCTGGATGCCTCTGGATTTTTAAATAAATACCAGTACGGTTTTCGTACCAGTCACTCCACCACCCAGCAGCTCTATCGAGTCGGCGAAATTGTCACAACCAATTTCAATCGAGGTCTATACATAGGGTTTGTCGCCCTAGACCTCGAAAAAGCCTTTGACAAAGTCTGGCATCTTGGACTTTTATATCAACACCACGTCGCGAAAATTCCGATTCGCATCATTAAATTGGTGCAATCATACACTTTTCGAGTAAAAGTTAACAAGGACTGCTCTCCACTCGCCCCCATATTATCTGGCATCCCCAGGGGTCATCCCTTGGTCCTGTCCTCTTCAACCTTTATATTAACAACCTACCCCCTCCTTTAGATCACCGTACCACCCTCTGTCTTTATGCAGATGACACCGCCATCCTGACCACCTCCGTAAGCCCTGCCATCATGACTAATAACCTACAACGACAGACGGACGCAACAATTACTTATTACAAAGACTGGGGACTTAACACGAACCTCGACAAAACCCAGGCAATCTATTTCAGCAAGAAACAAAAAGCTGTTGCTACATCCCTTATCTTACAAGGCCACAACCTTTCTTGGTCAGAGGACATCACCTATCTCGGTGTAACTCTGGACCGGAAACTATATCTAAAAAAACACGTCGACAATGTCACCGGCCAGTATTGGCGACGCACTTCACCCCTATTTCCCATCCTCAAAAATTCCCCATCCCACGTAGCTACTTTAATCTACAAATCCTACCTCCGTCCCATCCTCACCTATGCTTCCCCCATTTGGTACCCCCTTATCGCCCCCTACCTTCAGGCACAATTGCAAACTGTGCAAAACAAAATTCTTAAAGTTTCTCTCCACTTACTATCCCGCACTAGAAATATCGATTTACATACTTATACCGGCACGCCACTTCTTTCCAATTTCATCTATAAAAGACTACTGCCAAACTTCGCAAACACGCTTGTATACTCCAATAATCCTACACTCCTCGATCCCCTTACCCCTAAATTCTATACCGCTCCCAAATACCCATCCCTTAATTACATTTTTACCCCTTAAAAATTGTAATTGTTTTTTGAAAGAATGAAAAAAACCTATAAAAAAAATAAACAAAAAATAAAAATTGAAAACCAAAAAAATATTAAAACAAAAAAATAAAACCAAAAAAATATTAAAAATGCAACAAGCAAAAAAATAACAAAAAAAAAATACTACTACTGCTTTATATTGCCCTTCAGGCGGAATCTGAAAAGAGCCATTTTATTTAAGATTTGTTAGTCAAAAAGATGCCACTTTACCCCTCCAGTACTACTAATACACCCTAACATAAATTCAACCTAATACACATTAACCACTACGCACGCATCCCACTACAATCTGAAAACGACTTATCTCACTCACCAGATAGCCCAGTAGCGCTATTCTTGACTGTTCGCATTTTTAAAAGTTACTCGCATACCAACATAATGCGAATGAAAATTCATACTAGACATTCTTGATTATTCGCAAGAGATTCGAGTATTCGCATTAAACAGCGAGTGGATTTTGACAATCGGTAAATATGCGAACGATGACATAGCCTAATTTTTTATTTCTAAATCTTTAAATTTATTATGTTCGTGATATGGTATAAATCAAAGTCTCTTGTATTGTAATTTGTTGATAATTGTCGATTTACGATATATTGCGAACATTGAAAATATAGAAAATGTATTTATTTTATGGGGCCCTCCTCCAGCTTTCTACGTTGGCCATCTTTTTGAGTAAATTCGTTAGAAAATTTACCAGATGCGAGTTTTGGATTTTTCTTTATAAATTCCAGTATTAACCGTTTTTGTTCAGTAAAAGCATTAACAGTTCTGCGTGGGGTCTCCATTACACAATAAATTATTAGTAAACGAATATTTTTCTTTGTAAATACAAATATAACCTACAACAAACTAACATGAGCTAACAATCAAGAAATGTCAGTCGACAATGCTGTCCTGTCATCCCTAACAGAGTGAAATTACATATTTTTCGAAACTGAGATGTTGCCAAGTGCTATTTTACATGCGATTGATTTCGTTCGTGTACATATGCGAAGTGCAGTCGAGAATACCATCTGTTGAAAGTGTTCGCAAATACCCGCTCGCATTAACACGTATACGCGTAACTGCGAAGGATGTCAAGAATAGCGCTGCTGGCACGAGTACTCCTTTAAGTAGGAATTAGTCTTTCGGCCGGTCTTTGTTGCAATCGAAGCATTAGCGTTCTGTTGGTAATATGTAATTATTACACTTAACGCACCAGGCTTGTAACTCGTAATTTAGCACTCGGCGGGGCACATAGCCCGGAGAGTACCTGTTGGTTGCAGTCTGGTTACATTCCTTATAGTAAAATAAGGACTTTATAGAGGAGTTTGCGACTAAAATATTATGTTTGAATATTCTGCCCTCTAGAAGCACACTTTTGAACTCATTAATTGAAGTTAGTTGTCACCATTTATTAATTTGAAATCTCCAAGCTGTACAATTTGTTCAGTTGATAGTGCAACTTATTTACCACAATGTACTTCTATTTTTCTTTCGATTTTTGTCACCCTCTATATTTAATCATAAAATTATATTAAAATATAACTTTTGACAGTGAGTGAAATTTTGTGCAGGTTGAATAATAGAAGGTTTTTGTTTTATAAAAAATTTAATATTCATAAAAAAACACTAACAAAATAACATATATATAGGGTAGCAGGAAGGTACATATTTTATTTATTTTAATGCCTTGTTTATATTTACGTCCTGGCGGAGTTTAGCTACAGCTACTCCACTCAACCAGGACGGCGAAATGAGATGAACACGGAAAAGGCCCCTTATTCGGGGAAATAAAAAATGGTCGGCAGGGCTTAGAGCCTTTGAGGTTGGTACAAACTCCAGGAGCCTTCCGTGCACTTATTTTTCGATTTATAGAGTCTCAGGGTTTGATTTCTGGAAGTGCTTGATAGGGTCAATTGCTACACCCTGTATATAGTATTTTGCACTATTTTTTATCACTTGGTTTTAATTAGCACTGATTTGATTTTTACAGCTATTGTAGGGTCAACGGCTACACCCTGTGTAATATTTTTCTTGAAATTAAACACTATGGTTTAAAGGACAATACAAAATTATTTATTCAATGATATTGAACAGAGTTGAAGAAGAATTTATTTTAATTTACAAGTTTCTTTTTGAAGTTGAAACTAATCGACAACAGAAATTCTGTCTTAAGTTGCTTTTAAAATATATTTAAAAAATGTTGAAAAATAATTAATTTGGGAAAAATTCACTATGACGATTGAGCCTCGTAGGCGAAGGGAAATTAGAAAAGGGGGCCACTTAAGGCGAAGGGTTTCTTAATAGTAGTGGGGCCACTTAAGGCCAGGTCTTAAAACTAACTCTTTTTAACCAGGTTTCGGTCTGGCAAGCTAGAATTGAACAGCTTGTCACGAAAAGATTGCAGGGACTGGGAGTAAGAAAGCTTAGCTAGACGGAGATGAGTTAAATAGTAACCGGACCCGTTCAATAGCATAATCAGCTATTACACAAAAATTCACTTTTTGAAACTTATATTTTCCACATGAACACTACGCGAATACTTAATACTGGAGTCACTGTCAAAACTGAACTTAGTTTGGGCTTGCCGTACACCGGTATTTATACTGTTAGTTGGCTGCGTTTGTCATGCCCCATGAAACTAGCACGGACGTTTTTACCCCCTTTTTAGAGCTGGAAATGATACCATCGAGTCTGGATCGGCAAATATTTTACAACATTGCGCAATAGTTTACTAAAAGTGGAAATTTTGAGATGAAACTCATATGGAAAAATCGGCGAAGAAAAGGAGAAAAAAAGAAATTCGAATCGATTCGGGTTTTGAAAATATTGGAGTTTGATTGACGGAAATTTTAATGATATGAAAGGACCCCGTAAACGTGTCACGAAGGTCAGACGTTTAACAGTTGAAATGACATGATAATGCTCCCGATAGGTGCGAGGTGGCTGGAAATAAGATATGATAATGCTCCTAACGGGTACAAACCGAGTTTGAGCGGAGATATCGAGATATTGTATGTAATTTTACGAGGGGTGATCGAAAAGTAGTTAAATTTTAAATATTAATCGAAGCGCTGGAGTTTGATGAAACTAAATTAGATATGAAGACTCGAGATAGGGAACGTGGTTTGGTGTATACAGGGGGTTGTCAAAAAGTATAAGATAAGAAATTGAAATGGATGCAAGAATTGAATGAAGTGTAGTTGAATGGTGAGTTTTTCGGTAAGTTGAAGTATGGGGTCCTCAAGAAGTAATGAGATTCTAAACGTAAAAGTTGTTTAAAAAATTAATGAAACGAAATGAACTATTGCGGTTTTAGGCACGGATAGAGGTTTTGACTTATTCGATGACTATGAGGGGGCTGTATTTTCAAGGGGTGTTTTTGTGAAATTTCTTTTATAAAATTACTGGAATGAATATTGGGAGTGTGTTTTCGGTGATTTTACGTTACTTTGGAATTATAGAATGTTCGTGAATTTTTCCTGATTTTGGTGACCTTGGATGTAGTTTTTTGAGGTAAACTAGGTCTGATTGGCTTTTTTATCATGGTTTGCCATGATACCTGAATTGATATGAATTTTCTGTTAATTTTGCATTTTTTTATTTTTTGTTTTTGACATAGGGGAAATACCCTAGAACAGAGATGCCGTTCACCCATTCAAGTGACGGACTCGACCAACGCTGCTTAACTTCGTCGATCGAGGTCTCAGCGCTTAAACCGATGACGGTACCTCACATTTTTTAAAGCAATTCCTTCTTTTATTTAAAAAAGAACAGTAAAAAGACAATGTAAATATAAAATGCATAAAATAAGTTTTTTTTAAAGTGTACAAAGGACTGACATCTCATCTGTCTAGTCTAGTCCATTTACGACAGATGAGTTTTCGTTGGTTAAAATAACTTCAAGTACCTTGCGTAATTGTTAATCCTTAGGCATCCTTCTTAAGCCATATATGTCATAACGAAAAGCAAAATAACTACTGTGTTCACTAATTTGGAAAAATCTTGATTCGAGTGAATTTACAGTTGTGTCTATTATGTGAAAAAGAAATTAATTTTATATTTTTGTTTGGGGTTGACAGGCTCATCACAGCATTCATAATTAAACTTAATTTTTTTAGATCTAATTCGATTTTTAGGCGAAGCGCCAAAACCTGTCTTGCTGTCAATTTCAGAGGCTAATTCGCTTTCATCCACTGTGCGTCGCGTCAGGCTCTTTCTTATTTTATCAGCGCAATAGCATCTAGGAAACCTTCCTTAATTTTCTCCATAATGTTTTTTGTTTATTCGTTTTTAGGGTTTAACGAATGAAACAAAATATATATAAGAAAAAAGAAATATCCAAGTTCCGAAGTTTTTTCATATTGCTACGCACCTTTCCCTAGTATAATAGCAATTATATACAATTTACAGATTTGATACTATTTTCGAACATGCATTACATAATTTTTACCGGCTTTTCAAAAAGTTTTATGTTTTTGTTGGTTTCATTTTCACTTTTCACCAATTTTGCCTCCCTCGAAATTTGCCGCTCTAGGCAATTGCACTGCTTGCCTCCATCGAGCCCGGTTATTAAAGCGATCATTCTTTTATTCATAATTTATGAAATTAAATGATTAAGCTAATAATTTTCATTGTAAATCCTCTATAAACATGCACTGGTCCTTCTTTGGTAGTACTGATACCCTGGATATATCAAATGTCATTCACAAACAAGAGGAGACGCTTGCAGTATTTGCAGTGAATGCCGGAAAGGAATTTATGTAGGAGGAAGGCAGGAACTTTAAATCGCTGCATCGAAATCGCAAAAGCAGTTCTAGATTGAATTTGATAGGCATTAACTCCTAAACCGGTAAAAAAATGGATACTATTTTTCTCTCCAAAGCGCCTTTAACAATTTTAATTAAATTTAATACATGGATACTTCCTTAGTACTGGTATGAGAATCTGAGATGACATGACCAGTTACAGTAGCTGTGGGGGTAAGCTAAAAAATAGTGAAATCATTTTTCTTCTAAAGCCGTTCTAACGATTTTGGTCTAATTTGACACTTAAATACTTCCTTAGTAGCAATGTGAGTTGGCATGATCAGTTGCTCCTAGAAAATGCAAGTAGGTAGATTGTGTTGGTAGGGAGGATTTATATTGAGATCCGAACCACTTTAAATTGATAGGATAATCTATAGCAATTTTCTTACAGAACCCTTTCTGTACGAACGAAGTCACGCTTGTCAAGTTTTTATTTAAAAAATTTGCACACTTAATTTGTGTGACTTTTAATAGAAATCATAAAATTAATGTGCATTGGTAACTCAATTTCCTTAAATGTCCTAGCTTTTAGGATATGCAAGTCTTCACTTAGCTACCAAATGTCGTTTTTACAACGGCAGGTAACTTATTTATCTCTATTTCAATTACATTAACCCTTAAGTGATACGGATCGATAAAGAGTGCCACTCAGTTGCGTGTTGTATTTATTTAAGAGAAAGGAGGATTCTTTGTCGTTACTGCACGCTACTCTAAGTAAAAATTAAACAACGTCGTTTTCATTTGTTATCTTATTCGAATTACGTCATTCGCAGTTATTTTTATCCAACTTAAAAAAAAAAAAATTACAAAATTTTAAACTACTGTGTGGAGTCGATGGTTTCCGTAGCAACGTCTAGACCTTCAAGAACCAATCAAGAGTAATGGGGATATCAAGATAAAACTTTTTATAGTTTCTCCAGAGTGCCACTTACAATATTTCTGGTTATATTTTACAGAAATTTAATATACAGTGTGTCCCCGGATGGAATACCGTCCTCTTGTAAACGTTTTTATTTTTGATTTGTCGATAAAGTCATTCTTTATAAAGAATTTTGCTTGTCTTAGGAACTCAGGATATTCTAAAAATTAGAAAATATGAAATCGAGTACTAGTTCAGTCAGTCGGGAGTTTTGCCCTGCAAAAGGTGGGGTAGTAATAATTTTTAAATATGTTGTTAAGGTCTGGGCCGTGACATAAAATTCATGTTTTCGACCTTGGAGGGAACCGTTCGCGTCTCCATCTTGGGTAAAATGTGCAAAAAATTCGTTTTTTGAAAATAACCGCAGCGGTTGATCCAACGACGAAAATGTATTCAACAAAATTAAATAAGACGCATTTTTTGTACAAAGTTTTTTTTTGTAAAGAGTTGTCCATTAATCACGTGAGGTTCAACTAGAGGAGGGGGGGGGGGTTCGGATAACATCACTATTGATCATGTGAACGATTCATCTTTTGGAGTCTGAAGGACTTTTACTATATTTATCAAAAATGAATGTTAACGTTCACAAAATAAGGGTTCAAAACGACTGTTTCAGACGGAGAATAATATAAAATTTATACTTACTGTTCGTTTTTGCTTAACTGCTACTCTGGTGGTATCTATTGGACGTCGTAACACTATAAATCTAACACAGTAGGTACTAACACTTTCTTAAAATTATACCTGAAAGGGAATTTTGAAAACAAGTAAAAGACAATATAAAGTTCAAAAATATATATTAAATCTCTTTAAAAATTTATGTTTTACAACAACTTCAAGAAATATGTTTTGACAAACTATAGTCTGGCCCGTGTACCACACATGGTGAGGAACGGAACGACTTATAATGTACCAACTACCATCCAATATGCGGTTTTTGAGCTAACGATTACACAAAAAGATTCAAGAAAAGTTCAATGCTTATAAAATTTTGGTCGGCTTTTGCTTGCCTGTCTATTCACGTATTTTTATTTCAATATCAATTTTGGTTGCTCCTCGGAGCTTTAAAATGCTTGAATCGCAACGACTTTGAATTATATTTGGGCAATTACAATTTCATACGTTCAGGCAAGGCGGTCCCATGCACATATGAGTACATGGTAAAGATACTTTTCTGACACCGAATCACTGAGGAACCGGTGGAACCTTTGGAGTCTCCCATGTGTTGTATTCGGTTATTTTCAGACCGGCCTATCTGAAACATAACATAGATGCAAATCTAAAAATGGTAATATGGTTGTGCATATATCGATGCATAGCATTCGATTGTTTAACTTTGAACATTGTGTCCCAAAATGGGATAAAAAAAAGAAAAAATCAAAAAGCATGAAGATTTTGATAAATATCAAAATATGAATATTGATAAAACACAAACACTTTCGACGCACTGAACTTCATTAGTGTTCTTTCACTAATTCTTGCTTGCGTCTGCTCCTCTTCGTGACGATGGCTTTGTTGATCACCCTCGGTGTCGAACTGCCTTCTGGATCAGCTTAGGTGGTCCTCGGACTGCTGTGGCTCTGCGGCTCTGGCTTGGCTATACGGCTCTGATGTTGACATGGCACTGCTCATTAATATGAAACACCATAAAAATTTTGTTAACTTATATGGGTTAAATAGTTATGGCTTTATCCCGTCTGGGCATAAAGTGGAATCTGCGACCAATATCACATCGTCGTCTTTGGGAATTAGAACATTGAAATTTTGAGACTAATGTTGATTGAAATGGTTTGCTTGATTAAAATCTCTTCTTAGGAGAAAACTCCGACAGAATCTGCATCCGTCGGATCGTTGCATCTGGCCATTCAGCTGACGTGGCGGCCCTCGCCCTTGAGTTGCTAGACTCGTCTGAATCGCGCCCTTGTGTCAGAGTTGTCGTCTTTCCATGCCGTGCCAATGGAACATTTGTTTAGACCCTTTGGGTCGGACTCTGCTTACAGATGTGTATGTTTGATAACATATGAGGACTTAGAAAAATTATAAAAAATACCAACTCTGTCGGACACGGTCAGAGTTGCTGCAGTGAATTTGGAAGATTTGTATGGTCGATACAATCTCCTCAATATGAAATAAATGCATAAAAAATACCAACTTTTGCCTGATGTGACAAAAAGTTGGTATGAGAATTTTGATATAAAATAAACCTAGCACTAAGTTAAAACTTAGCCTAGGTTAAAAATATTATAAAAATATTATAGAATCTCCAGAACTTGAATCGGAATCAGAAGTAGAAGCATCGCGTGGCGGTGGATGGATTTGGACTACAGTCTGCTCCGGCTGTGGAGGTTCTGTGGAATCGTCTGAGAACGGGGAATCATTTCCATCGAGTGATGTTCCGCCTGGACTAGCATTTTCTTCATCTGAAGATTCTCCAAATTGTGCTCCTCTGGCGGGGCTGGTCTCAAATCATTTACATGGACTCTTGTAGTTACGTTTCCCTTTTGAACAAGATATACTTCGTCTGAAAACTGACGGCCTCTTTTGGCGCGTACTTTTGTTTATAATTTTGTTGAGCTTGACGGGAACTCTCTCGTATCGTGGAAGTGTTTGTTGCTTAGCTCTTTCTTGTCTCCATGCATATGAATCCCATTCGCCTTTTTCGGCCGGTTCATATCCTAACACTATCATGCTAGGTGTTTGATTTGTAGCGGCATTCCTTTGATTTCTTAGAATATAAGCCATTTGATGCACGTAGCGATCCCATATGTCGTTCGGCTTTTTGTATAGCAAAGTTTTTAAAATTTTCTTACATTCCTGAACCCGTCGTTCCACGGGGTTGGATTGTTGATGATAAGCAGGAATGAGATATCGTTCAATTCCATTTCTTTCGCAGAATGTTATATACCATTCCGAATTGAAATGACCTCCGTTGTCGGAGATTATGACTCGAGGGACTCCGAATCTCCAACTATTTCTTCGTCTATAAATTTGGCGATCGTTCTGCCATCGACCTGAATATATGCCGTTGCCTCTATCCACTTGCTAAATACGTCTTCGACGATAATCATATATCGATTTTCGGCGTCTTTGGTCCTCTGCAGTGGTCCAATTACGTCGACGCTCAAAGTTTCAAATGCATTCTGTGGTGCATGACTTCTAAGTGGAGCATTGGGTTGAGCTTGTCGTGTTTTTACTGACTGGCATATAAGAAATTCATTTATATATTTGCCTGCGATCCTGGCCATGTTATTGAAATAGTATATCTGCGAAATCTTTCTCAAAGTTTCGTCTCGCCCTGGATGACATGCTTCATCTCGATCGTGAAAGTGGTAAATCAGTTCTTTGATTTTCCTCTTTGGAACTACCAACTTTAAATTTCGATTTGTTTCTTTCATCAATACATCGTCTTGTACTTGAAAATTTTTCATAAAAATAAGATCTGCTTCGGAACGTTGTTCCTGTTGAAATATATCATTCCAACTGCGGATCTTGTCTTGAATATCTCTTGACCTCGATTGGGCCTGTACGATATCTTCGTATATTTCCGAATGTGTTAAAACAGAAATACGTTCTGGACACTTATAATTTGGTAGGAACATTCTTTCCTCTTCATCGTCGGTCTCGACATACTGATCTTGTGGATTACGGCTGAGAAAATCTGCTAATAAGTTTTCTTTGTCTGGACAGTGTTCAATTTTGAATGCATATTCTTGCAATAATAAGGACCATCGAGTGAATTTGGTTTTGTCGTCTTTGTGTTTATTCAACCAAAGTAACTCCCTGTTGTCCATCTTAACCAAGAACGGTTTATCTGCTAAGTACATCTTGTACTTTTTTATATAATTCACCACTGCCAAGCATTCCAGTTCTTTAATGTGATAACGTCTCTCTGCTGCTCTCTCTTGCTAGCATATGATATAGTGTTTTTCGCCGTTGTCGCCTAATTGATAGAGTACTGCTGAAAGATTGTAGTGATGCATCTGTTTGCAAAATGAACTGACGTAAAAAATCCGGACGATGGAGTTCCAGCGGTCCAGATAATAAATCTTTAAGTTTTTGAAAAGCTTGAGTCCAATGAAAGCGATATTCCTGCGATAGAAGTTTCGTTAACGGCTTTGTAATCATTGCTAGATTTGGTAAATATTCTCTTACCCAGTTACAAAGTCCTAAGAAACTCTGAAGCTGGTTTTTCGTGGTTGGTACAGGATAATTTTGAATTTGCAATACATGTTTTTCTAATGGACGAGAAGTATCAATTCTAATTGTGTGGCCTAAATATTGGATTTCATTTGTCGCTATTACACACTTTTCCGGTAACACTTTTAGATTATGTAGACGTAGTCTTTCAAAGACTAACCTCAGGTGGGACATATGCTCCTTCACGTTTACGCTGTAAACGATTATATCATCTAAGTAGACTTTACAGAAATGGTGCAGGTAACCCGTTAAAACGTTCTTTGCCATGAATTTCTGAAAGGTACAGGGAGCTGTCTTGAGGCCGAAAAGCATGACATTAAATCTATAAGCTGCCCCATCAGGAGTAGTAAAAGTTGAAAAATCTTTTGATGCTTCATCGAGCGGTATTTGCCAATATCCGCTCTTGAGGTCCAACACAGTAAAAACTTTAGAATTGCCCAAGTCTTTGATGCTTTCATGTATTTTTGGTAATACGGAAGCTTCGTCTTCGGTCATTTCATTTAGGTGACGATAGTCGATGCAAAAACGTGGTTTCTTATCGGGTCTTTTTATTATCACTGGAGGTGAAATATTGTGCAGTACTAGGTCCAATGACGCCAGCTTTCAGCATCTCTTCAATTTGATCGTACATAATTTTCTTAGTACTCGGAGACATTGGATATGGTCTGATATTGAAGGGTTTTGAGTCTTTCACGACAATTTTGTCTTTAACCGCCACTGTGGTTGCTTGAGTCGGTTCCGCACTGAACAAATCGACAAATTCTTCGAACAGCGGCCGTAGAAATTTGTCTTTAATAACAAGCTCTTCAGGAAGTTTTGCCTGCTGTCTCTCCCTCTAAGAAACTTGATTCCAGAAGACGGTAATACGTTCTTCCGTGCCGGCATATAAGCATTTTTTGCCATAATCATATGCGACATTATATATGTATAAAAATGGTGATCCCAATATTACTGATTCGTTTAAGTTTTGAATTACTTGAAAATCAATTTCAAAAGAAGTGCCTGAAATATTTACGTCCAATTTCGTCGTGCCAAGAGAGTCCACCATATTGACTTTGCACGCCATAGTAAATGATCGACGTGTCGTGAGATTTTTAAAATTATCCAGCAGCTTGGGATGGATAACGTTTCGTGTCGAGCCTGAATCTATCAGAGCATCGACCGCATGTTCATTTATTAAAACCTTTATACGAGGCAAAGGGAATGCTTCGCTCATATAATTAAGGGATTCTCGTGTTTTATGCATAGAAGTGTTGTAATGGTCATGAGTATCAGAATGGTTGTTTAACGTGCATTGCTGTCGCCTTGGTTCGGCCGTTGGGCTGGGGATCTTGCAGATGGACCTTGGCCTTGGTCTCTGGCCCCTTGAAAGTTTCCCGGTCCCCTGTTAAGATGAGGATTATTGGGACATTGACTATGGAAGTGCCACTGTACTGTGTCTGTACAGTATCGACACGGGGTTGCCGGTCGGTCGGGTACTCGGAATTTCCCCGATCCGCCATTAAAATTGTTTGTCCTGCGGTCAGGTACTCCGAAATTCGTTGAACCGCGTGAAAAATTATTCATAAAAATAGGACGGCCAGGTGCCCTACCTGGACCGTCCTGAAAAGAGACATCCTCTCGGAAATGCACCCTCGGTGCTGTCGGAGTTGGGCTTCCATTGCTCCTTATACCTGAACTTTGTTGACTAGAGGGTCCCGGCTCTTGATATTAAGACGCACGAGACAGACGTTGATCGATAAGTTGGATTAGCGACGTCTGTTCGTCGGCTGAATCCAGTTCGACGTTAGTGGCTGCGACTACTAACATATCTGTGGATGAGATTAGGTTGCTTCTCAAGCGTGACCTAATCTCTGGACGCAGTTGGTCCATGATAGCTTCGGATTTGAAAGGATCTATGCGGTTAAAAAGGCATGTTTTCTTTGTGATAAACACTGCCGTGTCGTCTAAAGACGTTTGTTTGGTGGCATACAGTTGAGCAATAGCTCGTGACTGGATGTCGGGTGAGTTGAATCTTCTGTAAAATCTTTCTTTAAATTAGGTATACGATGCCGTTAACGTCCGAAACTGTTCGGACCATCGTTGGGCGTCGCCCTTGAGTTGGCCAGTCACATTATGGAGGTGATCATAGTCGTGGTTTATGCGAGCTCTGTCGAAATATTCCTCCATAATTCTTATAAAAGCTTCAGGATCTTCATGATCGAGCCCATGGAACGTCACGTTCGGACATCTTTGTCTCTCATGGGGCGTACAGGTCGACACGTTCTGTATCGCCTGCACGAAGCCCTCTGCCATTTTCATAAACATACTTTCCATCGAATTTAAATTTTGTGGCTGTGAAGCAGACAAATTGCGATCATTAACCTCTGAAAACAGTCTTTGTGGTTCTATCTCTCTAGAACTGTCGTCGACGAGAGACACTGTGACCCACTCGTAAAAATCTCTTGGGGTCGACTCCTCGGAGTCTTCCACCATAAAAGAAAATGGATTTGTTGGATTTGAGGACAGCATTGTCCCTACTCGGGCGCCATGTGAACGATTCATCTTTTGGAGTCTGAAGGACTTTTACTATATTTATCAAAAATGAATGTTAACGTTCACAAAATAAGGGTTCAAAACGACTGTTTCAGACGGAGAATAATATAAAATTTATACTTACTGTTCGTTTTTGCTTAACTGCTGCTCTGGTGGTATCTATTGGACGTCGTAACACTATAAATCTAACACAGTAGGTACTAACACTTTCTTAAAATTATACCTGAAAGGGAATTTTGAAAACACAAGTAAAAGACAATATAAAGTTCAAAAATATATATTAAATCTCTTTAAAAATTTATGTTTTACAAACTATAGTCTGGCCCGTGTACAACACATGGTGAGGGACGGAACGACTTATAATGTACCAACTACCATCCAATATGCGGTTTTTGAGCTAACGATTACACAAAAAATTCAAGAAAAGTTCAATGCTTATAAAATTTTGGTGGGCTTTTGCTTGCCTGTCTATTCACGTATTTTTATTTCAATATCAATTTTGGTCACTCCTCGGAGCTTTAAAATGCTTGAATCGCAACGACTTTGAATTATATTTGTGCATGGATTCGTAAAAGGGTTTTTAATTTTTTAATACTAATTTTTTTGTTATACTTTCTAAATTTTGGTGGTCGGGGCGACATTACGTCCCTGTGCAGCGACATTTACTACATTTTCTAAAATTACGCTCCTTGAGGAGTTATTGGTATTTTTGCATAAAAATCGCTCCGCTCCGTAGAGCGAAAATATGATTAAGGATATTAAAAACCTCTTCCACGATATTTTTACGTGAAGCACGCTTTTCATGCGATATATAGTCAGATTTTGTTACAGTTTCGAAAAGTACACCGAGGGTTTTATCACGTGTATACTTTCGCGCTACCATGCCCGAGAATGCCTTGCTGTGAGCTGCCGTATATCACGGTTAAGTATAAAAGTAAACCCGTGATCCGAAGACACTGCCTTTAAAATTAATATGTGCTGTTTTTACTTGCTTTTCTTTTAACTCCCAATGCGTACACGATGTTTATGTTCAAATCTTGCATCCTTTAATTGATATAATCAATTGATGAAATTTGCACAGGTACTAAGATCGGTTGACAATACAGTATTCCACCGTTACTTTTGCAAATATCCGCACATAGGGGGCGCGGGGGCGAAAATTGAAAAATCTGCAAAACGAAGGATCGAGAAATCAGAACAAATCGTTAAGAGACGAATTTTTATTGAGCGCTATCTAGGGGGTAAACCCCCCAAAAAGCGTGACTATAAAGTAGAAAATAAAAAAAAATAATACTAATCTACAACTGCAAGAAAAGCAAGGCGTGCGTACTTTGTATATAAGCATATGTATCATCTTTATGTACGCATTAATGTACTATGTATACAACGATTCCACCTTTTTCATACAATCATGCGTACAATCATACAAGTGCGCACGCGCGCACGCGCGCACGCCTTGCTTTTCTTGCAGTCGTACATTAGTATTTTTTTATATTTTACTTTTTAGTACGACTTTTTACAGAAAAGCAAGTTTTTTAATTTTTTTTTTTTCATTAAAAAATATTCTCAAAATATTTAAGTTTTTTTAATAAAAAAAAATACACGTGAAGTTAGATAGGTGGGGGTGGAGTAGCTTAGAACCTTACTACGTATCACGAGGGGGGAGGTAGGGTGTAAAAAAGTGACCTAAAAACCTCATGTGGTTAATGGACGACCCCTAAGTCTAATATGTAACGTGTGACAGCGGCGGGAAGATGATCAGTTTTCCCAAAAAATAGTAAAACCACATTTTTGCTATTTTTTCAATTGTTTCTCGCTATTTATTACATAGTTATATTAATTTTGTAAATTCAAAGTATACTCATTTCCATACCACCTTAAGGTAGAGTAAATGGGTGTTTTTTTTTAATTGTGGTATCCCGATAGGCCTAATCCACAGCTTCGTGATCTTAGATGTAAATGACGCTTGAGCCACGCAATTATATTATTAGTGTTTTTTTCTTTTTTGATGATCCTGATCGGTTAATATCCACGATATAATTATCATAATTGGTGCTTCTAAGAATCCATTGATAAATTTTCGTCATCATGGTCAACACGAACCTCCGGTACATTTTTTCATGACTGACCACTGCAGAAGCCACACACATCAGAGCACTTCAACCCCGCTTTCCTGCAGCCACATGCTCCGCCGCATCCTTTTCGACAAGTGCTTTAAATGAATTACTTCCACTTCCAGTGGAAGTATAGTAACGCAAAAAAAATATTATTATTTTTTATTGAAATTATTATTATTATTGGCCTTTACTCGAGTCCGAGTATAAAAACAAAATGTTACAGTCGATAGATTGTGTGTAATAAAAAACAAGTAAAAGGTGTAGTCTATTGTAATTCCCATTCATCTACGGTGCACACGACTATGGCTATAAAGGCCAATTCGGGAGAGCACATGTCGACCGCAGTCAGGACAAACATAGACCTGGTTAGGTCTTGGATTCGGCCTTCTTGCAGCAACATTTCCTTGATAGCTGGCCACAACCTCTCGCCATTCGGTTCTGTCCGCTGCAAGTTGTTCCCATTGCTCGTCTGGAATACCGCAGGATTTTAGATTTTATGGAGAACGTCTTTGAACCTCTTTCGTTGACCGCCACGCCTTCTTCTACCGCTTAGCAATTCACCATAAAGTGTACATTTAGGAAGGCGGTTATCATGCATACGATGAACGTGACCTGCCCATCTTAGGCGTGCTCTTGAAATAAGCACCTCAATTGGAAGGCTGTTTGCTCTCCTGAGTACTTCCACGTTTGATATGTGATGAAACCAACGGATTTTCATCATACTTCTGAGGTGTCTTTGCTGAAAACGTTTTAATTCTTTCACATGACGACGGTAAGTGACCCAGCTTTCACATCCATATAGCAGTGTTGGAATGACAACTGCTCTGTAGACAGCCATTTTCGTTGACAAAGCAAGGTCGTGGTTGTCAAATACTCTCTCTCTAAGTCCCCAGAGTGCTCTAGATGCAGCGTTAATTCTATTGCGAATCTCGCTGTCCATGTTTGCTTTGTCATTAACAACGTTGCCTAAGTGATTGAACTGATCCACCACTTCAAGAGAATTTCCGTTAAGTGTAATGTCTATTTGGTTCACTTGATGAGGAGTTGACATAATCTTAATCTTTCCAATGTTGATTTTAAGTCCCAAGGAATCATAGCTCTGGGCATACACATCTAAAAGTTCTTGAAGCTCTTCCGGCGTAGAGGCTAAAAGTGCACAGTCATTCGCATATTGGAGATCACAAATGAATCATGTGCGTGTCTTCGTGAAAGCTCTAACGCGCCCTATGTTAAAGAGACCGCCATCAGAACGGTATCTGAGACCTATTCCTCTGACTGTCAGTTTGTTGTCAACAATAATTGTTAGAGCAGTGGTAAACAAATTAAAAAGTAGGGGTGCCAGGACACATCCCTGCCTAACTCCAGTGAGGGTTTGGAAAGGTTCGGTTGCCTCATTATTATACATAACCTGGGCGTTGTTGTTTGTTTGTAGACTGCGATATACTTCCACAAATTTTCTAGGGATACCTAAGCGGAGCATAATTTTCCAGAGCACTTCCCTGTCCACTGAGTCAAACGCCTTGGTTAAATCAATGAAGGCCATGTGAATTTCTCCTTGATGTTCGAGTGCTTTTTCTTGAAGCTGTTCAAGTGTGAAGATTAGATCCGATGTGCCTCGGTTTGGTCTAAAGCCACTCTGTGTTTCAGGAAGTAACTTTTCCATAACAGATGTTAGCCTATTTGCCACCGCTTTAGTGAGTATCTTCCCTCCAACAGCCAGGAGAGCTATAGCCCTGTAATTTCCACAGTCCGCAGCGCTCCCTTTGTTTGAAGAGGTTGATTAAAAGTGTATCACGAAACTCCTGCGGAGCTTGACCACTTTCCCACACAACATCAAACAGTTTTTTGAGGTAGGGTATGAGCTCTGACGACACAGCTTTAAAGATCTCAGCTGGGAGTGAGTCGGCGCCGGGAGATTTGTTATTTTTTTAGCTGCCCAATGGCGGTTAAGATCTCTTCCGTTGTTAGTGGTTTATCTAAGTCTTCGAAGGTGTCATATTGAGGGATAAGATTTATAATATCGTGATCGGCTTGACTTTGCTGGTTAAGAATGTTAGAGTAGTGTTCTTTCCATCGGGCTCTTATTTCCTGGTCTTCTTTGAGGAGATTTCCATTTAAATCTTTAATAGGGCACATATTTTTCCGACTGGGGCCGTACACTGCTTTTACTCCTTGAAAGAAATTCCTGTGGTCGTGTGAATCGGCGTACCTTTGAATTTCTCTGGCATTGCTTGCCCACCACTCGTTCTTTATTCTTCTGATTTCGCGTTGCTATTCATACTTAGATTGGGTAAGAGCTTCTGCTTTTGATGAGCCGTTGGGGTGGTGATAGCGTTTTGGAAGGCAATATGTTTGCGGTCAAGAAGTTCTTGTATAAAAGCTTCATTATCATTGAACCAGTCCTCCTGTTTTTTACTTGCTGCAGTGCCAAGAATTTCCTCACTCGCACTTTTTAAATTGTCTTTAATTTGTGTCCAGGTAGTAGCGACATCTACAGAATTGGTTTCTTCTAGTGCACTCAAATTCTCTTGAACTTTTTGCTTTAGCTGTTCGACGGTTTGTTGGTGACGCAATTTACTAATACAGAGACGGGGTCTTTTTACTTGAGTTCTTCGGTGTTTGGGTCTCATAACAATTTTCATTTTAGAGACAACAGGACGATGATCGGTCCAACATTCGCTATCAATGCGCGCCTTTGTAATTTGGATGCTTCCTATGTACGATAACATAGTCCAGTAGATGCCAGTGACCTCATCTGGGGTGACGCCAGGTGCCTTTAAATTTATCCTTTTGTCGGAAAATGGTGTTTGTTATAACTAGATCATGTTCGGCGCATTGAAATAGGCCCAAATGTCATGAAACGTCGAGATTTTAAATTTGAGCAAAAAAAATTTCCTGTCTGTCTGTCTTTGACTTGTTTTGTGCGCACGTTTACTCTGGAACCGTTTATGATATTGACTTGAAATTTGGTACACTTACGTATTGTAACGAGATCTGGAATTAGATTATATTTTAATCTAATTCCGTTGAAGGATTCGGGGGTAAATAGGCAAAGCAAGCAGGTAAGCGTCCATAAAATTGCAATTTAGGGCATGTACGAAGTGTCAAGGTCTCAAAAATTTTTTTTGCATTAGCCACCCTCCACCCCCACTGTCACCCCCAATACCACCCCCATACTATTATGAAACGGAGTAAAAAAATAAAATGTGATATAGTGTATATACAAGAACGAAACGTCTCAAAAAATTTTTCTGGCGTTAGCTACTCCCTTTACCACCACCATTGCCACCCCCACCCCATTAATAAAGGGAGTAAAAAATTAAATTGGGATTTAGTGTGTATACGAGAACCAAGGAACTCTAAAAAAATTGTTTGGCATCAGCCACCTCCTCTAAAGAGTGGGGGTGCCATTGCCACTCTCACCCTATTATCAAAGGGAGTTAAAAATTAAATTGGAATTTAGTGTGTGTATGAGAACCAGGGGCTTTTAAAATTTATTTTGGCATTAGTTACCACTTCTACCGCTCCCATTGCCACCCTATTGTTTAAGGGAATAAAAAATTAAATTGGGATTTAGTGGGTATACCAGAACCAAGGGCTTCTATTTTTTTTACATTTGCCACCCCCTCTATCGACCCCACTCTATTATTAAAGGGAATAAAATTTAGTGTGTATAAGACTTGGCTACAAAATCTGGATGTGGAAGTAGTGATTCCTTGGGCAGCGGTTTTTTAGTAAGTTCTCGGGTGCTGGTTGCTCTGTCAGTGTGAGTGGAGCGAGCCCATTGCTGCCACGTTTCCAGCCCCAGTCTTTTGGATTTTTTTGGATCCCATACCATTTTTGAAATTGGTGGTACGTCCTAAACGCATGATACCGCGCAGAGTCCTTCGTTGTTGGCAAAGAAGCAAGATTAAATTTGCTTTTTGTTGTATATTTAACGAAATGTTCGTAGTGGACTTCTTTCAAGGTTTCCTTTTCCATGTTGCCACCATACAAAACAACCAGAAAGCGTGCTCCAGCCTCTGCGATGTGCTCTGGTCTTGCATTCTGATCTTTAAAGATGCTAATGGTGGCACTGAGTCCTGTGATTTTCTGAACAAGCGAACAAAATTCATCGCGCGGAATCCTGCCGAACTCCTCGCTCTTTGGAGCTGAGAGGGCTGCCCATTTCAAAAGAAAAACGAGCACGAGGAAAGGTCTATACCTGCTACACCTGCTCTAGGAATCTTCTGTTCCACAAACTAGAAAAAACTTCGAATTGATAAATATTTTCTGCTAACTTATATTACGCCACTGCGGCGCGGCGGTAAGAAAATGTATATGTAACAAGAGGAATCACTGTAATTTGAAATTGATATCCATCTATAATTTTATTGTAGTGTGGAAAACACATTAAAAAAATTATAGTTAAAAAAAACACGCTTTAATAGAAAACCGAACTAAAAAGTAAAAAATAGTGTTCAAATATGATTGACAAAAAAAATTCATTTTATTGTAAAAGGCGTGGGGTGCTTGATTTCAATTGTTATAAATATTTTATTGGTAGTCATTGATAAAAATAGAATTATAAAAATTTAGTAAGAAGCACCCCACGCTAACAATAAAATGAATTTTTTTTGTCAATAATATTTAAACATTATTTTTTACTTTTTAGTTCGGTTTGCAATGTTTTAAACTATAATTTATAAAATATATAGTATTAACAGCGGCGCCTCTGACAAAATGTCGACAATAGATTAGTAATTTTTATTTTATTTTATCCTGATGAGGACATTAGGACAAAGTTGTCAAATTATTGTATTGTCATTGGTGCAAGGTTTCAGTTTAATCTGATGTTTTGAAGTGGGTGAGAATCACGTTTAAAGATTCCATTACATACAAACAAACAAACTTACAGGTGAAGCTAACAAAAGCGTGTTAATAAGTATAATTTGTTCTTATTAAATTTACCGTCAAAAATGGGGTTTTACTATTTGTTGGTATATATATATATTTATATACAAAAATAAAAGCGTGTTAAAAATGTGAGGAATTTTGTCTTCTTTAACTTTGTTAATTTTCGTTGTTGGACCAACCGCTGTGGGGTTATTTTCAAAAAACTAATTTTTTGTACCTTTTATTCAAGATGGCACCTCGAGCGTAACCCCCCTCCCAAGGTCGAAAACTTGGATTTTTGTCGAGGCCTAGACCTGAACAACATATTTAAAAATTATTACTACTCCACCTTTTGTAAGGCAAAGGCCGTTGTTGACCCCTACTGACTAGATTATAAATACCTTTTCTTTGCATTTTTAATGAAAATTTTGTTTAACAAAGTTTTTTTCAATTATGAAGAAATACTTAAATACGAAGTTTAGTTGCAAAATTCATAAAATTGAATTATGATATTCAACGGACAAATTAGAAGTGAACGTTAGAAAATGTATACTACTGTATAAGTAGAGCATCCCAAACCGAATTTTTATTCACACGGTACCCTCAAATCTTTGCAATTAAATTTTCTACAAATTTACGTTTAGTGTAGGTCTTAGGGCACAACCATAACCTGCAAAATTGACAAAAAATCGCCTTTTCTTCATTTTGCTGCCTAGAGCCGCTGGATGAACCAATCAGCTTCAAACTTTCAGAAAATCTGCCTTTTGCTCTAACAAAAACATCCTGAAAATTTAATGCAAAAATATTAAATCCAGTGTGCGCAATTGAATTTATTTAAAATTTGAATTGGCCGCCATTTTAAGCCATTAAGTCCAAAACGGATTATGTTTTAGAAAGTTAGGCCTCGATACCAGCTCTTTGACGCCTACAATTTTTTTTAAAACCTATTTTGGCCATTTTTTTGCATTTGTTTAAAACTCAATAAACAAAAAATGAATTTTTTCGGCCAATTAGAAATAAATTTTGAAATTTTTTTTATCAGATCATAAAGAAAATTTTAATACCTTTTAGTTTAATAAAAAAAGAGTTTATTTTGGTCAAATTTTTTTTCAAAATACCCGATAAAATTCATTTTTTGTTAATTTTTCTTTGGACTTAATGGCATGAAACGACGGCCAATTCAAATTTTAAATAACAAATTCAATTGCGCACACTGTGTTTAATATTTTTTAACCAAATTTTCAGGGTGTTTTTATAAAAGCAAAAAGCAGATTTTCTGAAAGTTTGGAGCTGATTGGTTCACCCAGTGGCTCTGGGCAGCAAAAGGAAGAAAAGCACCTGCCCAACAGAATCCAACCATAAAATTGCTTATGGAAAAAGTTCCACTTCAAATCGTATTTTGACTGCATTAATATAGTTTTTTTTATATTTCAGAGCATTTGCCTTATGTACCACACACTTGCTACCTAGGCGACCAGCTGTCTGTGCCTTCAGTTAAGGATTGCGGTGAATATGGCAGATTGCGTACCTGTTGTTGTGATAAATTTGTACTCGAAAAATGTAAGTAGATTATACAGGGTTACTGGTAATTCGATACATTCCTTTGGAGATGTGATGGGGCATGAGCTAAGGAGTAAATCTAGCCCTAACATACATTATGCAAAACTCAATAGTTTTTGAGATATTTCAATTTTTTTTGTTTTTCTCAAAAAAGTAGATCTTAATGTCTTACAAGTTAATTTCCGAAAAATCTACTTGATATTTTTAAATTTTTTTTTACTGGATTACTTGTCCAATATTATAGATATCCGTTTGGAGTGAAAAATATCCGGAAACATTTCGATCATGTGAACATTGAAAATAAAAACTTTTTTTTTTTAAATCAGTTATGAAATTTATCTATTAGGTTTTTCAAAAAAATATTAATGTAGCACGCGTACAAATTATTATAAAAACTTCCTTATTTCAATAGCTATCTAACTAGGTAGAAATGTTTAATGTACCCTTGATAGTTCTAATAAAAAATTAGTAAAGATAATGCTGGTGGCGGAATTTATTAAACGACTAATCGTTCATTTTCATTTAAGTCAGTCAGTCCTTGATTTTGACGTTTGTGCATATATGTCATTAACTGACATTCTTATCTCCGTGTCCCTTAAGTTTGTTGGTCTTGTTAAATTAGTTATCGAAGATTTTGATTTTGCTGGTAGTTGTTGTTATTAGTTGTTGTTATTGTATTTTCTGTGCCATGGCCGCGTATGCCAACGCAGAAAACGCTGATATCTTGTTTGTCTATGGATACTGTGGCGACAACGCTGCTGAAGCTCGCCGAGAATATGGTATTTGTTACCCTAACCGCCGCTTACCAAATGCACGTGTATTCAGTACGGCATATCGAAATATCGCTGAAACTGGCTCCGTGAAATGTAGAAGAAGTGACGCTGGTGCTCCTCCCGTTTATGAACCAGATGATGAGGAAGAAATATTGAGGTATTTTGAGGAAGACTCAACTATTTCAACTAATAAAGTCGCAAGACTAACCGGAGCGTCACAATGGAAAGTTTGGTCTACGATACGTAGAGTTGGATGTCATCCTTACCACTATACCCCTGTCCAAGGCTTGGAGGAAGGTGATCCTGGAAGGAGAGTGGAATTCTGCCGCTTTATGTTAAATTCAGATGCAGAAAGTGCAAATTTTTTAACAAGTATTTTATGGACGGACGAGTCGAAATTTAATCGCGAGGGTATAACAAATTTCCACAACCTACATTATTGGGCAGAGGAACATCCCAAGTTAACACGTGAAACTAGTTTCCAAATGAAATTTTGTATTAATGTTTGAATGGGAGTCATTGGCCACTATTTAATAGGGCCACACTTTCTTCCTCAAAATTTAAACGGGGAAATCTATGAAATTTTTTTAAGAAATGATCTGGCGGTGATTTTAGAAGATGTTCCTCTCGCCGTCAGACAGCGAATGATATTTCAGAACGACGGTTGTCCAGCACATTATCGGCTGACAGTACGACAGTTACTTGATCAACGTTTCCCTAACCGTTGGATTGGAAGATCGGGCTCAATACCTTGGCCAGCGCGAAGCCCTGACTTAACACCCCTTGATTATTACATATGGGGTCATATGAAGGAGATGGTGGTGTGTGCCACACCAGTCAATACTATAGAAAACCTTAGACAAAGGATAGTCGATGCTGCCCAACACATAAGGCATAATCTGACAACCAGAGTAACAAGGACGGAAATAAGAAGACGCTGCCGTGTCTGTATACGGAATAGGGGCTCCCACTTTGAGCAAGACATATAAAAAATAAAGTACAACTTTGAAATTAATGAAGAATTAAACTCTACTTTTAAAATGTTTTTTTACTGTTTATCTAAAAATGAAATTCGAACTACTTGTGTTATTTTTACTAGTATTTTCTTAGAACTCTTAAGGGTACATTGAACATTTGTATCTTGTTAGATAGCTATTGAAATAAGGCAGTTTTTATAATAATTTATACGCGTTACGTTAATATTTTTTTGAAAAAACCTAATAGGTAAATTTCATAGCTGATTTAAAAAAAAAATTTTAAGTTTTTATTTCAGATGTTCACATGATCGAAATGTTTCCAGATATTTTTCATTCCAAACGGATATCTATAATATTGGACAAGTAATCCAGTAAAAAAAAATTTTAAAATGTCAAATAGATTTTTCGAAAATTAACTTTTAGGACATTAAGATCTACTTTTTGAGAAAAACAAAAAAAATTAAATATCTCAAAAACTATTGTGTTTTGCATAATATATGTTAGGGCTAAATTTACTTCTTAGATCATGCCCCATCACATCTCCAAAGGAATGTATCGAATTACCAGTAACCCTGTATATTAGTTCATACGGTAGGTACTCTTGAGCGTCTAAGTAATTTGGGTTCTTTTATAGTTCTATTTAGGGATTCAAATTCCACCCAATTGTCCGATTGATTCAACCTTATTATAGTATAGGACTTCCCTACTCTCAAAAAACGCAACAAAAACTTTACGACATGGCGGCATGCATGTTAACAAACGAACCGACGCACATTAAAAACCTATAAAGGCAAGAGATATGATTTGCGGTTGAGGTAGTACAAAGGGTAATGGTATTTTAATGAGGTCGTAAAGTTTTTGTTGCGTTTTTTGTGTGTAGGGAACTTATTACTTCAACTATATCTAAGATCGATATTGGGGTAAGCGCCAAAATAATCAAATAACGAAACTAAATGTATTTCTAACCGATTTCAAAGTCGATTAACATCAACTAATAATAATGAGGTCCAATTAACGGGATGACTACATGAAATTTTATTTCATAATTTTTAGTGTAGAGATTTATATTAGCCTGAATTTTGTATCCCACCATTTTAGCAATATGATGAATAGAAAATCATTGCTTAAAACAAGATTTTCTTAAATAAAACCATTAAAAAAAAGATATTTTTTATAGATTTTTTGGACCTATTGTCTGGATTATCTTTGTTTTTATTAACCAATATGTTGATCATGTTGTAATAAGCTAAGCTTCACCCCTTATATGAATATAAATAGAAAATATTGCGCTAAACAACAACTCTAAGTTAAATACTTCACCTGCTAAATTATAAAGCTTATGTTGAACATATCAATAATTTTAAAAACTGCGATGTCAAATTCAGCAACATACATATTAAAAATAATTATCAATAAAATAATGTACCGATAATTTTGAAGACCTTAATTATACCTATCAATTTATTAAAACTAAATAAAATTGTACCTATCACATGGCGGTCGAAATGTGTTACGTGATAAGTTTATTAACATTAATTGAAATATCTAATTTAAAAATTATGGTGATTGACTCTGTTTCATTGGAACTTCTTGTCCTTATCAAATTGCATAACAATACATGGAAAATCGCCGCTGCGTAATTTACAAGACACGCTGATTAGCCAGCTCAATGCCGATTAGTAAATTATTTACATGAGAACTTCATGGCCGTACGAGCTATTTTATCATTAAAGGCAATTTTACTCAAAAAAACAACACACCATACTTAACATTTTCATGCTATACTCCAGGCGTTTTAGCTGTAAAATTGACCTCTGTGCCAAATTCGTGCTCTACGAAATTTTTTTTTTATTGTGTTTATTTGGACGTCCTGAATAACACTTGGTAGTTACGCCATGATACACCTGGAGGAATTCGTGAAAATCGCTTCGGAAAGTCACGGAAATCGCGGATTCGCGATTAACCCAGTTTTTATGGCCCAAACGGGAACAACACTTATTATAAAAGTCGTACATCTGTAAATTCTCTACCTTAAAGGTTCTATACATTTTTTTCGTACGCCTAAACATTTTGGAGATACGACGCGGAGCAAGTGAAAAATGCAATTTAGTTCCGCCAAACCTCTTTTGCACCACATATTTCGCAATTATCTTGCTTTCTATGTCTCAGAATGAATATAAAATATTGCTGTTATAGAGCTCGGTGATCTTTATTCTCCACTAGAATATTTTATATATTTTATTTACATTTATGTAAGGCAAAAAACGCACCACTTTAGAGGTAGAATGCTCGGCGCGCTTTTTTTTACATGGTTTCCCCCCCCAGGAGCCCTAATCCATGCCGGATCTTAAATTAGTCAATATTTGCGACTTCTTCGATATCTGAAACGTTATTGTCCAATGACAAATTACTTCATTCTGATAAGATTCTACGTCGTCCATTTCCTCATTCATAGCAATTATAGGTGCGGTATTAAAGCAGAAGTGACCGTGAAAATGTCCACAAGCTGTTGAACAATTCAGTCCTACTTTCCTACGGCTACATTTTCCTGCACAACCCTTCGTACAGTTGCAAAAAATTTTAATTTAACAATATGTCTGGTCCTGGTGGTAACTGCGTTGGTACTGACTGCAAAAATATCATTATTCCTAATCCAGCCCCACTGCTCAGGATCAGTGTCTTTTCCCAACCATATAAAAAAAGAAACTAAATGCATTTTTCACTTATTTCGCGTCATATCTCCAAAACGTTTAGGCGTACCCCGTGTCCCCTTTTTTGGGCCATAAAAACTGAGTTAATCGCAAATCCGTGATTTTCGCGACCTTCCGAAGCGATTTTCACGAACTCCTCCAGATGTATCGTGGTATAACTACCAAGTGTTATTCAGGACGTCCAAATAAACACAATAAAAAATTTTTTTTTTCGTAGAGTACGAATTTGGCAGCAAAAGTCTAAAACGCCTTAATTACTAGTTTAGCTGTCTTTAAAAAATGTACGGCATACCAACATACATATATTAACAAAAGTTGATAACTCCTGAAAAAATCCTTTATCATTATTAAATTTAAATAAATATTTATTAATTCTTGTACTTTTAATGTTAATGACAGACCATATTTCAAAAAAACTGTTCTTTTTTGAAGATCGTGTCAATTGGGACTTCAGACAAAAGAAATTTAAACAGTTTCACAAAGGACCAATTTTCAAAACAATTGTATAAGGTCTTTTCATATTCGGAATTTTAGTGAAAAAAAGTTCCATAATATACCAGCTTTATAAATAAATAAACGTTTTAACCGCCTTCCAGATCACTTGAATGACCCTGTTAAATCTAGACTATAGTGGGATCCGAACCACTTCGTGAGGGGTAATTTATAATTGAAAATTACATTGCAGTAGGTGGGGCTCGAACTCACTTCGCTAGGTATGCTCAGAGAGAAAGCTAGATGCGCGAACCGCTGTGCTACTGCCCCTCTCCATTTTGTTGATCTGAGCTATTTTTGGCTTAAATTCAAATTTACCCAAAAAAAGAGCACTATTCAAAATATTTGAATTTTTAAGATGAATGATAGCCCACATGTTCTATATTTTGCCAAATTCTGTAAACGATATCTGTGGCAGTTTAGGTATAAGTATCATAAAATCAAACAATTTTCAAAAAGTATTGTCTCTTGTGCAGGCTTCTAACTTTAAACGTTCATTTCTTCATTTGAGTTACTGCCATATTGAATATATTATGCTACTGTTCTCGATCCTTACCGATGCTATAAATCAAAAAACCTTTTTCCCTTGCAAAGGTGTTGCGCCGTCCTTCCTGATTACATTCATATTTTAAACATTAATAATATGGAAATATAGAAATTAATAGGAAACAATGATAATATTACTTAATCTGTCTACCGCTCTAGACGATTGAGCTGTCGAGGTTCCCCTTTGATCCTCGCATACGTCTAGCCTACAAGTTGAAGGTATACTTCAATCGCAAGAAAAAGTCTATTATATAGTAATACAAAATATAACTACTAAATAATAATATAATTTTATTTTGTTGTTATAATTTAAATTATATTGTTTAAAATTTATTCGAGGCGTAAATTGATTATCATTTATGTGTTTCGGGGATAATGCCAATTGTAATAAAAAACGAAATAAGAAAAAGTCCTTATATGCTAACAATTTTTTTCCCTATAATTTAGTTCGTGCGTTGTTGTGTACTTATATACTGTTAAATAAATAATTTGTATTCAAGATTCGTTTAAGTCTCAAGGCTTAAATGTACATTTGAATTACTTCAATTAAATCAATTCTTCTAACGTAGATGTTTCTTATTTGGAGGCGATATATCAGATTACTGTATACCAATACGATGTTCGAAACAGTTAAGAGCTCAGAAAACTATTTATTGCAAAAATTATTCATTTATTTCATCAATATTACTACAACAATCCTTACCATTACAAACACCACAGCATTTCAACTGGGATACAACGCAAGGACAAATCACATTTGAGCAAGCATTCTTCTCACTGTAAGAATAGAAATATTTTTGTAAAATTTCTATTGCAGTGGGTCCTTCGTAGTAATCAAAATTTAATTTTTCGCCTTCTATCGACCATCCAAACTTTGTCACGTCTTCGGAGACAATTATTGATTCATTAGCTTGTTTCCATTCATTTACTTGCCAAAAAGCTCGCAAAATGTGCTTCAACATAGTTCGTTCATGCAAGATGGGGCTCCCCCACATTTCTCCATTGAAGTCAGGAATTATCTTGATGAGACTTTCCCACGCAGATGGATCGGTCGAGGAAGTGAGGTTGCTTGGCCACCAAGAAGTGTTGATTATAATCCTTTGGATTATTATGTGTGGGGACATATGAATTCCTTAGTCTATGTAAATACTATCAACTCAAAAGAAGAACTGTGGGACAAAATACAAAAGCAGCGAATTTTATTAGAGGACGGGAAAATATATTTTTCAATGTAAAAAAATGTTTTATGAATAGAATTAGAAAAGGCATAGAAGTAGGTGGAGACCATATCGAACATTTACTCTAAGTTGCAGTAATGAGGTTTTTGCATGGGGGGAAAGTTTATAATATCATTAAGTCAACTTTTACGTTATTTTTTGGTCTTTTAATAAGATTAGTACGATGGCTCTGAGGGCCACAGCAAAAAATTTAAAAAGTGGAAATTTCTACTTTAAAAGTAGAAATTTCTAGTTTTAAATTAGAACTTTCTACTTTTCAAAGTAGATATTTCTAGTTTTAAAGTAGGAATTTCTACTTTTCAAAAGTAGAAATTTCTAGTTTTAAAATAGAAATTTCTACTTTCCAATTATTCAGTTTTCAAGACAGAAATGTCTTCTAGTGTTATTTGCCATCACGGTTTATGTGTTCTTCGTTTTTTAAGTAATTATAACTATAATTGACTGCTGGGAAACTACTCTAAGAAATTTTATACCTTATGAACTTTTATCTGAAATTTATTAGAAAAGAGAAGCGACGCCAAAAAACATTTTAAATAACATAATTTTTTATGAACATCTCGATTTAGAACAATTGAAAATATTAAAAATTATTAAAAAATTCATACATGAATGCGATGAGAAGGATTTAACAAAATTTTTGAGATTATGCACTGGCGCGATTTGTTAACAGAAAATCCTCGAAAAATAACTTTTAACGAATCGAAGGGGATAAATCGAAGATAAATAGCCCATACCTGCAGCTCTAAATTAGAGTTTCCCCTATCATACATGATAATTATACCGATTTTAGAGCTCAAATGAACTCAGTTTTATGGTCGAATATATAGATAGATTTTGGAACTTCAAGTTTAAAAATAATCATAATTGACCATAATTTGAAAGCATTCAGATTCAAATCCATCAATGTGGTCATTGAAGGAAAATCTATCTACTATGACCCCTAAATTTCAGTATGTCAGCATTTATATATTTTATTGCTTTTATCCAATCATTTAGTGAGAATGAAAAGTACATCTCAATTTCTCATCTGCATAAACGTGAACACGACAATGAGTAAGTATCTTGGGAGATCGATGATAAAAACTGGGAATAATATTTTTGTGATCTTTGTTTCTTCTTTAATCGTTTGCTTAAAATTATATCTTACATAAGGACAGTATTTACGTTTCTTGCCAAGAGGACATAATGGGTGCATTACAATTAAAACATATATATATTACTATCAAAATATTTTAATTTTTAGTACATAAGTTACGTATCCACAAAATGAATATTGAGTAGGCCTTTCGTCGGTAATTGGATAAAAAAACAAACCTTATTTCCTCTTTAGAGTCGACGTTTTGAAAATCTTTGTTGTTTTTCTCAGGACTAATAAGGTGAAAAGTTATCAGTCATTAAAATCAGACATAATATCATCGTTACCAGTTTAACATAAAACATAAATATATATCCAGTAGCAAAACTTAGTCTATGAATCTTTTTTCTAATATGCTATGAGTTTCGTTGTTTAAAATATATTTGTTTTATCCAGTTACCGACGAAAGACCTATTTTAACTTTGAGTTGAAATTTTCTAAATTAAGTGTATCTTCCCAAAAAGGTGTTATAGATGACATCATACGTAACGGCACTTATGTTAAAAAAATGTAATTCCTATAATAAATTGTATCTGGGCTTACTTTTTTCTCCTCACATAATACAAACATATGATCTTTTATACAGTGCGTATCCATATATCACAGCTTTTTACAGCAACATCTATCAAATACCAGAAGTTTTCAGTAATCTAGTAAAATTTCTAGTTATGTGACGTATCAAAATAGTATAAATTATTAAAATATTTAGTTCCCGCAGAATCTACATTTAATAAATCGATTTTGATGCCCATAAACATAGCCAATTTGAACTGTCATTTTAAAATGTAGGTTACCGCCTGGTAAAGATATAAATACTGATTTTAAATGATTAGATTTACTGAAACATTTTTCGAAATTATACTAAAATAAATAAAACAGAACAATGTGCAAAACGACACTTAAAATTGCAATGTAGTATAAAAAACGGCACAAAAGTTTGATGTAAAAAGTAAAAATAGTTAGATATTTTTTATTTAATATCTTGTTGTATAGTTGCAACTGAAATTTATTAACATTCATCACATTCATTAGATAATACTAACTACTCTAAATTTAACAATAATTTTATCTCGTTTTTTAAACAAACGTAAATATCAACTGCATCGAATGGATCTGCCTTAACTCCATCTTTTCTCTTCTAAAATTAATTCACATAATTGATAGACATCCTTGTCGACCTTGTCACAGGAAAATCGTAGAAATTTAGTTCTTCTTAATTATTCATTTTTACAAGCCTCAAGGGACACAAAATTTTTAATGGGAATGAGATCATCTATCTACCTAGCTACTTATGATCGATCAACCTTACACCACAAGAGAAGTCGTTTACCACCACAAGTAGAAACTTCAAATTTAAAACTAGAAATTTCTACTTTTGAAAGTAGAAATTTCTACTTTAAAACTAGAAATGTCTACTTTGAAAAGTAGAAACTTCTAGCATTCAAGTAGAAATTTCTACTTTTTTTATTTTTGCTGTGGCCCTTCAGAGCCATCGTAGATTAGATTCTTATTTTAGACAATCTTTTGATTTATGTATTTATCTCAATACCATGAAAATAATCGATTAGTTCATAAGAAAGTGAGAAACAGTTTATGCTGTTATTACGATTTTGTTTTCTCTTACTTTTTTCAAAAAATACACTTTATTTCACTGAATTTGAATTTGTCTCTCAAAAAAATTATTGAAATATTTAACGGCGGTTGGAGTTATCAAGTCCTATCAAGTGTACCTTTTATATGTAGAAATGACGCCCTCATCAGATTTTCTGGTCAGAAGTACCACAACGTTTCGTAAAAAAAAAAATTAAAAAATTCATCAGATACAGGTCCTGCGGCGTCCTCTATGATCTAACGTGATGTTACATAAATTATTGTTTCTTAGAATAAAAAAAGTTCCTTTAGCAAATTTGGCGAAGATCAGTCAAGAGGAGAATAGTTATTGCAAAAAAACGAAAAAATAATTTGAACTTTGACACCCTGTATCTTTTCCCACAGCACCATTTTACTAAAGCATATTAGGTTATATCCTCATATTTTGGCCCAAATAATCTACCCCTATATGGCCTATTATTATTGCCTCCCTCAACATTCTCTCAAAAAATAGGTCTTACCTAAAAATCACTGAAAAATGTCACTAACTCTTAGACTATGATGCTCGAATTTTTTGCTGTTGATTAGTACTTCAAATTCTTTAATGAAAGGCAGAAAAAACAAAGTCTCCAAAACTCTGGTATTATAGTTGGTTGTTTTATTTTTTAAATCCGAGCAGAGCAATTTTTACTTAAATTGTAAGTAAATCCAGCATGACATGTCACGTTATCACTGAATAACAGTATACATTTTTGTTGACAATTTATTTTGTATGCTTTGGCACTTAAAAGTTTTGTGTGATTTATTATTTTTTAACACGATGATTAAACGTAAATAGGTATGTACCTACCCAAATAACTATTAAAAATCCAGTGATAACTGCATACCTATTACCAATTGCAAATGGAATTTGCTGCGCTGTTTATACCACGACACGTATTTACATTAAAATATATGTTAGTAAAAGTATAATTTGTTTAAAATCAACTAATTAAATACTGCAACTGTAAAAATTTCAATAAATTATGTTATTTTAAATATTGTTTTATACCTACATATTTTAAACACTTCAAAAATTATCAGTCAAGAAAACCTGGAAGACCTCTTACATAAACAAAAGAAAAACACATAGAGAATTCACACTAATTTTATAATTTCTGAGTTTCCAAATAAAAAGTTTAAAAATTTGTTTAGACGATCTTGGGATGTTTTACATTATGTAAACGTTGTTGTTTCGAAAACCTTCAATCAATTATTCCCCATGTTGGTTTACTACTGACACTTCCACTCGAAAAATGTGTGTCAGCTACAAATGCCACATCAGTGGACGCACGCATTCAATGAATTATCTAATTATAGTTAATTCTCCATTAATTATTTTTCTTTTTCAGGGAAAGAGAAGTTCAAGCATTCGGGTCAAAAAAGTACAAGCGGAAACCCATTGATATTAGTTTTATTAATTCAGATTGTATATATTTTTGTACAAAGTTTTATTATGTAGCAGGGCAATAAATTATTGTTGTTAATATTTTTTAAAGAGTCATAGCACATCAGCATTAAAAATACTGGTAATATTTATATTTAAATAAATCTTTTTGTTTTATAAGTTTTTTTTATTATCTAAAACCTATAAATATGAACACATCTGTTGCAATAAGAATACGGTTGTAGATCAGTGTATGCTTAGAATAGTTTTACTTTTGTCTAATCCTTTGTACTATACACCTACCAATCGTGGTCTACATTACATGGGTGCGTTTATACAGTACGTGGATCGCTATTAGGCGTATATAGAAATCCTATACATTTATGCATATACAGATTCGGAAAATGAAGTTGGTGATATAGGAAATATCGGCCACGCGCCCAGTCCCCCCATAATTCTTGAACGCACCCCGTGGCGCAGGTAACCCCCCCTTATAAAAGACAGATTGGATTGACCAATCGCATCAAAACTAAGACCTCGTGGCGTAGAACGTGTACCCAATCCCTGCGTTGATTCACGACAAGGCGTGGTTTACCTGTGCTGTTACACGTTTACATATAACGAACTACAATTGAACTACAATTTCCGAATCTGTATACATGTGCAATATAAGTTAAAATCACGAGCTGATATGAAATGGATGGTGGGACATATAACAGGCATGACAGCTGGGCGATGTCGAACCGGTGCGGTTAGTAATGTAAATGTATTTGGGGAGTGGGTCGATTTTGGTATGCTACAATAAATAAATTTAACAAAATATATGAGCCAACACAAAGTAGATAAATTATTACAAAAATAATAAAAGTGTAGTAAAGTAAAAATATACCTAATACGACAGTCCAGTATTCCACTATTTCCTATGTAAGGAAATCGATTCATTGCCATCAATCAAGGTGCACAATGTGCGTTCCCAAATCAATTGAAAATAATGTCTTATAACTTCCGACATACTACGTCTTCAATCGGAAAACGCAAAATAAAATCTGATTGCAGTAAGCCTGCTGGGGGCTGTAAAATGCACTGATTTCGAGAAACATGCATTTTAATTTCTTGTGGCACAAATGTACCACCCAATTATGTTAAATTTAAATTATTTTAATCTTAGGTACACGGCTAAATCTGACATTAAAATAATTTAGAATGATAGTTAAAATGTAATTACTTACAAAATTTTTATTAATATAACCAATTAAGTAAACAAAAACAATATCAATGCAAAAGTGAAATTGAATGGAAGCAAACTACGAATTTGGTTTGCAGCTGCCACTATTCTCTACCAGCGTTTTTCCTTTGTACTACTTATTTGGAAGTATACAAGACTTTTCATGGTACCCCAAAGGAAAAATCCATTGCCGTTAGGTCTGGACTCCCTGATGGCCATAGATATTCACTTCCGCGTCGAATCCAACGCCTAGGAAATACATTATCTCAACAATTTCTTACAATCAGAGGATAGTGAACAGGTGCTTCGTCGAGTGAAAACCACATATTATTTCGGATATCTAAATAAGGCACTTCATCGAACAAATTTTGCAAATTATTTTAAATGAAATTAGATAGTTTTGTCCATTTACTAGCGTTGGAACTCCAAAAGGGCCTACTCGATAATCTCCAACTATTTTTTTTTCATTTTTTTTTTATATACATTTATTTAACGTCGGCCTATTTCCACTACTGAGGCCTAACACCGACGCCTGTAGACGAGCTACCCCCAACCAGGAATTTTGCCGAACCTCTTCCCTTAAGAAGAGTAGGGATCTTTTACTTGCCTAACATTTAATAGACAAGAGACCGACGGCTTTACATCCCCTCCGAAGGATGGTATATCTCCTATACAACCCTCGCCTAAGGTTGTACAGCTTCCGCGCATACACTGATATACAAGCCGCTAGAAGATGTGTGAGGCGAGGACGCGGTTTCTGTTGGAATGGTCACTCATCCAACTACTAACTGCGCCTGTCGTTGCTTTACATTGCATACCGAAGTATGTACATAGTAAAGACCCACCTACGCTCGCCCCATATAATCTCCAACTATTCCACACCATATAATAATTTTAAATTAATGTTGAAAATGTGTCTCGCTCTTGCGGCCCTTAGATTTTTTTCAGCACACCAATGAATGTTTTCTGTGTTAAAGATTACCGTTCGAGTATACATTGCCTCATCCGTGATAAGAACCTTATTTTAAAAAGTTGGATTCTTTGCTTTCTTAAAGTAAATTAGCAAAATTGTATGTGACGAGGAAAATCACCTGGTAAAAAAAAATTTGTACTGGTGTGCAAGTGTAAAATGTTTGAAACTGTACTATGGGTTAGCCCAGTATTTGCAGAGATTCGGCGAATACTTATTTCAGGACCGTCTTCGATAAGATTTAAAACGGCTTCTTCTCGTTGGATATTACGAACTACAGGGTGTGTTCATGGAAACATCTAGGAAGACCAAAGAAACCTGTTTCTTTTAACCTTGAAGCAAGTTGAGAATGATTTTCGATTAGGTTGTCTACGATTGGATATGTATTCGCATATTTTCTTGATGTATACCTAGCACGTCCATTATAATTTTCTTGAGCATAAAATAACAGTCATATCAGTCATTTCGCTATTTGAAAACAAATTATGCCTCGGCATTGTGCAAAAAATGTAAATTCTTCGTAATAAATTACAACACAGCAACTGTCAGATTTAGGCGTATACCTGGTAGATTAAAATAATTCAAATTTAATATAATTGGGTACATTTTGTGCCTCAAGAAATTGAAATGCGTTTCTCGAAAACAGTTCATTTTACAGATATAAAACAACTGTATCTTTTTACGTAAAATTGAATAATTACTGCATTTAAAAATATATTACTTACTGTATTAGAAAGTTTATGCTCAAAAAAATAATGACCAAAACAACAACAATTAGACGTTCCCAGAGCCCTCTACGTTATTCGTCTAAATTATTAACACGACTATTCTTAACATTCCAAAAAACCCTAGATACCAAAAGATGGTTGAACTGTAAGTAAATACAGCGGAATATTTTCGGGAACGTACTTAGAGGACATTTGTGACTTTTCTATATTTAAATTTCGAATATCAAGACGTCAAGACATTTGCCCCTCCCCAAGTCAGTTACACATCCATTCGAACTTAAATCCGCACTGCTGAGTAGTGCTGAGGGCAACAAATTAAAATGTTATCAGACTCATTGGGGGCACAAAATCGTAAGAGAGAAATGGTAGCTCTGAAAGAGGTTACAAGAAGTTCGGCTGTATGTCAAAATTCTCTCTCTCTCTCTCAAGTCCCAACAGAAAAACAACTGAAAATGAATACTTCCCAAAACAAGCAACATTTTCTATAAAGTATGACTTTTTCTTGGCAAATTAAATATAACACAGTTATAACAGTGCAGTACCCCATCCCGGACACATTGTATATTATAAACTTAATAGTGGGGTCGATCTGGATTTCCAAACGGACTCGTTTTTTTCGAAATTTTTTTTGTGATGTTATGAATTCGGACCCCCTCTATCATCCGGAAAATTTTCCGGTCGAATTTTTCGCGAGGAGGGGGGGGGGAAATTACATGTAAAAATAGGGAAAATCAGTTTTTCGGCCATAACTCGTTTAGTTTGATTCGGATCGAAAAAGTGTGTAGAAAATGAAGGGTTCGTGAATGCGCGTAAGCTAAATTTTGACTCGTCGAAATCGGTCCAGCGGTTCCAGAGATATTGTGATTTGAAGGTACGGATTTGTATACGGATTTTTCGCTGCGGCGGGAACGTACCGAGAGCCGTTTTCGCGCTTTTTTCGGGGACTTCTTTTTTCTTCCACCGATAGATACTCGGGACCTAAGTACTGTGTCCAAATTTCAAGTCGCTGGGTTGATTAGAGGGGAGGGGGAAAGGTAAACGAAAATGAAATTAAAACTGCTGTAACTTCCGCAATTTTTTCCGCAAATCGCGCAGCAAACGTGACATTGTGTACTAATGTACTAATGTGCCTACTTTGAGTTCCGCTCATGTATTTTCAATTTTCGCCATAAATAAACAAATGGTTCCGAAATAACCAATTTATTGTTATTATTTTATGTTTTTTTCGCCATCGAATCTGGAATTTTTTCTCTTTGATTTAACCCGACCCGATTGCGATCGGATGATTAGGAGGGGGGAGGGAGGCCTGCAAACTTTTTGCCCTGAAGGGCAAGGGATAAGGGAAATGGTTAGGGACTTCGGGCCGGGCTCATTTTTAAGGGCAATCAATTCTCTTTCAAGATTTTTTTACCCCGAAGCTCTAACTACGAGTTATATCCGAAAAACTGATTTTCCCTATTTTTAATGTAAATGTACCCCCCCCCCCACCTTCTTGCGAAAAGTTCGACCAAAAATTTTTTCGGATGGTAGAAGAGATCCGACTTCATAACATTACAAAAAAAAAAAATCGAAAAAACAAGTCCGTTTCAAGCCATTTTTAATGCCAGATCCACCCCACTATAAAGATACTTGTGCACTAAAACTGAATCGAAAATGTCCTACAATGTATATACATTTTTAACTCTACAATATTTAATTTCATACCTGCTGAACTATCTAATATGCACATTTTTGGTTTAGTTTTGGTATTTAAAAAATTTAAAGACCATATTCTTTCGAATTTCGCTAAAATCAGTCCGTTGGTATTTTTTGGTATATTATTTGGTAATAGACCAGGCGCTAGGTAGTTGAATAAAGAAATAATTCCCAGAAAGTTGGAAATTGTTTTAATCGCCGTATTTGTAGTTCGTCTTTAACATACCTAGTTTTTCCCCTTGTACAAAGTCTTAGTTAGCCGCCATATTGCCAAAGTGGCAGCAAAATTCAGGTTCTCGTTTGCGTATTCTGAACGATTAACTTTTTGAGGAAGGGAGTTGTTATCAATATTATTGAGTATTAAATTTTCTAGGTAAATGTTGCTTGGCACTTTTTTGGCGTATTTGCGCGACTAGGAAAAAAATGGTTTCCACCTCAGATACTGTGTTTCAGGCCAGGTAATATTAGGTATGCATTTAATTATTTGTGGCGACTCGTGTCACCACTATGGCGTAGTGGTTAAGTTAGTGAGCGTAGTGACTACGCTCACAAAATGTAGTTACCAGCAATAGACATAATTGTTAATTAGGTTTTCCTAAGTGCACTGGCGCTAATATCTTTCCAGGAAATCATTGACGTCGGCAACCTATTTATAATTCATTAGTATTCATAGAATTTAGTCTAGATCGTGGACATCAGCGACCTATTTCTTGAATTCTACGGAAAGTAATTGAGTCTAGGTAAGTCGTTGACATCAATGATGTGCCATCCTAAATTCTAGGAAAACTCTAAATAGGTGGCTGACGTTATTACTAGATATTTTTGTGGGTTTGCCAAATTATTGACAAAACCACTCCCACTCGGACAGCGGCACGTCAGCATTCTCTGCGAACTTATCACCAAGTTCAGAAATTGCATGGAACCAACAAAAGTCTACAAGACTGGGGCTGGAAAAATCCGAAATATGGTTTGCTTCCCATCACAATTACCAAGTATCTAACTCCACAGGTGTTCCTGAAAACCATCTCTTGCAAATGTTCGAAAGGCTGCAAGGTAGTTTGCGATTGCAGAAAAGTTAGACTCCAACGCTCTACTAATTATATTAATTGCCCAGGATAATCCTACACGAACATCAAGGACATAAAAGAAACAGAAATCTACGATGACGAAAGCGACGCGACGTTCGGATGGAACATGTAATGTATGGGGAAACTCAGGAAGTTTCAGACGAGGAGGAAAGTGAAGAGATGGAAGTTGAAGAACTAGTAGAGCAAGGTTTTAATTAAAAACGAAGAAAAATGCATTGAAAGGGATTTAGTGAACCAGGCCTACAGCGCGACACCACGTAAAAAATACTCTACCGCATGGCGGTCTAGAAACAAGTATCAAACATCAAATGTTCAATGCAGAAAGACATTAATATTTAATAATAAATTAAACGTTAATGTCTGATTCCTATTAAATGTAAGAATTATGTATAATATTATTTGAACCACAGTATATCAGAGGTGTAAATGCTTTTTTTTCGCAGTTGTGCAAATACGCCGACATTGTCTCGCCTGTATCTCCGAAACAGTTAATTGTAGGTAAAAGTCTAAGCAACTTTTCTGTAGAGAATTCAATACTGAATAATATTGATAATAATTTCCTTTGCTAACGCAGACCTCGTGCGAGGGGGAAAACTTGGTATGTCGAAGACAAACTACAAATAAAGCGATTAAAACAATTTTCAGCTATCTGGGAATTATTTCCGTATTAGGCCTCTTTCTTTGCCCTGGCGCCTGACCTATAACTCAACGGAATGGAGTAAGGGCCGGTTTATCGATGTAAAGTTAACTTGTAAACAAAGAATAAATGTTAAACAAAACAATAGATACCCAGTGATTCGTTTGACATTTATCCCATAGTTAAGTGTTAACCCTGTATTGATAAACCGGCCCTAAATCCCTTAAACTGATCGCTCTAAAGATAATTAATGAAAGAACAATATGATATATGTAGTTTAATACCAAGGGTTTAAACACAATTTACAATTTGCACAAGCCGAAAAACGAATTTTTAAACTATTTATAATATTTATTACCATTCATCCTAAATAAATTGGATTTTTATGTTGATATAAAATGTTCATCTTCCATAAAATCCCAAAACAAAAAGTAAACCAATCAAACTTTACAGTTATTCATTTAAATGCGATAGTGTGAAATCACGATACCGCTCACCTCTAGATTGTGAAAAAATTACAAGAATAAACGCCCAGGTAAGATGGCATATACAGTTATATTTGAATACCTCTTCAGATTAAATATATTAAGGCAGTTTTGTTACGACATTTGCGAAGATCGAACCTAAAATTCAAAATGAAGTTCCTAGTTGCTGCAACTTTTGTTTTTGCCATTATCGTTTCCGTCACATCCAGTAAGTAATTGTATTCTAATCTATAACATGTAATTATAACAATTATACAATCGCTACAATTTGCTTATCTTTAAAATTATCATAATAAATGCTTATACATAGTTGTTCCATTGTTACGTTTAAAGTAATCAATTGAAACGTAAGTTAAAATTTAAATTTCAAATGCAAAAAAACTAGCTGTATAAAAAAGTACTTCGACTTTTGAAATTTAAATGGAACAACACCCTCTGCATTATTGCAATTTGAATCCAGCGCAGAATTCAGCTTATACCGTGGTAGTTTCACAAATGTCTATATTTTCAATTTTTTCAAGCATTTTAAAATTTGCATCTGTAGAATATTTTTCGGAATACCACAGGATGTAAGTTCTGAGGGGAAAATACTTTGTAACTGTTTATGAAGCATCAAAAGTTAGAAATATAATTTTTGTTTTTTATTAAGGGAAAGTGGCTTATGTTTAATAAATTATCCGTTTTCTTTTTCATTCATGTCCATTTCATTGTTGTGCGATTTCTTTTTTAACTTGAAATGCTGAAAAAATTGACCATAGACTCAAAGATTCACGAAACTCCCATACTCAAAGTTTTGTTAGAAAATGTAGAAAAGATACAATGTGTTTATTTAAATATCGATAATATTCGATGTTCAGAAATACATTTTTTAGAGGTAGTTAACGCTCCCCAAATTTCATTTCGTTTAGATAAAAAATGAAAGAAATATAGAGGGGAGTAACTATCCTGTGGCTCCTAACATAAATATTAAATCAAAATGTTGGAATTTATATATCATGTGTCGTCGATATATAAAACTTCTGTTGTGATTTTTTAAAATTCAACATCATTTCGTCAAACACAGGCTCATATTTTTAAATTTGGCAAAATAACGGATCCGGCAGGATGAAGTACCTATCCATTTTAAATTGAGTTGTTTTTATTAAAGGCAAAATTTTTACCCAAAAATTAAACACTTGAGGAAACACGAAAATTTTATTTTTTTAAATATAACATCAGTCAATTGACTTTCTCCTCGCTGCGGACACTCTTGAAGCTTACGACGAAAGTTTTTCATCACCTACTCCAACAATTCAATTGGGATTGCGTTAATCCGTTAATCTCTGTCCGAATATTATATTTTAGTTGTCCCAAAGTTTGCGGTCTATTAGAAAACACTTTTGACTTTAAGCGCCCCATAAAAAGAAATCACAGGCTGAGAGATTCGGTGACCGTGCCGACCAGTTGTTGTCCCCAAATTTTGAAAAGACATGACCAGGAAATATTCTTCTCAAAATTGTCATAGAATCCCTAGCAGTGTGGGAAGTGGCTCTGTCCCGCTGAAACCATATTCTTCGAATATCCACATCAACATTACAAAGTTGTTGTTCAAAGTTAGGTAATACCTATTGATAGCATTGTTAACAGTAACCGTCAAGTCATTTTTCTCAAAGAAGAATGGTCCAAAAATTTCAACGACGGATACTGCACACCATACAGTAGTCCTTTTGCTATGAAGCGGTACTTCGTGCAGAAGATTTTCCGTCGCCCAGTAGCGAAAGTTCTAATTGTTAACATATCCGGATGAAAATGAGCTTCATCTGACATCAGCAAACAATCAACAATATTCGGGTTTTCAAGCAAATAGCCGCAAAAATCAACGAGTGTTCCAAAATCTTGAGGCAGAATTTTTTTGTATGACTTGAATTTTGTATGAATGGAAGTGTATAAAGCCTTTCAGAATGCGGCGATAACTACGGTTCGAAATATTGAGTGCTAATACTTACCGTTTTGCAGATCGTTTAGCTCTTACCCTTTCAGCATTTTCAAGTGTGCATACAGAACGGGTTCTTTCTTTTGGTTTTCCTCTGACACATGAAGCAGTACAGCGAAACTTGTGTATCCACTTTTTAATTGTTACTCGACTAGTGGATTTAAATGAAAATGACGACGAAATAAACGCGGGGTGATTACAACAGAATAGTTATTTTTCAAATAAGCTTCAACCATAAAAGAACGTTTAATATTTAACCAACTCTCTATATTCACAGCTAACTGATTTTCTCGCAAACGTTTTGACAACTGTCTTAAATTTCCATTTATGGCAAAAACATGGCGATTTGATTTAAATTTATATCTCATTATATTATTTATTTAGGTACCCTACCCCACAAAAACAAATTACAGGGTGGGAAAAATACAATTTAAAATCAAACAATACAATAAGTTCAATACAATATGAGAACAGCAGATTCAGTACAAAAAGAGGTATTATTATTATTAGCCGTTACTCGAGTCCGAGTATAGAAATGTTACAGTCGATAAATTGCGTACAATAAAAAACAAGTAAAAGGTGTAGTCTATTGTAATTCCCATTCATCTACGGTGCACACGACTATGGCTATAGAGGCCAATTCGGGAGAGCACATGTCGACCGCAATCAGGACAAACATAGACCTGGTTAGGTCTTGGATTCGGCCTTCTTGCAGCAACATTTCCTTGATAGCTGGCCACAACCCCTCGCCATTCGGTTCTGTCCGCTGCAAGTTGTTCCCATTGCTCGTCTGCAATACCGCAGGATTTTAGATTTTCATGGAGAGCGTCTTTGAACCTCTTTCGTTGACCGCCACGCTTTCTTCTACCGCTTAGCAATTCACCATAAAGTGTACATTTAGGAAGGCGGTTATCATGCATACGATGAACGTGACCTGCCCATCTTAGGCGTGCTCTTGAAATAAGCACCTCAATTGGAAGGCTGTTTGCTCTTCTGAGTACTTCCACGTTTGATATGTGATGGAACCAACGGATTTTCATCATACTTCTGAGGTGTCTTTGCTGAAAACGTTCTAATTCTTTGACATGACGACGGTAAGTGACCCAGCTGTCACATCCATATAGCAGTGTTGGAATGACAACTGCTCTGTAGACAGCCATTTTCGTTGACAAAGCAAGGTCGTGGTTGTCAAATACTCTCTCTCTAAGTCCCCAGAATGCTCTAGATGCAGCGTTAATTCTATTGCGAATCTCGCTGTCCATGTTTGCTTTGTCATTAACAACGTTGCCTAAGTAATTGAACTGATCCACCACTTCAAGAGAATTTCCGTTAAGTGTAATGTCTATTTGGTTCACTTGATGAGGAGTTGACATAATCTTAGTCTTTCCAATGTTGATTTTAAGTCCCAAAGAATCATAGCTTTGGGCATACACATCTAAAAGTTCTTGAAGCTCTTCCGGCGTAGAGGCTAAAAGTGCACAGTCATCCGCATACTGGAGATCACAAATGAATCGTGTGCGTGTCTTCGTGAAAGCTCTAAAGCGCCTAAAAGAGGTATATTATACAATATACAGAAAGGTAATAATAAAAAACAATAAAAGTACAGCAAACCAGGAGATTAAAGAGTACAATAAGATTTATACTGAGATGACTAGGAAAAAATACTTTTAATATTCGCTATATTACAGTGATATATACTCTTTCCTATTATTTGGGTTTTCTACCACATGTATTATTATCCTCTTCAAAAACAAATCACCGAATCTACAAAATAATAGAGTTATTGGAAAAAAGCCTCTACGCCCGTGACGTTTACGTCAAAGGAATAGTCAGAGGTTATGTTTTGCAAATAATATAAATCGGAATAAACACAGAAATAATATATTTTGCTGACGTTTCGGAAATAGTCTCAAGCTTTGAAAACGGAAAGAGACTACTTTCCGAAATGTCAGCAAAATACATTATTTCTGTGTTTATTTCGATTTATATTATTTGCAAAACATAACCTCTGACTATTCCTTTGACATAAACGCCACGGACGCAGAGGCTTTTTTCCAATAATTCTATTATTTTGTAGATTCGGTGATTTGTTCTTGAAGATGATAATAATACATGTGGTAGAAAATCCAAATAATAGGAAAGAATATTCGTAGAATGCCACAAATAACTTTCAGACAATATAGTGATGTATGTCAAGCTGATCCTCTATAGACATGTAATTGCTGCACATAAAGTACAAAGGTGAGAACTTCAGTACGTTTGTCCGAGGGGTGGGAAGATAAAAGGTATTGTGATTACATGTTTCAAATGTAGGGGCATGAAAATTTAACATACTTACATAAAATATTAAAATGTTTAAAATATTATTACATGAATTAACTTTGAAAATGGATACTTCATTCTGCCGGACCCGTTATGATGACCCGTACTAAAAAATGTATTCCAACAATATTAGACTAATAAAATTAAGTGAATTTTGACCCGAACCTAAGACAAATTTGGGATAAGCTAATTTTCGCGAAATTGTATTCGTAAATGGGTTCTTTCTAACTGACTATAAATCCCCTATAATCATAATGTCCTAACTACCCGCAGCACCAGTCCCAGAGGTAGAATTTTTCAGTTTTTTTGGGATTCTGGGTCTAACCACACCAAGTTCACCCCCAAAAGTACCATTTTTTAGTTTTTTAGAAACTGTTCAGAAACCTTGGATTTCTTGGCAAATGCACTAGAAATCCCTTTCATAGAGCATAACATTTCCAATCGATTGACATTCATATAGTTTTTGTTTAAAAGAACAGTTGTAAGAAATTTCAGTTTCTGAATTACATTTTACAAAAGGTGGCAAAAGATACTTTTTAGCTGAAAAAAAAAAACAAAAAATCTGAATGGCCTAACTACTCCAAAACCAATTTTTCGGTTTTTGACATTTTCTTAAAAACTTCAGGTTTCTCGGCAAATTTCAGTTTCTAGAATTTGCACAACAATGTTATTTGTTTAGCCAAACAGCAAAAGACAGTATTGACAGTTTTGAACAATATTAAAGCTAGCTCCAAAGGAACCTTTAATATTTAAAAGTGATTCCCAAATCTAGTAAAAACAGGAGAAAATTTTATATTAGGATGATATGATAGCAGCAGAAGCCAAAATTCATAATTAAGAACAACCAATTAAATTAATTAATACATAATATTTTTAGTCGCAAACTCCTCTATAAAATCCTTATTTTATTATAAGAGCTTTAAGTAGGATCAGTCTTTCGGCTAGTGTTTGTTACAATCGAAGCGTTAGAGATTTGATGGTAATATGCAATTATTACACTTAACGCGCCAGACTTGTAACTTGTAATTCAGCGCTCGGCGGGGCACATAGCCCGGAGAGTAGCTGTTGGTTGCAGTCTGGTTACGTTCCTTATAGTAAAATAAGGATTTTATAGAGGAGTTTGCGACTAAAAATATTATGTATTAATATTCCGCCCTCTAAAAGCACATTTGAACTAACCAATTAATTGTGCGCCAAAATATATTTCACAATTTTGAACAGTAACTTTGCCTCCCACAAGGGAAGCAGCTGGATTCCATAATAAAAGAAGTCGTTCAAAATTTTGTTACCTTGCATTGTAAGCAGGGATCCGGACCGAAATGAAATAACGGGTCCGGTTCGGTTCCGGTTTTTATGAACAAAAAAAATTTCGGTTTCGGTTCGGTTCCGGTTCTATAACTTATTTTTCGGTCCGGTTCTGCTGATTTTTTTCGATTCTTTTCGGTTTCTTCCGGTTCTCGCATTGTATATTTATTTCTGGTAAATACATGATATATGTACCTAGTTATATTGATTCAACTGATTGGGTAGGAGGAACGTTGGAAGGAAGGTAATACTAAGAGATATTTTAACTATTTTGTGCAAGTTTAGAGGCATTTCATTCCACAACCCGTAGGTATTATTATTAAATTGAATACAATTTTCAATCAACATCTTTATTTAAGTATTATATTAATATAATTTCTGGTTACGATGTTATGGTCGTCATTGTCAGTGCTGAATGTTGAAAAATGGTTTAATGGAAGGTTGTGATTTTGGGTCAAGCAGCAGTTTTTTTCTTTGTGGGTGATTCTTCCGTTAGATTGCTTGTATCTTGTTCATGTCCCGTTTCTTCTCGACATCAAGTCGACATTGAGCATATTCTGTTCACTTTTATTTCTGCTTACAGTCTTTCTTTTATGATTCTTGCCATTGGCTGTGGTAGAGACGAAATAAAATATGCCCATAATCATACAATACAAAAGCAAAACATTAAATTGAAAATTGAAATTGTCCGACATGAAAAGTTAGGAAAATATGGTATCAGGCTCAGAACCGAAGAGAACCGTTATATAATTTTAAACGGTTCCGGTTCGGACAAGCAAGTTGGCATCTGATGAAATAAGGGTTTCGGTTCGGTTCCGGTCCAGAAAAAATTTCGATTCCGGTCCGGTTTTCGGTCCAATAAGGGTTCGGTCCGGATCCCTGATTGTAAGTTGTCGTAATTGTGCAGGACAATATGTAATTATGTTGCATATGTTTTCTTGGTTAAAGCTGAACTTAAAAATATTGTCAATCTTACAACATAATTAGAATAATATGGGTGATAACATCTTGGGGTAAATTTGTTTGTTAGAAAAAATAGGGATTTAATATAAAGATCACAAAAGAAACAATCTGTACCCCCCCCCCCTAAATTAACTGACAATTAAATAATAGACACACATGAGATTTCAACTTACTATATTAACTTTATTTTCGGTTTTTGTCTAATGTTTTTCTGGCTGACAAATTGCAAGAAAATATACATCCGAAATCATGCAGTTTTTCACAATTTTTGTATGCATACTTATAAAAATGTTCGGACCCCTCTCGAATAAAAATCCTGGATACGTCACTGGTAAATTACGTTTTTTAAAAGGTATTGTAAAAATAATTGTATCGATCGGAAGATCACATTAAACTATTATATTTCCTATATTTCGAGGTTTCTATTAGCTCTAACTCATATTTGAGTATACAAACTATACGCATAATATTCGATTGGAAATTTTATCCTTATGCTCTTTAACAAAGATATCTAATGTATTTGTAGAGGAAGTACGAAGTTTCTGAGAAAATTTTAAAGAAGCGAAAAATTGTACATTAGGAGTGGTTCTGGGGTAAAAAGGGCCCACTTAAAAATACAGTCCCGATAAAACACGAAGGCGGGCTTATTCTTAAATTTGAAATATGCGTTTGTGTTGGAGATAAAGGGTAACATTTGTTATCCTTGCCGCACCGAAAAGAGATGATCTTAACCTTGAAAATTGTAAATGGCAAGGGTGCTGTGGCATACCGTTTTAAAACTTAATAAAACCCCCCAAATAAGCTCGTTGATTTTTAAATTCGAACCACTGCGTTTTAAACATTTCATTTCGTCTTTCTGGCAAACATTCCCCCGAAGGTGAATTGGAAGGAGAGGTTGTATTGAATAGTCAATGAATTTTTTTAAAGAATAAAACTAATGCAGCCCAGTTCGATTCTTTGGAAGTCATAGGCAAGTGAATATATCCACTTGTCTGCACCTTCCAGGAGAAAACCCAGTAGCATAGTAAATACCGAATCCAAATCGATTGATCCGTTACGAAAGTATGCTTTTGTAGAAAAAAGAACGTAATTTCCGTGTAAGCTGTGTGACATTTAAAATGTACATATTTATTATTCCTTTTCTTTAGTAATTAACTAAGGAAATGCAAAATTCGTCATTTTGAATCCCAATGATACCCAATTGCTTGTTTCTTAGCGCATCAGATTCCTCGGAAAAATTTAAGTCAGACTAGCTTTTAACGGTTAATACGTACATAGAAGCGATGATTCAAGATTTCCACAAAAATGTTCAATTTCGGCAGTTCTTATGTTTAAAATTAGAAGACATGTTTTCGAAAATGTATACCCTAGTATCTACATTTTTGAGAATGCACCACCACAATAGGGGTGAATATAGCCTCATCAGTAAACAAAATTTTACTTATAAATTTCCTATCGTCTAAAAAATGTCCGTGCACCCAGTGGGAAAAATCTAACATTTTAATTTCATCACCTCCTTTCAAAGGATTTACAAATTTTGGTTTATAAGGCTTGATATTATGACGTCTCAAACATCTTCTAATTTTCTCCTTGTCGATGTTCAGTTGAGACGCTAAATCTCGTGGACTCGATCTTGGATTCACTTGATTTGCAGCTAAGATTAGGTATGTTATCTTCAGGATGTGGATGTATTCGACAAGGTCTCGGATCATTTAATAATATTGTCAGTTTCATTGAAAATAGCATTTATTGCGACTGCAGCTCCATGACTAATATCCAGCCGTAAAGGATTTGGTCAATTAAATTCTGCGGGAACTTCTCTGCTACTACGAGCCTCATCATCACCAAATAACCTTATTATTTCGATTCTTTAAATGCAGACGCATTTTACGACTGTAAACTAAGAACTTTACATAGTAAAACTGAAAGATTTCTCAGATCGGCATTTAATTTAATAGATGTTGTTTACATAACCAAAATTGTAACCGTTTATGGACTTTGCGGAAAAACATTGAAAGAAACAAAAAATGAGAATTTCGTAATGAAATTTGGTATTGGGGCTCAAAATTATATTCTGAACAACTTTTTCTAATACCTTTCTTCGATATCTTCAAATATCGGAAATGAGCCCCATTTGGGGGGCTGCCGTTGTCTCAGTTTTTTAATTAAATTTAATTTGGTTACCTCGAAATGTACGTCCTATATATGACTACAATTGTGCTAAAGCTCAAATCCGGATTTCAAAAAATGACGAAAATACCTGGGTGTCTTAATTTTAAATGGGACCCACTATTTATGAAAAAAATCAAAAACCTCTTGAACAGATCGTGATTAAAAAAACAAGTAAAAATTGTGTACATAAAGCCGATGATTCAAGATTCAGCTCCTATTTTTAATCTGAACACAAGTGTTCGAAAATATATAAATATACATTTATTTATTTATTTTATTAGCCGTTACTCGAGTCCGAGTATAAAAATGTTACAGTCGATAAATTGTGTACAATAAAAAACAAGTAAAAGGTGTAGTCTATTGTAATTCCCATTCATCTACGGTGCACACGACTATGGCTATAGAGGCCAATTCAGGAGAGCACATGTCGACCGCAGTCAGGACAAACATAGACCTGGTTAGGTCTTGGATTCGGCCTTCTTGCAGCAACATTTCCTTGATAGTTGGCCACAACCCCTCGCCATTCGGTTCTGTCCGCTGCAAGTTGTTCCCATTGCTCGTCTGCAATACCGCAGGACTTTAGATTTTCATGGAGAGCGTTTTTGAACCTCTTTCGTTGACCGCCACGCCTTCTTTTACCGCTTAGCAATTCACCATAAAGTGTACATTTAGGAAGGCGGTTATCATGCATACGATGAACGTGACCTGCCCATCTTAGGCGTGCTCTTGAAATAAGCACCTCAATTGAAAGGCTGTTTGCTCTCCTGAGTACTTCCACGTTTGATATGTGATGGAACCAACGGATTTTCATCATACATCTGAGGTGTCTTTGCTGAAAACGTTCTAATTCTTTCACATGACGACGGTAAGTGACCCAGCTTTCACATCCATATAGCAGTGTTGGAATGACAACTGCCCTGTAGACAGCCATTTTCGTTGACAAAGCAAGGTCGTGGTTGTCAAATACTCTCTCTCTAAGTCCCCAGAGTGCTCTATATGCAGCGTTAATTCTATTGCGAATCTCGCTGTCCATGATTGCTTTGTCATTAACAACGTTGCCTAAGTAATTGAACTGATCCACCACTTCAAGAGAATTTCCGTTAAGTGTAATGTCTATTTGGTTCACTTGATGAGGAGTTGACATAATCTTAGTCTTTCCAATGTTGATTTTAAGTCCCAAGGAATCATAGCTCTGGGCATACACATCTAAAAGTTCTTGAAGCTCTTCCGGCGTAGAGGCTAAAAGTGCACAGTCATCTGCATACTGGAGATCACAAATGAATCGTGTGCGTGTCTTCGTGAAAGCTCTAAAGCGCCCTATGTTAAAGAGACCGCCATCAAAACGGTATCTGAGACCTATTCCTCTGACTGTCAGTTTGTTGTCAACAATAATTGTTAGAGCAGTGGTAAACAAATTAAAGAGTAGGGGTGCCAGGACACATCCCTGCCTAACTCCAGTGAGGGTTTGGAAAGGTTCGGTTGCCTCATTATTATACATAACCTGGGCGTTGTTGTTTGTATGTAGACTGCGACATACTTCCACAAATTTTCTAGGGATATCTAAGCGGAACATAATTTTCCAGAGCACTTCCCTGTCCACCGAGTCAAACGCCTTGGTTAAATCAATAAAGGCCATGTGAATTTCTCCTTGATGTTCGAGTGCTTTTTCTTGAAGCTGTTTAAGTGTGAAGATTAAATCCGATGTGCCTCGGTTTGGTCTAAAGCCACTCTGTGTTTCAGGAAGTAACTTTTCCATAACAGGTGTTAGCCTATTTGCCATCGCTTTAGTGAGTATCTTCCCTCCAACAGCCAGGAGAGCTATACCCCTGTAATTTCCACAGTCCGCAGCGCTCCCTTTATTTTTTAAGAGGTTGATTAAAAGTGTATCGCGAAACTCCTGCGGAGCTTGACCACTTTCCCACACGACATCAAACAGTTTTTTGAGGTAGGGTATGAGCTCTGACGACACAGCTTTAAAGATCTCAGCTGGGAGTGAGTCGGCGCCGGGAGATTTGTTATTTTTTAGCTGCCCAATGGCGGTTAAGATCTCTTCCGTTGTTAGTGGTTTAACTAAGTCTTCGAAGGTGTCATATTGAGGGATAAGATTTATAATATCGTGATCGGCTTGACTTTGCTGGTTAAGAATGTTAGAGTAGTGTTCTTTCCATCGGGCTCTTATTTCCTGGTCTTCTTTGAGGAGATTTCCATTTAAATCTTTAATAGGGCACATATTTTTCCGACTGGGGCCGTACACTGCTTTTACTCCTTGAAAGAAATTCCTGTAGTCGTGTGAATCGGCGTACCTTTGAATTTCTCTGGCCTTGCTTGCCCACCACTCGTTCTTTATTCTTCTGATTTCGCGTTGCGTTTCATACTTAGATTGGGTAAAAGCTTCTGCTTTTGATGAGTCGTTGGGGTGGTTGATAGCGTTTTGGAAGGCAATATGTTTGCGGTCAAGAAGTTCTTGTATAAAAGCTTCATTATCATTGAACCAGTCCTCCTGTTTTTTACTTGCTGCAGTGCCAAGAATTTCCTCACTCGCACTTTTTAAACTGTCTTTAATTTGTGTCCAGGTAGCAGCGACATCTACAGAATTGGTTTCTTCTAGTGCACTCAAATTCTCTTGAACTTTTTGCTTTAGCTGTTCGACGGTTTGTTGGTCACGCAATTTACTAATACAGAGACGGGGTCTACGTTTTACTTGAGTTCTTCGGTGTTTGGGTCTCATAACAATTTTCATTTTAGAGACAACAGGACGATGATCGGTCCAACATTCGCCATCAATGCGCGCCTTTGTAATCTGGACGTCCTTGAGATGCTTCCTACGTACGATAACATAGTCCAGCAGATGCCAGTGACCTGATCTGGGGTGACGCCAGGTGCCTTTAAATATACCCTTTTGTCGGAAAATGGTGTTTGTTATAACTAGATCATGTTCGGCGCATTTAGTTAGGAGTAGTTGACCGTTAGCGTTCATGTTGCCCAAACCGTTCTTGCCTATGATGCCTGGCCAGGTGTCTGCATCTCTCCCTACTCTAGCGTTAAAATCGCTAAGAATAACGAGTCGTTCCGTTTTAGGTATTCTACAGAGGGTTTCTTCCAGCTGTTGATAGAAGCTTTCCTTGGTTTCGTGACTTGCATCCAGAGCTTATTAGATTTACCGCGTTGCCATCTGATAGCTCATAGCGTAGCAGCATTAGACGCTCGGATAGGCCTTGTGGTACTTGTGTTAAGTTGGATACAAGTTGATTCCGAACGGCAAATCCTACTCCATGTTGTCTTCTTGAATTGGTGGGAAGACCTTTCCAATAGAAGGTGTAGTACTTTTCTACTCGATTTTTGGAGGAAGGCTCTCTTCCTCCAAAAATCGAGTTTCGCTGAGAGCTGCAACGTCAACATTGAGTCGGTGAAGTTCTCTATCTATTAGAGCAGTTCTTCTTTCAGGCCGATCGGTGCGAGTGCTGTCGTTCAAAGTACGAACATTCCAAGCGCCGTAGATGAAAGAATTAGTTTTCTTGGATTTAACTTGTCGGTGTTTTTTCGACATTCGATGAGGTGTCCCTGTGGGCACCCTCCCCCGGAGATCCGATCGGGAGGATATTTTACCTCCGGATGATTTTGTCCCACTTGAACGCTCCATCATTTTTTTAAAGCCTTAATCGACTGAAAACGAAGCTGCATTTGAAGTTTTAGCTGGAGCAGGTATGCAACTGACCAGCTCGGTTGCGGAAGGCGAGTGGTGTGGTCCCATGGCACAGAAGGAGACTGCGACGATGGGGTAACCAAACGATTCCAAAAGCAACCTTTGTGTGCGGTGGGTTATTTTTACCGCACTCTTCGTGAGAAGGTGGATGTGCTCACGGCAAAAGGTAAGGGTTATTCCGCCCTTACTCGGTCGTTAGAGCCTCGTTAGTAAAAAACAGGGTGCACCAAGTTATCCGCCCTCGCTTAAGCTAATATCGCAGAACGCCAAAACGGTATGAGTGTTGGACGTTTCTTGTATTATATTATTATATATAGTGAATACGACTAGGATTGAAACCGTATAAAAACTAAAAGCCGGCATCTCTTTATTGTTTTTCTTATGACAAGCATTTCTGTTTACCTCCGCAACAAATGCCGACTGTTTTTGCTGGCTTTTAGTTTTTATATGGTTTCAATTTTGGTCGTATTCAATATAAGCATCAACACCCAGCGCTCGACGAGAGTTAAGCAACCGCGGCACAGTTTGTGTTCATTGCATACGTAACTTCGGAATTGTCTGTAACGTATTTGCCGTTGTATAAGCCCTTGTTAAACAATAGTTTCAACTTTAATACATACACTATGATGTATCATTACTTATGTACTACTAACGGATACTCAGTGGTTTCGAAAAGCAGGCGGGTTTCAGCTGGTTTCTGTATGTATCGGTGTTCATGATGCTAATTCTAAAATTCACCCAATCCAATATATTGGTAAGAAACGTGCCGAGGGATGAATGGCAAGAGAGTGACTAAAAATGTCATGTCGCTAGCGTCAAGCGGTATATCGAGTTAGTGGACTTTCTATCGCTGTTGAACAAAATCTTAATATTTAAACATTATTTTTTACTTTTTAGTTCGGTTTGCTATTAAAGCGTTTTAGTTTTATTTTAAACTATATTTTCGTTTATCTTGGTATTACAGGTGACTTTGCATTTGTAGGGGGCGAATGTTTTTTAACCATAAGTACTTCTGCTACTTCTTACTATACTATACTTACTATACTATACTATATTTGAGTAAGATTTGTTCCAAATCGGAAAACAAAGAAAAACGTTATAATAAGGGTGTTACACTTTTAAGTGCAACACACTGTATATAACCAAAACTAAAATTTAAAGCAATAGAAAATACTCCATTCTATTGAATAAAGGTATTATAGAAGTCCTTTTAACAATAAATGATAATTATTTTATTTAGTATATAAAAGTTTAGTGCAGTTATAAAGTTTGTTCTATTTTCCTGTATCTCAGTTTATTAACTGTAATATATATATATATATATATATAATAAAGTTTTGAAACTACTGCTTATTTATAGTTTTTCTTTAAGCCTAAATCCATTTCAAATATTAATGATGATGAATTAATACATGAGGTTGTGAAGTAGATGCGACCGTGAAGTAAAGGCGGCCAAAAAAATAAGATTCACAAATGAGTACAATGTGATGACACTTTAGAAATGCTGTCAAGTCCGATAAACATATTTTTAAGTTAGTTGCCTAAAAAACAAATGTGGCATGCAAATTTAATTTTACATCCGGCAAACAAATCCGTCGAAAATGACTACACACATGCGGATCTGTCCGGCGAACACGTCCGTCGGACAGATCCGCTGGACATATTCACATGCGAGTATGTCCTGCGGATTTGTCCGACAGACAGATCTGTGGTGAACTCTTGGTGAGCCACATATAGGCGGATTTGTCTGTGCAGACAGATCCGTTGCTGCTACACATCCACGGACAAATCTCAACAGACGTGCAGTTATAAAATTTGTTATATGCTATTTTCCTGTATCTCAGTTTATTAACTGTAATAAGTATAAAAAAGTTTTGAAACTACTGCTTACTTATAGTTTTTCTTTAAGCCTAAATCCATTTCAAATATTAATGATGATGAATTAATACGAGGTTGTGAAGTAAATGCGGCCGTGAAGTAAAAGCGGGCAAAAAAATAAGATTGACAAATGAGTACAATGTGATGACACTTTAGGAATGCTGTCAGGTCCGATAAGCGTCATTTTTTGAGTCAGTTGCCTAGAAACAAATGTGGCATGCAAATTTAATTTTACGTCCGGCAAACAAATCCGTCGAAAATGACTACACACATGCGGATCTGTCTGGTTCGCTGACGGCGAGCAAGACATGTACGTCGAGCGCGTGGCATCTGTCCGACGAACACGTCCGTCGGACAGATCCGCTGGACATATTTGCATGTGAATAGGCCGCTTTTTAGCAACAAACTGCGAACCTTCTACTCATGCGTCAAACTTTTGGTGGTCTGTATTCATAATTGGTGATGCATAATATCAAATTACATATGTATTCCGCTGTGACACATTATTAAAAGTTCATATACGTGAAGAAAATAATAATATGCATCTTAATTTAATCATCTGTCAGGAATCAGTACATACGCATAAGTTATCGAGTACGCTAGAGCCTTGACTTAACAACATATAAACTGGCAATGTTGGCGCAGACACAATGACGAACGTCACGCTCATAAACTTTTACACCAGCGACTTACATTATATGACGAAGTACCCTAACAACGAAATATCTACATACAACTACTTTACTTTCCTTGGACAACATGGACCTCCTATCTTTTTTCTACATCATCCTTCCTACCCCCCCCCCCCCATAAACCCCCCCACATAAAATTTATCTTTAGAATTTAATTTTTTGTTATTAATGTAAATATTTTAAATAGTAATACATAAGTTTTATTAAATAGAATATCTTTTCTTTTTCAATAGAATACTTATTTTTTAAACAGATTTTTCATAGCTTTCATGTATCCAAAACAAAAAAAACAAAGCTTCTTAGAAAATTCAATACTTGCACATTGAAAACTGCTATGCAGATACTATATAGAGCTGCTTAATCTTTCTAGGAGAGCAGCAGTTGTGAGAATGATTTATTGTAACTTAACTTTTTCTATAAAATACTATCAGACCATGCGCTTGTGGCGTGTGAAACATGGAATTTAAATCTTTTATATTAATCCGTTAGGGTGGCAATATAATTAAATGTAAAATGAAATAAATAGAATATTAGTTAAGAGAGATTTATATAAAATAGGCAATAAGGATTTTTACTTCTTTTTATAAATATTACTAGAAATATGTTCTTATTTCATCATTTTTGTTTTATTTGGGAATTATTTCACGCATGTTGTATTATTTGTACGTAAAAGGCGTTTCTGGAATTCATTGCTGCGTTTTGGTACCTATTCTATCTATAGATATAAGTTTGATATTAAATATTTAGAAATGCCAATGATCTAAACAGGTAGGGGTAAAGAGAAAAAAATATATTTAGAACAATTTGTTTCATATTACATAGAAGTTATTGACATGTACTTTTACGAAACTAATAATTTATTTATAGCAGTGATATTGGATTCTTAATAATAAATTATTCTCATTAGTAATTATCATACAGTCTAGGCCTCTACTAGAGTTCAGTGTCCATTCCAAGGTCTCAGGTAACGTGAAAATATTAGAAATTTATATTTCTAATGGAAACGCAAAAAAATCAGATGTAGTTGACTCTTTAGTTCCCAAAATGAAATGTTTATTGGATAACGAGGATGTTGTATTTTGGTTAACACTATACTATTTAAATAAAAAAATATTTCTTTTGTGTGTGATCATAAATGTTCGATATCATCAGGGCCGGATCTAGGGGGGCAAAAGGCATTCAAGCGCCTCGGGCGGCACGTTGGGGAGGTAACATGAGGAAAAAAGAAACAATGACTTAAGAACGATCGTCAAACTTGGTAATCCTCACTATTGAGAGATAAAGCAACAATACTGCTAGTCGGTATAAGAATAAGAATATGGATAAAGCAAATAATCGCAAATTGGACTTGTTTCGGAACACTTTGTTTCTTGGGTTGGGGGGAGGTGAAGGCGCCAAAATCCAATCTTGCCCCCTCATGAAATTTCCAGATGCGGCACCGAATGTTATTGTACACGTGTATTATTTATGTCCCTCCAAATGTGCGTGAGAACATATATAATACGCATATCAAATTTTAATGTCAACAAAAATTGTAATTTACATATTTTGAGGCACGTTCATATTGAACTGCTTTTATTTTGTTTGGAAATATAATTAAAATCTTATTTTAGCAATTTTTGGAAATGGTATAGACGTGCCATCATCGCAACAAAACTATGTGGGATATTCAAGTTTACCATTTTTCGGAAATTCATTAAGAAGGAGATGCCCCGTATGTGATTCTTCTGTTTACAGTTATTGCAGCGACAAGCTCTTCCATGATTCCTGCTGCTGCCATAATCCAAATAATCCCTATGGTATGTATGGATAAATATTAATGGAAATTCCTTTTCAGAGGAAACAATATATGTTGAATGAATCTTTACAAATTCGGATCATTAATTTATTTAATTTTAAATCCAATATTTAAATTTTGTTTATTTCAAAATTTCTAAAATAATTATTCAAAATATAAAAAGTATATGAAAATTCATATTTTAGACATCAAAAGGCGTAAACTTCGAAAAAATTCTGAGCAAGCAGGATCTTTGTGGAAATTTTTGTTTTGATAGCCTAAGCATATTCTGAAGAATCCCCTTAATTCAAACCATAGTATTCTTAGAGAATTGCAGTTTCCAATTTTTCACAAATAAGCTCGCTAGACTTTTTTTCGTAGAGGCAATCGTTTCAAAGATATAGACTGACTTATGTATATTGTGTAAATATTATTCAGGTTTATTTACTTTGCAATTGATGAATTTTAAATGAAAAAAAAAAATAGAAATTTTTTATTAAAGCTGCGTCTTTATTTACTTCATAACATTAAACAAATTATTGCAAATGTTTGACATCAAACTCTGCTTTCTGGTGCATTACACACAAGTTCCTCATTGGCTGATGATGTCTCGATTACAATTGCCTTTGTCAACATGCATCCATGAATGTTCCTATGAGACAAGATACGTTTTTAATAAAAGAAGTAGATTAATTTCTGTATTGTATTAAAAGGAAAACTGCGGGCTACATACAGCTTTGTCAAGCTAACTCAAGATGATGCTGATGTACTCATCATAAAACTGCATTGGAGCACTATTATACTAATAGTAAAACAATAGTAATTGGTGAGGATGTTGATTTGCTGGTTCCATTAATAATTGCAAGAACATTACCTGATCAAGAAATTTATTATTTAAAATCAGGGAAGGGAAAAGTTGAAACAATTGTATATTCATCCAAAAGCTTGGATAATTTTAATAAAAAATCATATTGTATTGATCCATGCAATTAGTGGGTATGACACTACATCTGCATTATTTCAGATCGGTTTTCAAAATTCCACAAAGTTCACAACAAATTACTGAAAATAGAGTTCGCTTACTTCTATCAATGTACAATGCTCCACTGAATGAACAATCGATTGATAAATACAGATATCATTCATTTGTAGAAGCAACGAGACTTAATAAATCAGTAAAAATATCCAATTTACCATCTATATGTAGTGCTTCACAAGAGCATTTATTTAGTCTATCTCCAGGTCCAAAAATGTCTTGATAACGAGTTAAATCCTGAAGACTGGGGGTGGACGATTAACAAAGATAAATTAGAACCCATTGGAAATTTTTATCGCCGGCTCCTCTTCAGTTAATAAACGATATATTTTGCAATTACACTAAAGGGTGCCATGCGAGTTGTACTTGCAGAAAAATAGATCTCTGTTGTTCTTCAGTATGTGGGCATTGCCACGGACAATCATGTTTAAACTCCGAGATCGGAGGAAGCAAAAGATAGATAGATCCAATAGCTTTCTTAGTTCAAGAAATGATAGAATCAACAGACACTGATGAAGTCGTTATTGCTTGGGAGCTGGTGGCAGAAATTTCTATATGATTTTATTGTGCTAGAGACATTCAAAGTGTAAAGACGTCATAATAAAAACACGTAAAAACCATTTCAGACAGTATAGAGTTGCTGAGTTTTTAATTAACAGTTAATTAAAAATGCAATAAATAACATGATCCTATATAATGTTACGTGTTTACAATCTTCAGTAAACAGTCTGTATGTAGGTTCAATAATTACAACAAGAATCTTCACACACCACTGATTCATTAATCACTTAATTACAATAATTATTCCTTATACTAAACACACTAATAATACTTTTAATCTACTATAAATTCACTACTTTAATTTACAACTTGCTACTGTTTCATATTTCAGTTATCACTTGCATGTCTATCTAAAAACTGTCCCAGTGCGGCCGGATTCACCGTATATATACCCGCGTCGATTATACTAGTCTATTCTAGAATGTTCTCCAACATTCACGATTCTTCTGGCGCCGTTCTCGGATTTTCTATGATTCCAGTGGCGTAGTCGTGCACATAACAATAATTTTGTTGTGTCAGCCACTTGTTTTAAATATTCTAATGTTTTTTCTCATTTTTTAAATTTTATTTTATGTAATTCCTGTAGCAAATAAATTTGAATTCAAAATATTGGAGTAAATATATCAAACAGATTTTTGACCTTTCAAATGCCACGTACTTATTGCGGCCGAAAACAGATAATCGGCCGATTTTCCCATTGTAAATATGGTTCTCACCAGTGACGCATCACTCATAATATATTTTCACCATGACTATTATAGAATGTAAAATTCCGAAACCATTTTTAATAATAGAAAGTAAAAATTCTCACTCTTAAGATAGAATATTTATTCTGAAACACTTGCTTCTTATGTGTTTTGCATGTATTGTCATTCTATAACAAGTGCCAGAATGAATATTCCATAATTATTGTGCTCCACGAAATACATAAATTGCCGTGGATGTCAAAACTATCAGTGTCAAATGTAAATGCGGCGCTTTGAGACAAGTTTTAATTTAAATAAACAAAATGAGTGAAAAATCAATAACTTGTTCTGTTCAGATTTAATTGTCTTTTTTACTAATGGTGGTGGAGAAAATACAGTCTGTTACGACTTGGTTAGAATGAAAATTCGATCTATTCGTGGTTCCTCACATTCGCTTTCGGAATCTTCCACTTGTATCGAATTTTCATTCTAACTTTGTTACAGAGTATACTATTTTTATTAGTGTCAATGCCATTGCGATACTTACCAATGATTTCTTGTCACAATAATTTATTTGACATAACTGACAGCAGGCTTTTTTTGCAGCTGTAGTAGTGATATTGACATTGAGTTCAGACACTTGGTTTTTTACATTTTTATTAGAAACTCTGCAGCAACCAAGCTCTGTAGCTACTCTAATCGGTTAGTTATATCGATACCTTCATCCCATATTGTTGCCAGCTACAAAAAAATCATCTACCCATATTGCCAGCATCTCCCTAGCTATTAAGGAAAATGAAGTTTTAATGGAAATATATGAGGAAGAAGATGCCGAATGATTTAAATTGAATATTTTCTGTTGTATATAAATGTGGATTAGGCCTACCGGGGATACCACATAAAAACGCGCCTAGTACTCTACCCTACGGTGTTGTGGAAAGGAGTATATATTTAAAAAAATACTTAATAAAAAACATATTGTCACAAAGTTCACAACAATCAATTACACAATTACACACCGTTTACTCGAAAACGATTGATTCTACGAAAAAAGTCTAGGGAGCTTTTTCGTGTACAATTTCATAATTTATAATAATTTTCCTCATAACTATTTTCATAGAAAAATTGATAATTTTCGAGATATTTGCGAAAAACTGGAATTTACCCCCTTTCACCCTTCCCTAAAAAAAGCTCATGGTTCGAATTAAGGGAACTTTTCAGGATTTGCTTAGGACATCAAAACAAAGGTCTCCACAAAAATCCAGCTTGACCGGAATTTTTTCGAAGTCAAAGTCTATTTTTACTTGGGTATGCAGTTTACTCGTATTTTTAAATTCACTACATCTTGGTTTTTAAATAAGAAAATTTTATAATAAAATTTAAAAGCGTAATATTTCGTATAATTCATTTTTTTCTAAAAACAGCTCTATGGACGAATGTTTTATGAAAAAATCTGTTAAAGCGTTTATGTCATTTTGTGCATTTTTTATTGTATAAACGCTTGTAATTATGAAACTATTGATAATAGAAAAAAATGTTTTAAATGAAATTTATTTCTCAAAGTATTAACTATACAGGGTGATTTATGTAAACATGCGGAAAATAAAATGGTATACTAGTCTATTATGTGGGAAAGAATGTGTAAAATTTTAAAGCGATCTGAGGTAATTTACTATATTTTTTTGCATTAAAACCTGCAAAAATACGCTTCTGAACGGGTGAGTTATGCTATCTCGACGCGTTCATACAGCGTTCATACACGTGTCGGTTGTTTGTTTAGCAGGTAATATCAGCTGTCTTAGTTGCCTAAGGTCAGTACGACACGCGTTCACTGTTCAGTTCAGTGACTCTTCGACTTCCGTTTAGAGCATTTCCCATTTTTGTTAAATTTTCAACTGTATTCGCAAATATCGATTATGCCAAAGTTCACGTCGCAAGAGTAATGCGACATGATATTAACCTTTGGTGCAATGAATGAAAGTCTTACAGGGGCTGTACGAAAATACGGAAGAAAATTTCCCCATAGGCGCAAACCTAATGAGAGAAAAAAATTAAGTGCAGTGCAACGAGTTCGTGACACCGGGTTTTGTTTCCCAGGCGACAGATAACGTGTAGTAAATCGTCCTGTTGAGGTAAACGAAGAAGTTCTAGAATTACTAGAACAGAACCCTTCAATAAGTATCCTATACACGAGAATCGCTTTTACCCATACCACATAAGAAAGGAAGTGATTTTGTTGCACCGTATTACGTCAAATTGGTTAGTCATAGGCGGCGCATTCTACAATGAAAATAAGGTAATTTTTTTTCCAAATTTTTAAACAACCCACTAAATAATTTTCCGCATGTTTAGGTAAATCACCCTGTATACAAATTAGTTATCGCCTACATTTTTCCATTATTTCTCTTAGGGGCGCATGGAGAACATGAGGTATTTATTTATAGTATACAACATGTATTTATGTAATATCTTTCTCTGAAAAAATTCTCCCCAATATGAAACATTAGCTCTTTTAAATTATAATATTATTTATTCACTTATTAATAACTTAAACTGCAAAATTACTTTTACAAAACAGTCATTCGTGGGATCGTTTTCATATTTTAAATGCTAACCAAATTGAAAAAATTTAAACAAAAATTGTTTAAAAAATGTTATTAATAATTAACACAAACAATTTAAATTTTCCTTAATGTGTTCCTTGAATGGAACCGTTTAAAAAACTTTATTTTTCATTTATATTTCAATTTTTCGCCTTCAAAATGGGGTGACAGTCTTTTGTTATATAAAAAAAAAACAACTATGGAAATCACAATATGCCGACTTCGCCAAAATTGCAAAACTGATCAATCAATCAATACGAGTTTATTAACAATTAAAATTTTGCATCTGCCTCCGCAGAATCCACCCCGGGACGACCTACCGTGCGACCACCGCGTTGTTTGTGGTGGAGGATTGCAGAGTTGGGTGGAATGGGACTGGTTCGGCTAAAAGACAATTAAAAATTTTAAACCTAAACACCTTCCATCGCAGATGGATTAAATTAGGAAATTAAAATATATTTGAAAACAGATTTAATAAAACTTAAAATTACACCTTTTTTAAAAACTCACGCACTGTCACTGATTCAATTTTGGTTCTCAAGCAGGCACTTCAACTTGTACAAGGTGCCTTCAAGGTACGTCAATGCTGGGCTGCGCGTTTCTGGCCTAAACTTTGATTTTAAAAATTTTGATTTTACGAAATTTCGATTTGGTGAAAATTTTGATGTGAAATGAATTTAGAAAAATAAAAATACACAAAAGGGAAATGAAATAAACAAACGGAACAAAAAGAAGCAAACATAAAAGATACAAAAGGTATGAAACATCAGTAAAGGTAGATAGGGTAAGCGGAAGTTATATGTTGTTGAAGTTTGGCTACAGAGGATGCCGGAATATCGGTAACGTCTGGTATGGTAGGGTGTGTTTACTCCGAAATGGAGCATTATTGTAACTTGCAATTCAGCGCTCAGCGGAACACATAGCCCGGAGAGTAGCTGTTGGTTGCCGTCTGGTTACATTCCTTATAGTAAAATAAGGATTTTATAGAGGAGTTTGCGACTAAAAATATTATGTTTTAATATTCCGCCCTCTAAAAGCACATTTGAACTATTTACATCGTTATTGAAAAAATATATTGTAATATTCAAAAACTGCATCGCGGAAGATAAGGGGTAAATTATTATTTGGATTGTTAATATGTAGACTTTTTTATAACAAAAATTAGTAAGGTTTTAGTGAGAGGTTTCAGTAATCTGCAGGTGCATCTTTTTTTCAGATCGTTTGCCATACCAGTGCCAATTTGCAGACTGCAGTTTTCTTCATGCGAACAGCTGCCAGGAACACAAATTAATTACGGCATGTTGTTGTATAAACTCAAACCTTTATTTATATAAAAAGTAAAACCTTATTTATTATTTTATTTATTATACAAAATAAAAAAATATTTATTTATTGATATATTTATTTTATTGCCTATATTTTCGAATAATTTGCAAAAGTATACAAACAACTCTGCATCAACAAAGTCTGTGAAGTGCACATCAGCAAGGTAAAGGTACGCAGAATTATTGTTCATTGCTAATAGCTACACTACCCTTAATACTAGATTCTGAAGAATTGCGGTCTGATTTAAAAGTATTGTAACTGTCACAGTATAGTAATAGCAGTGTGTATAAATTCAACAAGTTTACATAACTGGTTTTATAAACTTTTCGAAAAGATTTAACACGAAAACTATTATGGTGTACATGGTAGAGATTTATTAAAAAAGTTGTGCATATCCATATAGTGGGATGAAATTACAAAGTAACCTCGGAAATATTACAAAATTAGTCCAGGCAAATTATAGACATTCTAGAAGAAATAATTGGTAAACAAATGATATTTGAGATGTGTAGGTACTCTCGATAAAGTTAGAAATAGATATCCGAAAAATTCCCACCCCATTCGGGAATGCAAAGTTCTTTTTTTGCAAAAAATCACCCTCAATGGGGACTTGACGCTGATTTTTCACTTTTATCTTGTAAACCGTTCGTTGGAAGAGAAAACAGCATAAGAAATATAACATTTGTCGTTAAATTCTGTACTTATAAAAAGTGTCCTATTGACTTTGTAGCTTATCCCCACCTATTTCGCAGTAACAGCGTCCAAACTGAGGGGTAGTTTGGAGCGCACAAATAAAAATCGATCTTACACGGAATTTTTTTTTCTCTTCCAACGAACGGTTTACAAGGCAAAAATGAAAAACCAGCGTCAAGTCGGTTTTTTACAAAAAAAGAAATTTCCGTTCCTGAATGGGGTGGGAACTTTTCGGATATCTATTTCTAACCCTACCGAGAGTACACATCTCAAATATTACTTTCTTATAAATCATTCTAGTCACGGTTTGCGTGTACTAAATGGCCAGATTATTGTTTAAAAAATGATAATAATAATAATAATAAATAATAATTTCACTGTACTTTATGCATAGCAAAATACGCGGTGAACTCTTTCTTTTATGCAATTTTAAATAATAATAATGCGCAAGTCACACCCATACTGCGACCTAATAAAAACCACACGTACTACTGGAGTACAAAATCGGCTCTGTCGCGTACAATATATAGCGAGTTACGAAGAAACGGTATGATTACTATTACCCAGGGAACATTAAGAAGATCGATAAAACTAAATAAGCCAGCCCTGTCCCTCCTCTATTTCTAGCTAGTGGTCGCAGAACACCGAGGGTCTTTTGCGTGATTTTTCATACCGACAAATCTGGTGTGGTAAACTGTAAAATATAGTGCAATGTCATGCTTATCTTCAGTAATTAAAGGCGAATTACCATCTGTACCCTTCATCCATAGTAGAGTGATCACTATGCTTTAAATTGTTAATCCGTGGGACACAAAATTTTAAAAGTTGGCATATGGTAGAAACGAAAGCTAATGCCCTAAATAGCTTAAATTCAAATTTACATCCCCTCCGAAGAATGGTATATCACCTACACATTACACAACCCTCGCCTAAGGTTGCATAGCTTCCGTGCATACACTGATATACAAGCCGCTGGAAAATTGAGGCGAGGACGCGATCTTCCTTGTGTAGACGAACTGGACCCTCGTGATTGAAAAATAAAAAAGACTTGAGCCGAAGAGCTTTGGTAGAGATCCTTGAGGGTGTTCGTGCACCTTATTTCGTTGAGAGAAGCCTTGAGATTCGAATTCTGTAGTTGTGGTTCGGATCAAATGCTACACCCTGTATATGAGTTCTGGAACTGTGTTTGCATTTGGTTTTAAATATTTCATTTTATTTAGCACTTTTGAGTTCTATTTGTTTCTGTCAGGATCGAAAACTACACCCTGCAGATAGCAGGAGCGGTCATGGGCATGACTCCCCCCCCTCTGAGAATTTACATGGAATACTATCTTCATTCAACTCTAGAATAAATTACTTTGTTTAGACCGCCGTATTCCTATTTTTTTATTTAAATTTAAGAAGTTACTATTTTGCTATAAATTGACTACTTAGTGATTGCTAAAATAATAATAATACTTTATATACAGCATGTCGCTCTTAGGAGTGTAACGCCCTTAATTTTTTCTTTTTTTTCCGATTTGAGCCAAATTTTACTCAGATATAGAACAAAGTAGAATCTGCCTATGGCCAAAAAAACATTCACCCTCTACAAATGCAAAGCTACCTACGATACCAAAATTAACGGGAAAAAATCATAAAATCTTATTAGACATTTCTTATCGGAATTTTTTATTATTGAGAGTTGTTCAGAATTGTCTAAAAGCCTTGAGTCTAAAATTTCATCAAAATTAAAAAATATTAAGATTTTGTTTAAAGTAACGTCCAAGTTCAAAAATATAATTGTAATGTGTTTCCTTGTATAGAAAAGTGTGTTTTGTTTTAAATTAACGCAAGCTGTCAGGTGTTTGTCAAATAATCTGTAAGTTATTTAAAATGATGTTTTCAGACTGACATTATTTTAAATAAAATTATTTTTTATTTTTATTAAATTTTGGACCAAAGGTCTGAACAACTTTCACAAGTAAATTTTTTCGATAAAAAATGCTTAATATTATTTTTTTCATTTTTAACACGTTTTTATTAGCTTCACCTGTATGTTTGTTTGTTTGTAACGGAATCTTTGAACGTGATTCTCACCTACTTCAAAACGTCAGATTAAACAGAAACTTTGCACACTTATCAAGGACCGATCACAATACAATAATTTTACAACTTTGTCCTAATGTCCTCACCAGGATCATCAGGATAAAATAAATTTTTGTTTAAATGACTAATCTGTTGTCGAGATTTTGCCGGAGGCGTCGCTGTTATTAATATATATTTTATTAGCTTCACCTGTATGTTTGTTTGTTTACAACGGAATCTTTGTTCGTGGTTCTCACCCAAACTGTCTCAGCGGTTAGCACAAGAGCGACGCGCACATAGGTGTACACTTTTGCGCAAATGCGCTGTGCTCTAAGTGAGCAGCGGTAATTCACTGCAGACAGCTACGCAACTATCCGCCCTCGCTTAAGCTAATATCGCAGAGCGCAAAAACGGTATGAGTGTTGGACATTTGTTCATATTATATAAGGATCAACACCCAGCGCTCGACGAGAGTTAAGAGTCCCGTTTGCAAAGCACACAACTACTAGGCCGATAAATTATAATAAAAACACTGTACCGAGGGGTGAAGCTTGCATTGCGGTTATTGTTTTGCTATTGGCGTAAATATTACCTGAGATTTCATCAGAGTTGGAATCGAGCTCATTGTGCCGTTTGTGCAGTGAATTATCATCAGAATTTTCGGCAGTAAATGAGACCACAAATAACACTGAATACGCGTAGAGACGCGCGGAGATATTGCATATACGAAAATCGAAAAAGAGCCACACAATTAAAAATACTTACAGTTAAGATAATTAATTTTTTTTTTGTGATAAATGTTATTATATTCTACGTTGCTGCGTTTTTAGTTTTTTGATTTTCACATTTTAAAATTCGTAAAAAAAAAAGTAAATTTTTTTTTCGAAAAATTCCACGCAGCGACACAGATTGAACTTTTATGTATTTACCCTCCAAATTTCGTATTCATATCTTCTCTTCGAAAAGCAGGCGGGTGTCAGCTGGTTTCTGTATGTATCAGTGTTCATGACGCTAATTCTAAAATTCGCCCAATCCAATATATTGATAAGAAACGTGCCGAGGGATGACTGGCAAGAGGGTGACTAAAAATGTCATGTCGCTAACGTCAAGCGGTATATCGAGTTAGTGGACCTTCTATCGCTGTTGAACAAAATCTTAATATTTAAACATTGTTTTTTACTTTTTAGTTCGGTTTGCTATTAAAGCGTGTTTTTTTAGTTTTTTTAAACTATATTTTCGTTTATCTTGATATTACAGGTGACTTTGCATTTGTAGGGGGCGGATGTTTTTTTAACCATACGTACTTCTACTACTTCTTACTTTGTTCTATATTTGAGTAAGATTTGTTCCAAATCGGAAAACAAAGAAAAAAGTTATAAAACACTTTTAAGTGCAGCACACTATATATCACCAACACTAAAATTTAAAACAATAGAAAATATACTCCATTATATTGAATAAGGGTATTATAGAAGTCCCTTTAACAATAAATGATAATTATTTTATTTAGTATATAAAAGTTTAGTATGTAAAAGTTGAAATCCCCCCCCTCCCCCCTCCTCCTTGAAGAAGATATATGACCGCCCCTGGTAGATAGTCTTTCTTGACATAATAACACTTATTTTTAAAACGAAACGAAAAATTATTTATTTAAGCTAATTAACAGAGTTTCGAACGTATTTGGATTAATGTGTATTTATTTAACAAAATTTTTGAAAAGGTAACTTCGACAGCAGAAATTAAGTCGTGTCTGAATTTTGCGAAAAAATAAAATTATTTAAATGATTTAAAAAATGCTCTGAAAAAATTCACTTTCAAGAATTATGCCCGACAGCGATTATTTAATTTACTTAAAACTACTCTTTTTTACTTCGTTCGGCCAAGGAAGCTGAATCTCGACAATTTTGTCTCCGAAAAATTAGGCTATGGCCGAAGTTGGAAGTTGATAAGACGGTGAGAAACTGCAACTTAAGTTAAATAGAACCGGACCGATTTTTACTAGTATATAAATTCATTACATTTCAAATCACTTTTAAACAATTAAAGATTCCACTCGCGAACACTTACGTACTAATTTCATTTTAACTTGGTGGCGATTTCGAAGGTAATTCGAGCTCGCGGTGCTCGTCTTTTTGTATTGTCGGTGGGCTAGGCTCGCCGAGGTCTGGAAATGTCCCCCGCCAGTCACCTGTGCTAGACTTGTGAAATATTGCATAATAATGACAAAATTTTGGAATTTGGGGTTGAAAAATATATGAAAATTTAGTCTATGAAAAGGGAGATTTTTTGATATATTTAAAACTTGAATCGATTCGGATTTGGAAGTTATCAGCGATAACTGCATGATTAATTTGCTGAAAATGGACTTGGTCCCGTAAAGTAGTATTAATGTTTATGCCATATTAAGTATGTCCCAATAGGCACGCTGTCTACGTTGAAACGAAGTGGAAGTAAAAAATTTTGATAGCAGAACATTGATATGGCAGAGAATTTAGTTTTGATGACTATAGGCTATGACTTTGGAAGGAGAAATTTTTGTTGAATCCCATGTTGGCATCTCGATAGAAGTTTATGAGTGGGAATGGGGTGTGATTTAACATATGAATGGAGAATCGAATTGCAAGTTGAACTGAAGAGAAAATTTTAAGTTGTAAAATGTTTACGGAAGCAAAGTAAAATATTTTGACTGGGGGTGTGGAAAGTAGTTAATAGTTGATGACAATATGGGTGTGGTATTTTTAAAGTCGATATTAGGCAACGATTGGTTCGTAAAATGGTTAATTTGAGTGTTTGACGTTGGTTATCGGTTGATTTTGGTTATTTGTGTATTATCAAGGTATAGTGGATTTTTTCAGATTTTAATGAATTGAAATGTGGCTTTTTGATAATTTGAAATTGTGTATGATTTCTTTTAATCACGGTTTGCTATGGTGAGCTGATTTAAAAGTTTTAATTATTTCGATATTTTAGCAATATTTTGATTTTATTTTTTCGCTTATACATGAAATGTACTATAACTCTTGAAACGGTCACCCATCTAAGTACTAACCGCGCCTAACGTTGCTTTACATCACATATCGAAGTATGTACATAGTAAAGACGCATCTACGCTCGCCCCGAATAATTCCTAAATAACATAGGTATTTATTTGATGTTATTCCTTGATTTCAAGGGTTTACCCTTCCACTGAACTGGGGGCGGGGGACATTGCGGAACACATGTCCCCCAGCTTCCATGACAAAGAAGCAAAACTGCTAAAATATATAATTATTATAGGCTAATACCATTTAGATCTGGTTATGCTACTGGCTATTTGGAAGACAAGTAAAAAGATTTTTGTTTAACATATAACTAAGGGAATTGAAAATAAATATTTCTTGCACAATTCTAAGTAACCTTTATTATGATACATTAAAAAATACAGTGATAAAGGAAAATTGAAATATAAAAAAATTCCGAAGCACCTTTCTTGTCTACTATACAAATCTGAGATCATTGATATGAGTATTTTTTTATATTGCTTTATCAAACAAAATAACTTCCAATTTATAAAGAATACGTATACATACAAATTTTAGAAAATATGTCAAAGTGTTCTTATACAGTTAAAAATGCAAATATTAGGGATATTCGGATAATGTCCCCTCTCCAAAAAATGAGACCTAACCATCAAGATCCCATGTGAAATCAGGCCCCAAATCAAATTTTTTCACACAACTCTTTCGAGGCATTTGATTTGATTTGAGATTGTTTTCCCAGATTTTGAGACTTAGCTGCCACATTGGAAGAACAATGGCGAATTTTGCAATTTTTGTTTATATCTTTAAAAGTTGCATACCTAATAATCAAAAAATAAACAGAATTTCGTGTATCGGATCCCTGTCTAATTTGCAAGCATAGAAAATGCAAATCTTTTCATTTGTTTTCATTAACGTTATCAAATTTACCATATGTGAAAAATTGATCCTTCATTGCTCAAAATGTTTGCAATAATCAAGAACAAAAATATATATTCATAGCTAATTCATACACCAAAAAGATACGTCTTCTTTATAAATTCTAATTTTACCTTTTAATAAAAATCAGTCTTAGAAACTAATAATAAAAGCAAATAGTAATCACAAAAAAAATGGCACAAAAAAATAGTAGTTATTGTTAATATATTTCATACATTTTAATTACCATAATAACATAGTAACGAGCATATTTTACAAAATTTTCAATTCCTACATTATTGTTAAGTGTAAATTCTATATAGGGAGTTTTATATGAATTAAGGACCAATTTCAGAGTTATACAATATCATCGGTTGAAATAACACAGGTATGAGAGGTTGAGTCAATTCAGAAACAAACTAAGCAAAATACAGATTTTTACTTCAATTCCATTTTTACTGAAAACTGTAACAATTAAATATCTACTTCATTAATTAAAAATGCCAAATGTTAAAGTGTGCAGGTATGTATTTTTTTAAACCTCTATTTACTTAAAAGTTTAAGAGGTCGAAACATATGTAGTGAACTGAATACATTATTATTATTTATAAACATCTAAAAGCAGTGCTTACTTGAAAAAAATATTAACTATTCGTACTTAGTGTTCAGTGGGTAGAGATTATGTTCATGGAGAACTATAGTTTTCATTTCATTTCACAATTTTTTGATTCAAAGTATTATATTTCACAATTGTTTTCTTACGCAACCTCACTTTAATGAATTACTTATAATACATTTCAGAAAATACAAAATTAATCAAACTATTTAAAAAGAACAACTTTGATCTCGCATCTGTTAAGATAATAGTGAAAAACATTTCGAAAATATGGAGTGCACCAATGTCAATGTTCCAGTGCAACAACAAGCAAAAGTATTGGTTAAATATTGATTGAGGAGGGTCTTATGGCAAGTACAGCTGTATTTTTCAGAAATTTTAGTGGATGTAAAAAATCAGGCAAAAACCTTCAATCGCACCGCTCGCCACTAGTATGTACATAGTACCGCCTATCGGTTTAAATTAAGGATCATGGGGGGTAAGTGGAGTCATGCCCATATATAATTCGAGCAGTGACGGATTTGGGATTCGTACGACAACAACTCTGTAGAATGTAATTATTTTTTAAACAATAATATGACCATTCTGTAATATTTACCAGTGAAATTAAGGTTTTAACCGAATTTTCAGGCTTCAAATCTTCAAATTACATATGCGTTTGACTCCACTTGCCCCTCCTGGCACCTCTTTTAAACCGATAGGCAAAGCTACGCACACCACGACGGTATGATGGAAGGTGATTTTTTACATCCACTAAATTTCTGAGAACTGCAAGTATATAACTATAGGAAACAGGAAAAATGGATATGGAAGCACACGGTCTGTGAAGTCAGAGGCAGGCCAATCAAAAATCGACGTGTAGGATGTGCAATTTACATATGAACATAGCCCTACTTCAGAAATAGATAGATCAAGCGTTATTTTAATAAAAATCACCAATGGAATTTGAGGTACCTGAAAGGCAATAAATTATTTGTCCTTCATTTAAATTATGTTTTTAATTCCAATACTCGAATAAAATTTAAAAAAAAAAATAATAATAAAAAAAATTAGCGATAGAGTGGAAGCTATTGAAAAATTAGAAAAACGTGAATATTTCGAAAACGATTAATAACCGGACAACATATGTGGTTATTCTTTATTCTCTATTTCATTTTCTTTTGTCTATCATGTTAGGCCACCCTAATAAAGTCAAAAATAAGAAAATTAATATGCATACATAAAACTTGGTGCTTCCTTAATTTAATAATGTTATATAAAAAGTGTGAACAATTTCATATGCCCCATAACTGTGATATTTTTCAAATGTAAGCAAAAAATACACCTTTTGGCAACTAACACGTGTGGTGTGCATAAGGATTAAAATAAAAAAATTGTATAAATTGATATTTTTCCTAACTTTTAGTTGGTGTCAAGATTCAGACATTTGGAATTTTTACAGAAAAATGAATTGGAAAAAAAAACACTTGCATACGTACTTACTAATTGACATCACTAAATAAAATAATAAAATTCTGTGATCAATAAATAACAACTAATTATAACTATAATACAAAACCAAATCACTCTTACAATACCTACTTGGTGGTATTTGTCAACAAACATATATAGACAACAGTAGTGCTTTACACTCAATTAGGCCAATTTGAAATAAACAAAATAAATAGACTACATTTATAATACAAAATACTTGTGAGTTTCTTTTAAACACTACAATCATTTAGGCCTTACTCATTGAATGAGACCTACAATACTGGCACGTACAAAACTGTGATCGATACCTTAATGAGATAAAAGGAACTATAGATAGCAAAATAATGTGCGTGAAAAAAAAGTGATATATTAACATTGATGTCAGCAGTTCAGCAAGTATGTTATAGTTTCGCCAGCTAAAGAGAAAAGTGGGAACAGCCTAGGCTAAATCTCTTTCTTTTCAGCATATTATTTAACCATTTCGCTTCCCTTCTATTTTATATAGGCATCAATTTAAGTTATCTACCTGCCAGTACTGTATATTAGACAAACCACCAGCTAAATTGCAAAAGCTTTATAAGTATTATTTTGAATTCGCTCTGGCTCATACATTATATAGCTGTACTTTACTATAGAATTAACTGCTATGTAAAACGGTGTACAGATGATGTGTGTTTATGAAAAAGTAAAATACACAAAAAATTACAAAAGTTAGACAATAGGATACTTGAAGTTCTATGAATACATGAAACATCCAATATGGTATACTCAACTCTTGCCGAAATTCACCATATAAACACTGATTACGAAAAAAAATTGATGTTCAACTGCAGAATCTCATGACCGAAGAAATTGTCGAAACAGTTCTCTCAGAGTATCAAAATGAGCAATCTCCTGAAGAACAGAAGACATATCTCTACCCTGAATTCAAACTGATTCAAAAAACCACAGTGGAATAAGTGTACAACATTAGATTATTTCAGTAATTTTTCATTAATTTTGTTTGTTGAGATGTCATAATCTTTTACTAAAGTATTATCTAGTAAGTTCAGTGCTGAACTGCAAGGAAAAAAGATCAGTATTCTTGTTGTAGCATCAACAGTTCACAAGGTATTTATTTACATTAAAACTTTTTGCAAAGATGGCGGCTAACGCACACCCCCGCCCACTTTGCAAAATATTCAGGAGGCACCCCTGATCATTTTATAAAAAGAAAATTCAATGACACTATTGGTAATACGAACGCACTTTTTTCACCTATTGATTGGACTACTATTACGAATAACTTTACTGACTGTTGGTCGTCATATAGCAACAAAATACAAATTCTCACTTAAATTGATGGAACGATATCACAAAGTCATTGCAATTTAGCTGATTATGAATAAATAAATAAATAAACAATGTCTAATAATTGTAAATAAACATAAAATTCCAAATTACTTGTATCACAAAATATCCTTATAAATAAAATAAGAATGCAGAAGTCATAAAATTCTATTTTGTAGGAATATTTTATAATAATTTGTTGAAAAACTGTTTTCCGTTTAACAATCCCTCAACATTTGACAGGATAATAAATATAATGACATTTTGTGCAATTATTGATTGTGGATCTGTTAGAGATAAAACATATCTTTCAGTAATAGGATATTGTTTATCTCTAAAAAGGAAAATGGCAATTCTCTAGGCCATTACAATAATTAAATAGAACATTTATTTTTGTACTCATAATAATCATTAACAAACTTTTAAAAATGACCAAAAATAATTTTCAGGAAAAAATTTCATCATTATATTTGGTCAGAATTGTTATACCTATTATGTAAAATTAGCAATAGCGGTTGGTGAATTTTTAACATATTTTATCTGGGCTGTGAACCGTGGAGTGTATATTAAGTTTTTAGATTTATATTTCGAAATCAAATGCTAATGATTTATCTACAAAAAAAAGTCAAATACAAACTTATAAAATAAAAAAGAAATCAGTAGTATTTTCCTTTCGCAATTCTCATGTATCTATATTTGTCAAAATTATATAGGTTTAATTAAATTTTAAAAAAATTAAATTGGCGAATTAGCATATTTTTTTATTTCTTACATACTAAACGTTTATCTACAAGAGAGCCAATTGTAGGCTATATGCAGTAGTCTGTAACACTTTTTGAACTAGTTGGTTAAATACAGTGGAAAAGAGTCCCAGGGGAGATTGGAAGCTTTGCTGTGGCAATAGGACCATAACTACTACAATGTGAGCAGCATCAATGATAGGTACATAGTGTACAAAGAATTATCAACTTTGTATAATTCAAAAGACGTCATTAAAAGCGTTTATATAGGCTTTCAAATAGAATTTTAAAAAATCAAGTCGATACCTCTAATGGTTTTCGAGACATTGAGTGGTACACACAAGAAAAAAAAACAGTTACGCGGAGGGAGGTGGCGGGTCAAAGTTTGCGTTGCGTAACGATTTTAGAACTGCCAGAAATAGCAAAATGTATTAATGTTCAAGTTTTGAATTTAAAACTCGCACGGGGAAAGTTGGCAGTTCTGACTTACTAGTCTGAAAGATACACTCTGAATTATTATTTTAAATTAAAAAATCTTTCTTTTGTGAATTAAAATCTGAAACTTTTACAATGCACGCGTTCCATCACATATCAAACGTGGAAGTACTCAGGAGAGCAAACAGCCTTCCAATTGAGGTGCTTATTTCAAGAGCACGCCTAAGATGGGCAGGTCACGTTCATCGTATGCATGATAACCGCCTTCCTAAATGTACACTTTATGGTGAATTGCTAAGCGGTAAAAGAAGGCGTGGCGGTCAACGAAAGAGGTTCAAAGACGCTCTCCATGAAAATCTAAAATCCTGCGGTATTGCAGACGAGCAATGGGAACAACTTGCAGCGGACAGAACCGAATGGCGAGGGGTTGTGGCCAGCTATCAAGGAAATGTTGCTGCAAGAAGGCCGAATCCAAGGCCTAACCAGGTCTATGTTTGTCCTGACTGCGGTCGACATGTGCTCTCCCGAATTGGCCTCTATAGCCATAGTCGTGTGCACCGTAGATGAATGGGAATTACAATAAACTACACCTGTTACTTGTTTTTTATTGTACACAATTTATCGACTGTAACATTTTTTTATACTCGGACTCGAGTAACGGCTAATAACAGAATGGAGAGAGGAGGTCAGGTGATACGTTACGGTCCTGTTAGGTGAGGGAAGGGAGGGGTCAAAAATTGGTGAATTTTGCATTACGTAATTTGTGGACGATCCCTAACAGGTTCCACCAGCTAGGAGGGCCACTGGCTACTGAATTTTTAATTGCAGGAGCCTACCTGACAATGTTTTATCAGAGACCATTTAGCATTAGGTATGCCAAAGGAGGTTGAATTATAAAAAGTTCTGCTTCAACAAATAGATAAATGATTATGAATGAGAATTATGATTTTATGACATTTAGTAATCTATTACATATGTACTTTTTTTTAATTGGTCCTGTTAACATTATTTATCCCTGTAAACTAAGCCCTCAAATGTCACCATGTTAAGCACAATTCTCTGGTTCCTGTGGATCATAACCCAACAAAAAAAGTGTTAAAATTTCTCCACAACTTATTCTATAACACACTAAAATGATGCTATCATTAGCTATTTTATGCATAGCCGTAATTCAAAATATTGTGTCGAAAAGCTTATAGATTCGTAAATCTAAACGATTGGTAAAAATAAATATACACTACTCATATAGAAACTACCAGAAAGGCAGCATTGATTGTGCAAAATCCATTGAAGTACCGTTGCTTATAAGTATTGACTTTTTGTGTTTGATGAAAAAATAGTGATACACATCAAATATTTATTATATCTTACCCATTGTAAAAATCGCTTTTAACTACTAATAATGGAGCTGTCCCACTGCAAGTGTTTATCTTTTTATTACCAAAATTTTTTTCAATTGGACCACAGAAGAATTCAGGAGAAATTATTTGCTACAATTTAATTATTGTCTAAGTTTGTGTTGAAATAATAAATAATACAATAGTTGAATTCTGCTAGAAAAACATATCATTCATGAATAAGGAGGATCCACTGATTTTGGCTATTGCTGACTCAAATTTGATGACTGACCATGCTGAAGATGTAAGACTTATATTCATCGTAGTTTCAAGTTATTGGACATGTTATTCTTCATTTTGTTAATACTAGTTTGTCTAGGTCAATTTCCTGAACAATTGAAAACTAGCATAATTGTCCCCAATTGCAAAAATTCCAAATTCAAATCAAACCTACAATTTTCGACCAATAAATACACTACCCCCTCTAGAGAAGATACTGGAATTAGCTGCATACCACCAATTAGTGGATTGTTTAACAATAATAACATTATTATAGGTAATCAATCTGGTTTTAGAGGGCAGCATTCCTGTGAAACTGCATTACACTTAACATTTGCAGAGTAAAATAATGATATAGATAATAAATATATAAAATAAAAATAAATAACACCACAGGTAATTACAACCCCCTTTATCCCGGAAGGCTCTAAAAGAGCCTTATGTGGGAGGGGGCTACACATTTAGAGACAAGGGACACACACCCAATATTCGTGTATAGTGGAAAAATCTCTCTCACAGTATTCGCCACCGCCACGACCGGGGATAGAACCCGGAACATTTGGGTGAGGCAAGTGCGCTCACCTCTCGACCATCAGTCATACAAAGTCATATAGTTGCAGTATTTCTAGATTTTAAAAGGCCATTTGAAACAATTGACAGGAATATTCCAATTGAAAAACTTATGAATTATGGCATAGGTGGATCTGTTCTTGAATGGCTTAGAACTTACTTAAATAACAGATCTCAATGCGCAAAATTTAATAATGTTACATCAAATGCTTCTCAAATCAGGATGGGTGTTGCTCAGGGAAGCGTTCTGGGACCACTTCTTTTTCTTAATATATCTTAACGACATACATTTGGTCATTGATTGTAACTTCATTAACCTATTTGCTTAGGATACCTTGATTGCAGTTGCTGACACTAATGTTAATGTTGCCATTGATAAAATGAATAGCGAACTTGATAAACTTTCACAATATTTAAATGAAAATAAATTTAAACTAAATATTAATAAAACTGAATGATCAGGATCAGTCTTTCGGCCGGTGTTTGTTGCAATCGAAGCATTAGCGTTTTGATGGTAATATGCAATTATTACATTTAACGCCCCAGGCTTGTAACTTGTAATTCAGCGCTTGGCGGGGCACATAGCCTGGAGAGTAGCTGTTGGTTGCAGTCTGGTTACGTTCCTTATAGTAAAACGAGGATTTTATAGAGGAGTTTGCGACTAAAATATTATGTTTTAAAATAAATAAAATAAAAAATGCACTTTTTGGGTCCTTGTAGCTACACTCTGGATTTATTTTATTTTTTTTAAAAAAATGAGTCCTTTATTATAGTGGAGCAATGAAAAGTACTTACAAAAACAAAAAAGAAAAAAAAACATTTTCACCTAATCTGGTATTACATTGCATTCTATAAAGAGTGACTTGGAGCTGAAGGGGTTAAGAACAACTTACTGTAGTATATTAAATCTTGAAATTGTTATATCTAATTGTTTTACAGTTGAATTGTTTAATATTTATGGATCATGTACACCGTTATATTCACTTTTTTTTAAATTGTTTATGCTGCTCATCTACTTTGTATTATATATGTATATTAGGTTATCATATATTTAATAAACTTTCTAAATATAGGACATAAAATTTAGCGACTATTTATGATTACGAAGAAAAATTACTAAATATGTTTGATAAATATAGCAGTAACGGCATGGTAGCTCAGTTGAGAGCTCATTGAGTGGCGTACGCATTTGATCTGGCTCTGCTGTGTTCTAGATTTGATCCCCGGTATCGACACTGGCAATATCATGGGTAATGGACACCCTTTGACTTTGGATTTGGGGGTTATCACTATATGTGGTGTGTGTGTTTTTAAAACTAATAATATAAAGTAGTATTTCCTTTAAAAAAGAATGGATGAATCTGAATAAAGTTGCTGATATCTGAAAGACTATTGAGTGTAAACACAGGCCACTAGGATAAAAAGTATCCACATATGTAGAATATAAATTTAAGGTTCAATATATGGTGTTAAGTTAAAAATTTGGAAATAGTTCGAGTGTGAAAGTAACTTTTTGTAATACTTCTGGTTGAACGATAAATTAAATTGTTCTAACATTATCAAATATTAGCCAATCAAAATGTCCATCTTATTCAATCATACAATTTCCCAAATTTTTTTAACAAGAAAGTTATAGGCTGGTTAGTAATATCGTAGGCACCCAGTATATGTGTAAATCAGTATAATCGAGTCAATACTGGCAATACTAATTCATATACTGCCTAAAATAATTGCTATATTTGAAAATATTTAAGCTTGGTTCAATTGTTTCAGTAAGAAAAATTAAGATTACTTCTTAGGCCAAAATATCACCCTGTCAAATATATATCTTAGATACCCTGTAGATCCATGTAATAATAATCAAAATTGGAAATTAAGTTTATATGAAGTGGAATGTTAAATTGAAACTAATTTCATCACAAGACGACAAAGTAGTAAAATGGAGTAATCTTGATTTCTTCTTAATTCTATAAATCAGGAAAGAACAAGTTGAATTTTTTATAAATTCAAAAATGTTAAGAATATATAGGTAGTTACTCTAATGGAGTATTATCATTAATCTGAGATAGAAGTGGAAATGTTATTAAAAAAAAAAACAATTTATTTAGTACTTTTTGCGAATCAAAAAAAATGTAACATGTCCTTATAAAATTGTTATTTTAGTTCAGTAAAATCATAAATATCAGAAACAAAAAGATATTCATACAAGGGCGGATCTAGGATGAAGTCAAGGGGGGGCCTATAGAAGGAAAAACAATAGGCGCCGCAGGCGAAAATTTTACAATTTTCAAGGTCAAAAGCCTAAAATGAAAAGTTAGCAATCGCCTTAGTGCGAAGTTAAATTGAAGGAAACGGGACTGTTCCAAATAAAATTTAATTATTACAGAAAATTTAGTAAGAGGTCAAAAAACATTTTTTTATCCATTAAAATATGATACCTAGATACTGATAATTAAAGGACATTAACACATTTTTTGTCGATCACGCAATTAATCAATGAAATGAAACTCACTGCAACCAGCAATTTCTTATCCAGTGCATCTAGGTTTCTTCTTCTTAGTTTCGATGGCCTCTTGCTCCATAGGCACTCAGCCAATCTACTTTTCTAATCGCCAACTCTGCGTAAGAGACAGGATAAAGTAGAGTGAGAGCATGATACATTCGCTGGAATTAACGCCTGACCCTGAAGACATAGGGATATTAGTACCAGGAAAATCACAAGCTTTGTAAAAAGTCTTGGACTCCTGGGGAACAACTAGGTGTAGGGTAAGTCACAAAAGATCTTTTTAGGTTGAAGTGAAGAAAGTCTACTCAGAGCCAAGCAAGCCCTGAAACAATCTAAAATACATTCGCTGAAGACTGGCATCAAGAAAGAGGTTTTGTCACTTTTACTGTATATCTCTTTTTGTCGCAAAGTTGGCGGTATTGTCAAATTTATTTTTAAGTACCTGCTCTGCTACTAAATGTGATCAAATGATTAACGAGTTTATTACCGTTTCCTCTTTATTTTGATAGTAGGCATTGCTTTGCTACTCTCATAATAGAGAGGATTACGGTGATAAACTCATTAATGGTCTCATCATATTTTTAACATGGCCCCCTCTTATAGATCCGAACTTGTATTAATATTTATAAGAAATGCAAAAGACTTTGATGTATAGATCAATAAAAATATGGCCTCAATTCACCTATTCCAAGGAAGTTTCCACTGCTTGCATTTGTTTACGTATGTCAAAATGTCAAATGTATTCTAACCTAACTTAATGCTCTTCGGGCTTTACCAAATTATATGTTAACAAATATATATATTTTTATAATTTTCGTCAATTTATCAATGATCTTCTTTATGGTAGGATAGCGTTTCATTAGAACTCACACAAAATGCGTTGCGTTTGACACAAGGCGACACACCCCCACTCCTACCATTGATAAACAAAGCGTATTTAAAAATTGCTTGTAAAAATGTCGACCGCTTACTAACCTCTTTCAAAAAAGTATACCGTTCAGAGTTGAACTGTGCTCATCGCAGACTAAGCGTTTAGTTGGCTGAATGACCTCATTAACTAAAAGTTTTGAGGTTATATTCTTCTTCTTCCTTTTTATTGGCATTCCTTATTCCTTGATATTTTTTGTGTTACCTACAAGCAACGACCTTGAAGATGTTGCAGTTGCCCTATTCCTTACTTTCAAAAAGCCACTTTACAGTTTGCAATTTATTACCGGCAATTTGTATTTGTATTTTCTATTGTTTTATATTACATAATAAATAAAATTACCTATTTATATCCTAACGAAAATTTAAATCATATTATCCTCACAGGGAACACTACCATAGTCATTTACATATCCCCCTTATTTGGATGGCTTCATTTTTTGGTCTATTACCTATCCGTCTATTTAAGCCATAAATAAATCTAAACCTCCTGTCTATATTTAACTAGGGTTTTATCTAATAGCACCAATTAACAAAGCAGATGATGCAGCTGCAATTTTAGCCTGTTTATTCGTCGTGAATATCTTATTAATAATTTAAAAAGGTAAATAATACCCATAACCTCAAAACTTTACATAAATCATCTGATTCATCTATGATGGTATACCTGTTTCTTGAGCAAGGAAAATTGCCAAGTGTAAAGTGAGCTGCAAGATCATCAAAGTCCGCAATGCCTTGCCGGCAATAAATTGCAAACTGTAAAGCGGCTTTAAGACTTAGTTCAGTAATCTGATTTAAAAATATTCGAGGCGGGATACCTTATAACTTTATGTGTGTATCTTAAAAAGCCTACAAAAAAAGTTTCAAGATTATACGTGCTATTTTGATAGATTTTCAGATTTACTACGTGCTGCAAAATGTATGCAGAAGGAGTTTCGGATTCATAAAGTTGGAGATTTAAAACAAATTTATCAGAATTTCGTACACAAAAATTCGTATTTCGCGTCTGTCTGAAAGAGGCCTAAAACAACAAAATTCGGTGCTCATCAAAATGTTGTCCTGTATAAGGGGTAAAATGTGAAAAATAATTTTTATTTAAAAACTGAAAATTAGTTTTTATTATCCCGATGATACTAGCATGGTTAGTGAATGTTTTATCCAAGTGGTTCTCATACACTAACATATTGATTTAGGTAAAAAAGTTCTCATAGGAAAACGCTTCCACCCTTGCTTAGGGCTATCTCCTTAACCAGGACTACAAGCCATCGATGAAGTAATTTTTTTAAATGTCAACGGCTGGTCCATATAGCAACCACGTACAGAACAAATTATGATGACCACCAGATATTGTGATCATTCGAAGTAGGTTACAGCTTTAGTGCAACTATAATTACAATTTGATATACTGTGAACTCCATTATTTCAGTGGATGCAGCTCCATTATATTTCCTAATTACATTCAGGATTATTATGAAATGATCTCTATGAAGAGTGAGCGATTAGAATTATATATAAGTAAATCGTCTATAATAATTCTAATATAAAGAACGATATCAATTATATTTACAATAGGCTAAGATCTTTGATTTTTACCTAGGTTCTTCCCATAGGAAGTGTTTATGATCCCACAGTTTGAGTGCTTATAGTTTCGCTTGGCCTAGAACTAGGCAACGGTTTGGAAATACCTAATTTCACTATACCTGGTAAAGTACCTTTCAATGCCTGAACTGCCTGATCAAGCGTAACGTTTTTAATAATGTTATCGTTTACACTAATTAGTCTATCGCCAGGGGTGATTTTACCATTTTGTTCGGCAGCACCGTTCGGCACCAAGCTCCTAACAACTATTACACTTGACTTAGGATCTAGAGGATCCTGATAGTCCAAGATTGAAAAGCCTAGGCCTCTGTCCCCTTTCAGAAGTTCTACATATTCCACATCCTCAGACCACATGGCAATATTCGTTACTTCTAGAGATCTGGATTTTGCTTTTTGTAGGCTTGGCTCATCTGTTACTGCAAAACATCATATTATAATTTTATGACTTAGAAAAACTTATGTAACTGTACCTGTCACCGTACTAGATGTGTTCAGACTAGTATCACTAAGAGCTTTTATCAACCTTTGCTCAGGCTGTGGAAGAAGGTTTTTTAAGCTTCCTCCTAAAATATTGCGTGCCTCAAACGCCTCTCGGTCTTGCGATGTGTTTATAACCCTATTATTTTTATTTTCTCTGGAGCAAACCAACCGCACGGTAGTAGGCAGTTCCCTTAGAATTTTTACCACCTCAACGTGTTTAATTCCAAGTAACTTTTGTCCGTTTACTTCTAATAATTCATCACCGGGACTTAGCTTCCCATTTTGACCAACAGGACCTTCAGGCAAGATGGAACGAATGTAGTGATGCGGTCGAAGTTCAACACCTCCCTCAACGTCCACAGTACCCTCGAGGCTAATACCAAGACCTTTCAATTTTGTTAAATTAGCAACAACTATATCGGCTTGCGAACCGATGATTGTCTCCCATTTTTGTTTTATGGCAGATTCAAGGTCATCTTCAAGATTAGCCTCAAAATCTTCTTCTATAAATATTTCTTTGGACTCATGGTTTTGGTCATAGATTTCACTATTTACGCTTATGACTGACTCACCTTCCGGTTCTATTTCAGGCTGAAAGAAGAAACTACAGTTTTAAAAGAGCTCACCAACAGTTATGTAGTTGTCGTGGTGTCATAATGTCAAATAATTTGCATGGACAAAAAATGCTTCAGATTATGCCCCGGGTTGAGTGGATTTCGAAAATTAATGCTTTTCAATTACGTTAGTCTCTCAGTCTACCTATTGGAGCTATGTCTAGAAAAGTATTTGTAGAGATAATTAATACATGGCAGGTAATTGACACTATAATTTACCATTTACGATTATTGCCTTACTTAAATTACCGTCCTGGCAGAATTTAGCATCAGCTGTTCCAACACTCAACCAGGACACATGCACACAGACAATTACACAACGACCATTCCCTGCCATCTGCCGCAGTTGAACTCAGAAGCGGTAGAGTGACTAGCCGTGTTGTCTCTCGCACAACCATATCTAATTTATTATCAACTCAGTGGCACATGAAAAATGCTCTAAATATTCATACCTTAGCCAGAATTAGGCACCGGGACTTCCTGGTCCCAAGCCTAATGCGTAAGTGTTGAACCACTGAGCCAGAATTTTATTCTTTAAAACTTAACATATTATGTGGAAAACAACTTAAGTACTACAAAAAATTACAACACAGTTTTTAGCTAACCTTAGTAGATAACTTATATTAAAAATTATTTCTTTTGGATCAATTCTAAATTTGTTTAAATGTTTACCCCTTTCAGTTTCATTTACCAAAAATAAAGAACTCTCCTAGCATATTTGTCCCCCTATAGGGACATACTTTTGTACAGTATTAAATGTACAAAAAAAATAGATGTATACCGGTAGCCACGTGAGTTAAGGCGCGAGGTGGCAATCGCGATTAATCACGCGAGTATCGCACCACCGGGTTCGAATCCTGGCTCCGGCACTGGCACTGTCGGAGGAAAAGGTTGTATGTCTGCGTTTTTTCAATGTGTAACCCGCACAAGCCTCTGGCTTCTGGAATTGGGGGTTGTCTAATTTCTGTGGTGTTTATTTATTTTTGTATTTATATTTCAGTGGTACCTAAGATAACGTTCCTTTGAAGGGACAAATTAAATATACTGAAAGAATTAACTTTAATTTTTAGTAAATATTCAACATTTCTTGATTAAATGACAAGATGTTCCTACAACTAAAATCAAAACATTGAGCGTTCAAGTTACCTCTATATTTTCAATGGGAATCCAACTCAATGTTGTCACAGATGGAGAGACTGGACTTATCTCTCGTTCTTGCTCTTGACTAGCTAAAGCTTCTTGCAGATGTTCGAATTTGGGCCCGCTTATATATCGTTCAAAAGTTATATCAACTACAGAGCCAGTTTGTTTCAACTTTTCAACAGCCTCATAGTTTGTTATATTTGCTAGCGACTGTCCATCTACCTCTATTATACGATCGTTTATACTGATTTGTCCACATTTAAATGCCTCAGAACCCTCATTCAAACTTTTCACAAATATCCCACATAAATCCTCCCGTTCGCAAACATAGCCAGCTATCGTTATGCCTAACCCTTGTTCCCCTTTATTTAAGGTAACTGTGAACTTCTCCGTTTCTGTTTCGGCGATATCACATTCTATATCTACAGGAGTTACGATAAGCTGCCTATAACTAACTGGAGAGAGGCCGTTAGGAGGATTATCATTCTGATTGAGATTTACTTCTGAGTTTACTGCATTTATTTTCTCTATTTCGTTAAAGATTTCTTCCACAACATTTCCCTCATTTTCTAAACATTCTACATCTTCAGTGTAACTACAAAATGTCGTTGTATAACCATTTTGTAATAACTGTCTATCAAGTTCCTCAGGGTCAGTTAGTATTTTGGTCGGGACTATCGGAGCTGAACACCCAAGAGTTTCAAAATCTGTTGAACTGGGTTCAATGGGACGTGCTACCACCATTCTTACCTAAAATAAAAATTTAGGAAATTTTATTCTCATAAAGATATATAGGTGCCATGAAACAACACAACACGTATGCAACATGGACAGAACATAACGAAATGCACACATTTCTATTAAGTCTAATATTAATGACTGCTATATTCTTAGTTTTATTCATCTTCTAATGATGTCAGCTTAGTTGGCAAACCGGTCATCTGTATTTTTGTTTATCTAGATTACTATAAAAGGCTTAGATCATTCAATATGCCGCTTTCCTCTAACGGACTGGCATTACATTAGCGAAAACTATTCTTATGTTAACCATCACTGACTAAGCAATTTTATAGCAGAAGTAAATTTTATAAAAATATAAAATATATAATTATAAGATGGTGCTAGTTACGCTCTACCTCGGTGGAACTTAACAGTGTCTATGAGATGCGAACTCTGGGTATTGCAGGTATCACTTGCACTGCACTGATGAGACCCAAAACTAGGTCGAAACCGGTTTGCAGTTAGTGACATCATGAGATCAAGGAGGCCTCGCATCCTCGTAGTATTCGAGCATTCAAAGTCATTGTATTTTAGTGCTAACTGTGTTTAGACAAAATACGCAAATTTTACCATATAATTCAGCGCTCGTAAGAGGGAACAGCTGTTTTAGTTTAATTTGTTGAGTCCTTATTTATATAAGGCACTTGCAGATAGGTTGGAATATAATTCCTATATTTTATATTTTTATATTCTTATGTTATACGGGATAGAAATAGTATTCAGTCATAAACCTTAGTCAGTTGTATCACGTTGCCGAATTTACGCATATTCCTCAACTGACGATTGATATTCATATTTTAATGAAATTTTGATAAATATCTGCAGCTTCAGTGGTACTTTTTTTGCAGATTTATGGATTGAAAATGAAAAAGAATTGAGATGATAGAGTTTCAACAATCAGTTCAATAACATCCAAATGACATAGTGGTGAGAGGTAAGTGAAACCTCTCAAATGGTCAATTACTACTATACACCATAGATGTCTCTATGGGCGTATAGCGACTTGCGATTCTGCAAGTACCTGAGAGCGGCGGCCTTTCAGTCCTAGGTGGACTTAACCTACTGTTATAATATATGATTTGCAGGAAACAACTACTCAGCGGGCAAATACCCTGACCTGCATTGAATTACACCTTACAAATCATTAAAGAGTGGTAACCAATATCATTTGTCAACTCCCTGACCAGACATAGACCGGTTTCGAACTTATTAGTTCTCATCAGTATGCCATAGGTCATGGAGCAGACAAATGATAGTGGCCAACCTGCTAGTTTTATACAAACTATAGTAAATTGAGTAGTGGTGAGAGGTAAGTGAAACCTCTCAAATGGTCAATTGCTACTATACACCATAGATGTCTCTATGGGCGTATAGCGACTTGCGATTCTGCAAGTACCTGAGAGCGGCGACCTTTCAGTCCTAGGTGGACTTAACCTACTGTTATAATATATGATTTGCAGGAATTGTTTCCTGCAAGTCGCTATACGCCCATAGAGACATCTATGGTGTATAGTAGCAATTGACCATTTGAGAGGTTTCACTTACCTCTCACCACTACTCAATTTACTATAGTTTGTATAAAACTAGCAGGTTGGCCACTATCATTTGTCTGCTCCATGACCTATGGCATACTGATGAGAACTAATAAGTTCGAAACCGGTCTATGTCTGGTCAGGAAGTTGACAAATGATATTGGTTACCACTCTTTAATGATTTGTAAGGTGTAATTCAATGCAGGTCGGGGTATTTGCCCGCTGAGTAGTTGTTTCCTGCAAATCATATATTATATCCAAATGACATGTTTTAAAATATCTCTAAAAGAAACGCCCTTGGTGTTAATGTTATTGTAACCTTAATTTACTGTATCCACATCATTATGCATATGTGGCTTCGCCAGTTTTCACTATATGCAATCAGTATAGGTATAGTGCGGGAAAGAGGAAATTGAGAGGGGGGGTGCGAGGTGAGACGCTAAGAAGGCAGCCCCGGACTTAACTATATTGTGTACGTATGTCTGTTTACGCTTTTAAAGGACCACGCAATTTTCTTATGGAAAAGTGACTTGCGTTAAATTGGTTGAAATTTTGATATGTTGTGTATCCCATCTCTCTGATCAAATGTCTCAATTGGCACAAATTGACAAACTTTCACAGTCTTGAGATAAAGCTTGCTAAAGTAAGAATTATCGTTTATTTGAGGTGTATGGGTCTGGGTTAAATCAGTACTCTTTTTTTTGCTTCTAGGGTCTCACAGTGGTTTGAAAACACCTCATAACTGTCATGGTTTATTTATTGAAATATTACATCATATAATCTCAAACGTCGTCACGTCATATGACGTCATAGCATGTAATATCGTGTCATAGAACATCATGATTTAAATAACATTCTTTTCTCTTACTTCTAGGTGCTCAGATCACAATAAAATTCAAAGTGACCACTATGAGGTTCTGTGACACGACATGACCTGCTATGACATCATATGATATGATAAGACAATCAATTATACTGTTTAGGTGTTATTAAACAAATCTGAGACATTGATGCATTTGATACAGAGATAGGATACACAACATATCAAAAATTCAACCAATTTAACGGAAGTCACTTTTCCATAAGAAAATTGCGTTGGCTTTTGTTGTGTGGGCTCAGTTTAGCTGGCAACAATTTACACTACTGACTATACAGGAGTTACAGTATCCTAGTTCACTTAATATTTGAGTAAATTGTTACTACCTAGCAAGAACCACGGGGAGGTATGAGCATATCTTGCCATGATAGGATGGGTAAAGAATATTAGTACAGGATAGAGAAAATTATACAAAAAAATAAAACTAAACCTCTAAAAACAAAAAAAATTTTAAATAGTAACAGTAAAAAAATATATAGGTATCCTCAAAATAAATAAAAAAAATAACAATAAACATCTAAAAACAAAAAAAAACTTAAAATAGTAACAGTAAAAAATATATATAGGTATTTTCAAAATAAATTAAAAAATAACAATAAACCTCTAAAAACAGAAACAAAACTCGAAATAGTAAATTTTCGTAAATAAAATATGTATTCTCCAAATAAATAAAATTAAATATAATTGAATTCTTTAAATAAATAAAAATAGATTAAAATACTTACGAACACACAAAATGACATAAATAATAAGCTTGATATCACGATCACTATCATTGAACACAAAAACGGACACAAATAATAAACTTATATATATCACTACCACTTCTTCAATCACAAGTCATCACAATCACTTCTTCCTCAGAATCCTGTGCGTTCTCCCCCTCTTCTTCATTTTCAGATGATGAACTATCCTCTTCTAAATTTATAATGAATTTATTTTCCCCATTTTTATTAAATTCACAAAGTTTCAAATAATCATCCTCAATTCTAATCACTTTGGCAATTCTCTTTTCCCAATCTTCCTTGGTAATTTTGGACACTTCGTTTTTAATTAACTCTTATCACTTTTTTGTCGAATTTTGGAAAATTATTTCCTTTTCTGATATTTTTTTCAATTTTCCCCAAATCAATTCTATTGGGTTGAAAATACAATAATATGGTGGTAATCTTAAAACTTTGTGGCCAAATCTTTCAGCTATACTGTCTATAACATAATTCTTCTCAAATGTTTTCGTATGAAGGACTTCCAACAATTCTGCTTTAGTATAACTGCCCATATAATATAGGTCGTGATCCGTTAAAAAAACTCCAATTTAGTCGAACTCTTATTAGGAATTTTATATAATTCTCTTGAATGGTACTTCGCATTGTCAAGAACAATAACACTATTTGGCTTTAATTTTGGAATTAGAGTATTTTCAAACCATTTTTCAAAAATTACTCCCTCCATATTCTTGTGATAATCCACGTTACACTCTTCCATGTTTTTCCCGCAGAGTTTCAATGCATTATCTACCCATCCATCACCTGATCCACAGTGTAATATAACCAATCGAGTCCCCTTATTTGGAGGCAATGACTGTGGTAGACATTTTTTAGTTCCATCAGTCCATCCTTTTTTTACGGTATCGTGAGTGTCATACCAAGTTTCATCTAGGTAATAAATTGTTCTATTTTCCCTTCTGAACTTTTTAATCTCCTCTAGATATGAATGTCGCCAATCCACTATTCGTCTGCTTTCCATAATCGCCACGCGTTTATTAATTGTTTTAAATTTAAATCCAATTTTTTTCAGCCAGTTCCTTAAAGTTCTTGTCCTATATTTCAAAGGACAATCCATTTCCTTTAGTTTTCTGTCTACCACGTCAACAGTCGGGATTTCATTTTTCTGATATGCATCATAAATTACATTTTTTAAAAGTTTTGCTATTGATGGATCTAAAATTTTTGATATACCAGCGTCGCAACGTTGCTTTCTTTCGGTAACACCTGTTTTCACTAGTTTGTACAATGTGGAATAGGGAACGCGGGCTAAAGATTCTGTTTCCCTTAATATATCTAAATCACGCAAGTTAAAGTCATTAGTTTGTCGCTGTAAAAGAGTATTATACACATTTAAACAAATTTGTTTCCCGTCACTGCTTAAATGCCGTTTTTTTCTCCCTTGAAACTCATTTGGAATTTTATTTTCTTTATCACTGAAATCACTATAACTGTCACTTTCACACTCACAATCACTCGATCGACTCATTTTTGTAATAAATAAGTTACATACCAGCAAAAAGACAAATATAAACTAATGTATTAATTGCACTTACACCCGTACACTCCGCCGTATATGAAAGTAAACTAAGTCCGCCTCTGAAGTACCATATCTCACATGTCGTTCGTGCTAGTTGGTAAACAACACAAGCCTGACCTTCTCTCTCATTCTAATGCACGCGGCATAAAAGACGTAAAACATGATGTGATACAAACAGCTATGCGTTATGCATAGCCACTACCCTCTCTATTCCCCACTACGTCTGTGACCGTTTTCATTTATCGTTTTCCTCTACAATACCTACAACTTTGATTTTAAAATAGAATTGAAACGTTCATAAAATAATACAAATATTTATATTATTGGACTGCTGCAAAATTTTCATTACGGTTCTGTTCAATATAGGCCATGTCAGACAACTGGCGCATGCCGGTTGACTACTAGCTGATATGCTGTCCCCTCACTAGCAAACATGCGCTTTTTCAAAGTTCAGATTTAGGTTAATTGTCCAGCCAATGGCACGTTCACCCTATAACATTTAAAAACTTTATTTCCAATTGTAAACTTCCTCCTACAATCAATAAACTTTGTGTCAACAAGTACTATAGATTAAATTAATCTATTGTTAAGTTTACGATTTTCTTTCGTCAATAGCTTAAGTAATTAAAAACACAATATTATCAAGATATAAGTGTAAATAAGTAGTATCTGAAATATGTTATTGTGTGTGAAATTGTTGAATTTGTAAAACTGGTTAATATAAATGAATTATTATATGCTTCGCAGAATACAAACAGTATATGATACTTGATAGGCACTTTCCTAAAACCGCAAATACAGTAAACGCCACGAGTATTTGTAAGTGTTGGGGACTGCAGGGGAATATAGTCGACCTATCGTAGAACGGCACAGTATATGATACTTGATAGGCACTTTCCTAAAACCGCAAATACAGTAAACGCCACGAGTATTTGTAAGTGTTGGGGACTGCAGGGGAATATAGTCGACCTATCGTAGAACGGCACAGACCGCTGGCACTATTTATGATTTTATTACACCAATTAGGATAGCGATGCGTACGCTAGGTCTATACTACTCCCTACATACAGCTACCCCTTTGCTCGCCATCACTCGTGGCGTTTATAATACCCTTTTATTGAAATTTTTTATATCGTGTTTGCTACTTTCATGGTGTTCGACCGTCTGTCTGTTACGTTGGAGTGTGTCAGTGTTAGTTAGAAGAAAATCACCACTGATTTAAAAAAAAATCAACTAGTAAATATAAAAGTTGTGATACATTTAAAAAAATAAAATGTACTTACATGATACTATAGATAGATACTATAGATACAAAAATATGGCATAGTACAGTACTTAGGAGCGTTTCACCAACAAAGATGGTATTATCAGGAAATGATTAAAAAATATATAGTAACTACTTAAAAATTTACTTACTTTAAAATAAAAACTGAAGGTTAAAAAGTCGAATAATTACATAAAAACTAAACTGGTGACGAAAATGTATACCTTCAGTTAATACCCAACCAGATTTGTGTTGTAATTTAAATGTTCTACGATTATTTTATTAGTACATAGCATAATTCATAGTAAAATTTCCTTTGCATCAAAAATTGCAAACTATGTGGATCATGTAATCTCTAAAATAAATATTAGCCCTAGTATTAAATGATGACAGTTGTATATAATTTAGTAGATAACATCTCTTGGTCGTTTATTGATGATAAAACATTGGATAGGGAAACCAAAGTAAATACGTTTGTGAAGCAACTTCAAAATACATTTATTTTATTCTAGCCTTTCCCGAGAATCCATATACAAACAAACCAAAACAAATAAACAACCCAAATTGGTTTAATGACAACTTGAAAAATATGCGAGAGAAATCAAATTTATTAAATACTTATACGAATACAAACGTGTATAGTCAGGTAGTTATGTTGGGCAGTCAAAAAAAGCAACAGAAACTTTATGACATCGTTAAAATACCGTTACTCTCTGTACTATCTCGCCTGCAAATTGAATCGCTTATCTTTATAGGTTAATGTACGTCAGCTTATTTGATGAGGCCATGCCGAGACTGCCCATAAAACTGTACTTAACTATACCTACCATCACCGGAATTGGATAAGGATCGGATAGATTTCAAAAAACATGCAAATTAGCCATTATAAATAGTAAAAAACTTTCAATGATAAATTCATTGAAAATTCAAAAATGCAACAAAAAAAACGACCAACGAGATAACTCTGCATATGAAATAAATTTCGGCGACGTTTCCCCTAATACCTGTAATGATTACTTCATAAATATTGCCGAAAATTTGTTTAAATATATTATAAAACCAATGCGGATCCTTTTGCAAATATGAAAAACTTAAAAATATTCCTAAACAAAAATAACTTATAATGAAGTAAGATATAATAATTAAATGTATCATAAATTTAATTACAGTTTCATTAGCTAAAATGATAAATCTGTTAGAAGGAAATTTCCCAAATTCTTTGAAGCAAGCCTTAGTAATTCCTATCTCCAAAAAAGGCAATACTGACGATATATCTAATTACAAATCTATATCCTTACTACACATTCTTTCAAAATTTTTCGAAATATATATTGCTAACAGAATAGCAGTCTACTTTGAAAATAACATCTTTAGAAACTGCCAACATGGATTTCTAAAGACCGACGACCAGGTATATTAGATTTAACAACAAAAATAACTGAATCATTTGAAAATTTAGAATACAGCAAAGCAAAGCTTTCGGTTGTGGCTCGCATGGACTATTCATCAGGAAACTAGAGTTATATAATTTTGATAAGCACAGGATTCAGCTAATTAATACTCATTTTGAAGATCGACACCATCAAGTTAAAACGGGAGATACATTATCTGCAAAAAAAATAAAAAAATGTAACGGAGTACCACAGGGGTCTGTGCTAGGGCCTCTGCTATTCCTAATATGCATAAATAATCTCCCATTTGGAAATGACTTCATCGATCATTTATTATTTACAGATGAAACCATACTGCACTCAACGAATAGATACAGTCTTTGTAGAATCACGCGAGGCTCTAATTAAGGCTGGACATGGGTTTAATTCCAATGAACTTTTTCTAAATAAAAACAGAATATGCTATTCACACTAAGAAATAATGATAAAATAGCTCTCCAGCTAGCGTCAAATTTCTGGGTGTCCATTTAGATAATAAATTGAATTGGGATGGACATGTAAATTTTACTTCAAAATGAATCAGAACTACTTGCACTACGCAACTTGCAAATTGTGTGTCTGTAAATACATTATGAACTGCATATTTTGTCCTTATTCATTCTCATATGTCTTATATTCTGTTACAAACTTGGGGACATGCTACGAATTGACAAAACATTTTCAGGCTGCAAAGGAAGGCTGTAAAGATATTGAACAAGTTAAATAATAATAAATACACCACAGGTAATGACGCCCCCCTTTATCCCGGACGGCTCTAGAAGAGCCTTTGTGGGAGGGGGCTACACATTTAGAGACAAGGGACACACACACAATATCCGTGTATAGTGAAAAAATCCCTCTCACAGTATTTTCCACTGCCACGACCGGGGATCGAACCCGGAACTTTTAGGTGAGAGGCAAGCGCGCTCACCTCTCGACCATCAGTCATAAAGGTTAGGGAGGACTGCAAAAACAACTCATTTGTTAAATATAAAATATTAACATTCCCATCTATTCATATATTATAAAATTTATTATAGGTATATCAAAAGTAATATGGATATTTATGAAATATATCAGGATGTCCATAGTCATAATGCTAGAGAGAAAGATGACCTGATGGTAAAATATTGTTGCTTAAAAAGGAGTCAATATGGGCTGAATTATTGGGTGATAAAATTTTACAACAACTGCCGATTCATATGCGAAACTTACCGCTAAATGATTAGAAGCATAGAGCTCAAATATTTCTCATTGGGAGAGCCTTTTATAGCTATGACAAAGTTTTAAACTGTACCACTGACATAATATAATTACTGAAGAAGCAATTTTACAGCAGAAGGAAATTTTATAAAAATAGGATTTATAAAATTCCAATCTATCTGCAGTGCCTTATTTTCACCATTTAATTCAGGGTTCATCGTCGGCATGTAGCTGGGAGAATAACTGTTTTGGTTTAATTCGTTTAGTCCTTATTATACAGGGTGGGGCAATAGTGCGTCGGATCTCGATATCTCGAGTTCTACGATAACTAGAAATTTTTTTAAAAATTGCAAACTAGATAAAAAAGTCTATAACTGGAAATTATTATCGAACATACGGGGCGAGCCAAGACAAAATTACAGAACCAAGTGCCTTTTTTTTAAATGGAATGCTATATATATCAGTACATGTTTTGAAACCTCTTTCTAGGCTCTATTCATTCCTATATTATCATTGGAATATCTCCCAACCACTTGGATGTAATGAATTCTTTTTGTTGAAATAATGCATTTGCAGATGGATATTAAAAAAATCACCACAGTCACAATTATGGGTTTTATGAAAATCTTATGTGAATACCAGTTACGAGACATCTAATTAATGTTTTTGAATCATTTTCATTTCCTAAAAATAGAGTGGCCAAAAATTATTTTTCAATAAGAACATTTTAAGATATTTACGAACTATATTTAAGATGAAAAAACAGATAGCTGCCAAATGGTATTTAAAAACAACAGCTTACTCACGACAACTTCGTTATATGTGTATGAGGCAATAAAATTTATAGTCCAGAACAAAGATTTGTTTGTTGATAGTCAAAGGACACATAGTTATAATACAAAAACAAAAGAAAACCTTTTAACTGATAAAACCAAATATAGCTACAATCAAAAAAAATTTCATAATGCTTTGATTAAAATTTGGAATAAAGTACCCATGCAAATAAGAAGTTTGCCAGAAAGAAGTATGTTAAAAGAACTGAAAAACCATTTATTGAATAATCCTTTTTATAGTCTGAACGAATACTTTAAAGATGAAACTCTATAATCCTCTCTGTTAGTGTTTACATCATTTGAATTTTATATTTTAAAAGTAGATCTATTCTGTTTACCTCTTTGTGTTAGTGTTTTATATATACGATTGTAAGTTTTATAATTGTTGACATGTTCTATATCCCTTAAGAGGTTGTTGTTAACGGAACCAATAAAGTATTCTATCTAACTAAATTCAATTTTCTCAATTTATTCAAATAGAACACCCTGTGTATTTTTCGACGATGTGATGTAGAAATGAAAAACGAACGAATTTTTTGTAAGTACTTCTCTATGGCTAATTGCAACCATTTTCGTTTTATAAATAAATAAATATCAAATTCAAGAATAAACTTAAAAAGAGGTTCCTTCAAATAATTCATTAGAAAAATGTATAGGTGTTTGATGTGTAGCCCATTTTGATTGACACATGTCTTTAGGCAATTTTGAAATGAGGCCATTTAGTGGGACCATTTCTTCCAATCCATGGAAATGAGTAAATAGTATTTAACCGATCCTTTACTGTAACGTTTTTTTGTACACTTTTTTTGCTGTTTTCATTATTCGACAAGCAATAAAACCTCAGTTTGGTATAAATTGTCGTGTACTACAAAGGAATATTATCACACTTATCGGTCGTTACAATTTGTATTGAATTTAAAATATTTGGAATTTTACAAAATGAATTTTAATAAAGCGGAACTTGCAGACATGACTTTTGTTTTGGGCGAGTCAGACAGAAATTGTTTACTTGCCAATAGAATTTATCACCAATGTTATCCTGAAAGAAGGATTTCTGATGTTAGCGGCTTCCAAAACCTTCTCGATAAATTTCTAGAAACTGGAAATGGCCAATATAAAAAAAGTGAAAGAATAAAACATGTTGTGAATGATGAAAATGAATCTTCTGTGGTGCTGGCAACGGTTGAGAATCCCCGTGTTAGTCAAAGAGTAGTGAGCTCATTAGTAGGAATAAGTAGACGGTCTGTGGGTCGAATCTTAAAAACAAATAAGTTGCATGCATATCATTCAAATGCACCAGGAATTATCTGACAACGATTTTCAAAAGCGCCTATAATTTTGTAATTGGGCCAGAGGTGAAATGCAACATGATATCAACTTCTTCAATACTGTTTTATTCAGTGATGAAGCAACTTTTCATAAAACTGGATTTGTTAATAGGCACAATTTCCATTATTGATTCAGAAAATCCTCACTTTTTTATGTAAGTTGATAACCAACACAGATGGTCTATAAACGTTTGAGGAGGAATTATTGGAGAACATGTAATAGGACCACATTTCTTTGATGGTACAATGACTGGAGTTATTTATCTTCATTTTTTGGAAAGCTATCTGCCACAATTATTGGTAAATCTCCCTGAAAGAATTCGAAATAGGATGTGGTTTCAGCAAGATGATGCTCCACCACATTATTTAAATGCAGTTAGAGACAACTTAAATAATACCTACCCTAATCAATGGATTGGAAGAAATAGACCCACTAAATGGCCTGGTAGATCCCTAGATCTTACAAAAATGAATTTCTTTTAACAGTACAAAATATGAAGGAAATAATAATAACTGCCTTTACATCTATCACACTGGCAGTTTTAGACAGTGGGAACCTCATTTCAAAAGCACATAGAGATGTGTGTCAATCAAAATGGCCAACATGTGGAACATTTATTATAACTTTTTTTACTGAGTTATTTGAACAAACCTCTTTTTTTTTAAGTTTATTCTTGAATTTGACATTTATTTATAAATGGTTGCAATTAGCCATAGGGAAGTACTTACAAAAATGTTCGTTTTTCATTTCTACATCAAGTCGTCGAAAAATATGCAGGGTGTTTGTTCTTTTTGAAAAAAATTGAGAAAATTCAATTTAAAATGTTCTTAATTGAAAAATAATTTTTGGCCACCTTCTACATTTTTAGGAAATAAAAATGATTCGAAAACAATAATTAGGTGTCTCGTAACTGGTATTCACATAAGCTTTTCTTAAAACTCATAATTGTGACTGATGATTTTTTAAATATCCATCACAGATTGCATTATTTCAACAAAAAAAATCATTACATCAAGTGGTTGGGAGATATTCAATGCTAATATAGGAATAAATAGAGCCTAGAAAGAGGCTTAAAAAAATGTACTGATATACGTAGCATTCCATTTAAAAAAAAGGCACTTGGTCCTGTAATTTCGTCTTGGCTCGCCCTATATGTTCGAAAATAATTTCCAGTTATAGACCTTTTTATCTAGTTTACTTGCAATTTTTTAAAAAATTTCTAGCTATCGTAGAACTTGAGATACCGAGGTCCAACGCACTATTGCCCCACCCTGTATATAAGGCGCTTGCAGATAGGTTGGAATTATAAAATTCTTATTTTTATAAAATTTCCTTCTGCTGTAAAATTTTATTCAGTGACGATTATCAATTTTATTTTCGATTTGGATTGTTTCGACATTACTGAGAGATGGCGCTAGTTATGCTTTACTGCTGTGGGACTTAACAGTGTCTATGAGATGCGACCCAGGTTTATCGAAGGTATACTCACTTGCACTGCACTGACGAGACCCAAAAATAGGTCGAAACTGGTCTGCAGTTAGTGACCTCCTGAGCTGAACGAGGTTTCGCGTCTTCCTCATAGCATTCGAGCAATCCAAAGTTATTGTATTTTAGTACTAACTGTGTTAGACAAAATATGGCAAATTACACCATTTAATTCGGCGCTCGTCATCGGCATGTACCTGGGAGAATAGATCTTTTAGTTAAATTTGTTTAGTCCATATTATGTATAAGGCACTTGCAGATAGGTCGAAGTTTTATAATGCCTATTTTTATATTTTTGCAATATAATTGTTTTAGAGTATCGAGTAAAGTATCATCAATATGTAGAATATGTTACATAAGATTAATATTAAAAAATATTAAACATACCAACAAATAAATCAGTACAGTTGGTGGGGTACGCAGATGACATAAATATCATGGGTAGATTGTACACGACAGTAAAAGAGACATATACAGACCTAAAAAGCAAAGCCAAGATGGTAGGCCTAAACACCAATACAAATAAAATGAAGGTAATGACCAAAAACAAGAAGGAACTCAAACAGACAGAATGTCACAATAGAGGATGGCACAGGAGTGGTCGAGTAGTTCAGGTATCTAGGAGTAATATTGTCTGAAAATGGTAGTGAAGATGCAGAGATACGGAGAATTACCCTATAGGTAACATGGCATGTTTTGTCATGACATCAATTCTCCGATCAAAAGATGTCCACAGAAGAACCAAAATGCGATTATATACAACAATAATAAGACCGATTATAACCTATGGATGTGAGACATGAATCATTACACAAAAAACAGCAAATACCATCAATGCTTTTGAAAAGAAGATACTGAAGAGCATTTTAGGTGCAGTTCAAGATAAGATTCCTATAGGTTTTAAAAAATATTAATAGTGAGTGAAGTATTTTATAAGTTGCCAATTTCACATTTATAGTTGTGCCGTTATAAATGCTACTGTTATTAGTAAATAAACAACGGTAAGAACTTTTCGCTTTGTGTTGAACAAATCAAATTAACTTTTCATAACGATTTATCGAAACAATGGTGATAAGCAAATTTCGGAAATAAGAAACATTTGAGATTTCCATAAAGTTAAACCATTTCTTGGGACAGTATTATACCATTGCTTCATAATGTAAGCTATAGTCTAGTATACTTTAACTTGGCGTGTGTATGTATGAGTTAATATTTCCGTACGATTTCATTTTCTCCCATATTGTACACAAAGTTAAAGCAATAGTCCAGAAACATTGTCTACGTGGACAATATTTCTGGACCTTTGTGTACAAGAGAAAATGAAATCGTACGGAAATATTAACTCATACATACACACGCCAAGTTAAAGTATACTAGACTATACCAGTAATTTAATACAATAGAGAATAGTGTAGCAGCGACGTCACAATATAGGTGCTTGTACAAACGATACGTAGGCAAATAGAAGTTTATTTATTACAAAATACATAGCATTCTTGTGGTAATAATTATTCAGCATGTCCCAAAATACAAGTATTCCTTTTTAGGTGCTGATTCTATGTGCAAAAATAGTAAGAAATTTATCCATAAACAATTTCCGAAAATACTTCCGAAGGGAGCTACATCCCTCTGAAGATGTAAACGATTATCTTGGAAATACTTTGAGATAACTTTCTGAAACTTGGTTGACAATTGAGGAGCAACTAATCAAATGGCATTATGTCCACCCTAGGCCAAATTCGTTATTAACTGGTTTTGAAACTATCTTAGTCTGCTTTACAGCGCTATGTAACAGAATTAATTATATCAGTATCCTAAATGTTATGTCCTGAACAACACATATTATGTCCACCAATACACTCAGTTCAAAAAGTAGTATGTCCATTGGCCACCAGGAGGGTTCTCAATTGCATGAAAACATTCTGTTAGTCTAACCTAAAAGTTAATGATTACACAGACAATTTGGCTTAATTTCATTTTTGATAATTAAATAATACTAATCGGTAATGGATAACCTGGATAATAGTGTCACTGTAGGTGATTATAATCAAGGGTCAATGAAAAGGTTGTGACGGGAGAGTAAGAGAGAATTACAATATGATAATAGGTATGTAAAAAGTTTCTTATGTGAAAAATACTTTTGTTCAAAAATATTTTGTTTTGAACTGAAATCATTTTTACACTTTATTTTCTTCTTAGATATAAAGCAATGACCCTTTACTTCTTAACTTCCACCCACCCTGCCAGCATTCTGAGGATCAATTTAGACATCGTGAAATTCCAAGAAATGTGATTGCTAAAGCTAAGAGGTCTGGAGCAGGACCCTGGAATGCGACATATTTGAATATATTTTTTATATCAATACCTTTTCTATTATTAATTAATTTGTTAATTATTTTGATATGATAAAAGAACTTCTCTTTTAAATACTATGTTTCTCTTCTTTCCTTTTATTTAAGTTTTCTACCGCATGTATTATCCTCTTCAAAAACAAATCACCGAATCTGCAAAATAATAGAATTATTGGAAAAAAGCCTCTGCGCCTGTGACGTTTACGAGAAAGGAACAGCTAGAGGTTATTTTCTACAAATAATATAAATCGGAATAAACATAGAAATAATGTATTTTGCTGAAGTTTCAAATCTTTGATTTCTGAATTTCATTATTTCTAATGTAATTCTTGTGCTCATTCAACATCACACTGAAAGGTCTGGATTACTCACCCACATAACATTTATCACATTCTCACGGGATATTGTAAATACAGTTTTTTGAATTTTGTTCCCGGTTTATCGGTTTTGTTTTTGTTAAAATAGATTTTAAAATGTTCCCCGTTTGAAATCCCGTCCTAACATCAAATTTGTCACCTATAAGGTGTAGCTTCCCCGATAGTGATTATACATAAGGAATTGTTGCTGTATAATGACGTTCAGGTTTTTGTTGTACCTGATTGTCCCTATTTTCAACATTTATGAAAACTCTATCAACAAATGCTTCAGGGTATTGATTTTGTACTAGAACCTCTTTGATACATTTTTTTCTCGTTATTTAATATAATAATAATAATAATAATAATAATTTATTTCCATATAGACTCATACAAGTGTTTGGATAATGTCAAAAATATTTAGAAAAAAAAACAATTAGCTTTATAATACAATATTTTAAAGTTTCGTCAGACAAACAGGTACATAGATAAATATACAAGTGGATACAGAATAAAACATATATGAGTATATAGACATAACATAATAACAAACAACAAACATCACAGATAAATAAATTTATCTTACGTTATTCATATTTAAAATATTCTTCCAGAGAATAAAAAGTCTGTTCTATTAGAAAATTTTTAATTAGCATCTTAAATTGGTTGAAGCTAGTTAACGCCTTGAATTTATTTGGAAGGTGATTATAGATCCTACCAGCGGTAATTAGTGGTCCATTACCCACCTGTGACAGTCTGTAAGGAGGAAGGTAAATATCGGTGGCCTGCCGCATACGGTAATTATTGACATCCTTACATTTAACAAATTGATTTACATTTTTTTTTTACATAGTATAAACACTGGTATATATATACACAATGTATGGTTAATATTCTGTTGTTTTTAAAAATAGGACGGCATGAGCTCAAGGAGGGTATATTAAACATAGAGCGGATAATTATTTTTTGTAAGACAAATATTTTAGAAATACCAGAGCAATTACCCCAGCATACAAGACCATATGACAGTATTGACTGAACTGTCCCAAAATAGAATGTTTTTAATGTGGAAGTACTTACACTCGATCTAAGTTGCCTAATTAAATAGTTTTTACTAGCCGGTGTCTTTGAGACATAATTAACCTGAACTTCCCAAGATAGGTGACTATCCATCCATAACCCTAAAAATTTCACTTCGTGTTGTCTTTTTATACTTCCATTTTCTGATTTTACTAAAACACTGTAATCGATGTTAGTACCAACTGGTTTAAATAGCAAGAAGTTTGTTTTAGAACTATTTAATATAAGGTCATTTGCTTGACACCAAGATGACATACTCTGAACACAGGAGTTGGCAACTGTGCTTAGTCTTGAGACTGTATCAGATGTTATGAGGGCAGATGTATCATCGGCAAATAGTGTAAGGAAACATGATTCCATCGAAGAGGCTATATCATTAATAAAAATGTTGAATAAGAAGGGCCCCAAAACACTTCCCTGCGGAACCCCAGTGCTAACAAGTAATTTTTTTGAATAACAAAACTTGTTCTCATGAGATACTTGAACGAACTGATACCTTCTACTCAAATATGATTCAATCCATGTGAATGCCGATCCTCTAACGCCATAAGAGTATAATTTCTACAACAAAAGCTGATGATCAATTGTATCAAAGGCGCGCGATAGATCATAAAAAATAGCACCAGAAAGTAATTTGCTGTCCAAATGGTTAAGTAGTTTATCATAAAGTGATAATATCGCATCTTGTGTTGAGCGATTTTTTGTGAAACCGTACTGCCTCTTAGATAAAAGATTACAACTGTCAAAAAAAGAAGACAATCTAGTAAAGAATGCCTTTTCCAGGATTTTAGAAAAGATAGGTCTGTAGTTTTCCAGATTTGATGAGTCTCCTTTTTTATAAATCGGGACAATCATTTAACATAAAGTAGGGAATTTCGTCTGGACCACTAGAATGCTTATTTCCACATGATGTTATTAAGTTATATACTTCGCTAGTGGTAACAGGAGTTAAGAAAATAGAGCGCAAATTATTCTGAATGTTAGGAGGGGTTCGTTTTGTATTATTCTTACTAGATTTGATGAGAGATCTGACAGACTGAATGAAATAATCATTGAATGAATCAGCAGCCTCATCCCTGTTAATTACTTTTTTGTCTTGCTTCAGGATTGTAGGTAGAGATTGCTTAATATTAACATTCGAATTTTTTTCAAAAAATTTTCCAAGCTGCCCTAGCTTTATTGTCAGCTTCTCTTATGAAATTATCATTGTAATTTTTTTTACAGGCATTAATATTTGATTCGTGTTTCTTTTTTGAAATATTATATCTAATATGTAAGTTTGAATCATTGCTACTTTTACACAAAAAATGAATTTGCTTTAGAAGACGACCTTCTTCGATAAGCTCTGGAGTAATCCAAGGATTAGATCTAGATTTATTTTTTTGTTTAATTGTTTTTAGTGGAAAAGCATTGTCAAACATTCTCATGAAACCAGTAAGAAAAAACTCAAATTTCTTTTTTACACAAGACGTTTCATACACATTTGACCATGTTTTATTTGTTAGCAAACTTTTAAAATACTCAATATGTTCTGCATTAAAATTTCGCCTCCTACTAAATTCTAAATTAATAGGAGGCGAAATTTTAATGCAGAACATATTGAGTATTTTAAAAGTTTGCTAACAAATGAAACATGGTCAAATATTTCATTATTAGATGAAATTACTTTGGCCCTATCGTATAAACATTTTACAACACCCCTTTTAACATTTATTTATTGATTTGAGTTAAAATTTAGATATCTATTAGTGTGTGTTGGTTTTCTATAAACGCCTGCTTCAATTGTATCATTTACCCTTTTAATTAAAACATCTAAAAACGGTAGTTCATTCCTACTTCCTACTCCTAACATGAATTTAATAGACGGTTCCTTACTATTTATATTTTCTAAAAAACTATCTAGTAAATCAACACCATGAGGCCAAAGTTGATCGGAGAAACTACGCCATATAGGTCACAAATTTGATGTTAGGACGGTATTTCAAACAAGGAACACTTTGAGATCTATTTTAACAAAAACAAAACCGATGAACCGGGAGCAGAATTCAAAAAACTGTATTTACAATATCCCGTGAGAATGTGATAAATGTTATGTGGGTGAGTCATCCAGACCTTTCAGTGTGAGGTTGGATGAGCACAAGAATTACATTAGAAAGAATGAACTAAAAGAAAATATCATCAGTTCTGTGTAAGTATCTACGGAAATAACATAAACAGAATCTTAAAGCCGTGTATTTAACATACACAACAAATAAGACTTCTTCAAAAAAAGCTTTGAAAACGGAATGAGTACTTTCCGAAACATCAGCAAAATACATTATTTCTGTATTTATTCCGATTATATCATTTGTAAAAAATAACCTCTGACTGTTCCTTTGATGTAAACATCACAGGCACAGAAGCTTTTCTCCGATAATTCTATTTTTTGTAGACTCGGTGATTTGTTTTTGAAGAGGATAATACATGTGGTGGAAAACCCAAATAAAAGGAAAGAATAATATTCGCAGAATGCCACAAATTACTTTCAGACAATACTATGTTTTTAGTTTCTTTCTTCAATATTACTGTATGAAGTTTTGTTATGCAAGTAATTCTGTATGCAGCTGCTACAAAAAACAGTATATCCAATATCAACTGCAACAAAATCGATTATGTCCATTACAATGCAACAAAATGCATAATGTCCAACATTTTCTTATTTTTCTACATATCTACAGTAACGTGGATTTAAATGAGATCATTTATCAGCACTATTTCTTAATACCTTTCAAAGTAGCATACGGTGCAGATATTACATTAAATTAATCAAATAATATCGGTTGTTTGCTTCTACCCAAAAAAAAGTTTCATGTGACATAATGTGATTTGATTAGTTACTTCTCAATTTTGCATTACCGAGGGTTATTTTCGTAGAGCACTAACCAAAATTCATCTCATCCATAAGCGGAGAAATTTTTATTTTCCTTTTTTTTACATACCAATTTTAGTTTTTTATGATTTAATTATGATTCCCTGGTAATCCAATCAAATGGTGATTCAACCTTGGAACGAAAAATAATATAAGATATAAACTTGTATAAATCTTTGTTTTACAAAGCATACATATCCTTTTTATTCATTTTCAGGTTTCCTAACATTGTTACTAATTCAAACCGGACTAATATTTTTAGTCAGGTTTCCCCTCCTTGCATAATAGGGGGTGGCTTTAATGCCCATAATGGGCTTTGGGACTCCTCTAAAAATGACAACGTTGGTAATCAAACACTAAATATTTTAGATGACTTTGATTTTGTTACTTTAAACAATGGTAATGCTACCCGATGTCCAGGTCAGCAAAATTTGTGGTCGATATTACCTTTTGTTCACCAAATCTTGCAAATTTGATCACATGGAATACCATTTCAGACACACTCGGATCAGATCATTTTCCTATCATAATGAACTTGTACTGTCCACATTCCATCAATGACACTATTTTCCTAAATCTAAATGGAATCTAAAAAAAGCCAACTGGACTTTATACACTCAATTAATTGAACAGTCATTTACCTACTTTTAGAAACACAAATGATAAATATGATTTTCTCATAGAATGTATCAACAATGCTGCTGCATTACTTTATACCAACTTGCAAACCTTTTAAAATTAAACAGAGAGCTCCATCACCCTGGTGGGACTCTAACTGTGACAATGCCATCTCTGAGAGAAAGCGAGCCATTGAACACTACAAAAAAATCCTACTGAACATAATTTTATACTTTGCCAAAAAATAACTGCTCAAACAAAAAAAAAATTCTCAAAAATACTGCTAAAGCTAGTTAGGTCAACTGGTGCTCTAAATTAAACAAATACACCCTGTTATCTACTATATGGTCACAAGCAAAAAAAAATGCAAAGGATCTCTACCATCAACAGAATTTCTACAAAAGTAGCAGAAAACGATTCATGGGTAAATGACTTTTTCAATAATGTAGCTCCGCCTTCAGTAGACAATTTCCAACACTTTATTTCTGATAGCTCTAATAACGAAAACCATTTTTTGTGTAAACTCTTTGAATACAACGAATTGAATTTTGTAATAAACAATGTAGAAAATACGGCTCCTGGATATGGCGACATTAAGTACCCTATGCTTAGCCACCTACCTTATACTGCTAAAATATTATTGTTGGGAATTCTCAACGAAATATATCTCTCAGGTTCCACTATTCCTCAATTTAAAAATATAATCGTGGTCCAATTTTAAAGCCAGGGAAAAACCCGAATGACGCCTCTTCTTAGACCCATTACCTTATTGTCATGCATACTGAAAACTTTTGAACGTATGGTCAAAGCTAGACTAGAACGGTGGCTATTATATCATAATCTACTCCCCCCATGTAAATTTGGTTTTAAAAGAGGCTTTGGTACTATGGATGCTCTATCAACATTAACAACTGATATACAAAACTCTATTACGCGTAATAACTATTTGTGCACACTCTTTTTAGATATTAAGAGTGCATATGAATCAGTGGATCTTCATATTCTTGAGAATAAATTGTATAAATTGTTTTCTATTCCAAGAAAAATTGTTCAATGTATTGTAGGTCTTTTTTACAACCCAATTATATGAATGAATGAATGAATAGAAAATGCACATGTGTACACATATATCACACACACACACACACACACACACACACACACACACACACACACACACACACACACACACACACACACACACACACACACACACACACACACACACACACACACACACACACACACACACACACACACACACACACACACACACACACACACACACACACACACACACACACACACACACACACACACACACACACACACACACACACACACACACACACACACACACACACACACACACACACACACACACACACACACACACACACACACACACACACACACACACACACACACACACACACACACACACACACACACACACACACACACACACACACACACACACACACACACACACACACACACACACACACACACACACACACACACACACACACACACACACACACACACACACACACACACACACACACACACACACACACACACACACACACACACACACACACACACACACACACACACACACACACACACACACACACACACACACACACACATATATGTATAAATAGAAATAATACTCTTACTAACGATTAAGTAATCGACTTGACATAATTTACGATTTTACGCTTAAATTCTGGTAGAGAACTAGATTCCTTTATGTGATTAGGTAACTTATTGAGGAAGAGAGCATATGTTGGATAGAAGTATATCAGTTGCATTCCAAAATAACTCTCATTCCTCTGTTTTGCAATTTTTGAAAGGCAATTATTTTATTTAAATCCAAGGAATACAATAGAATGACACAGTAATCAAAATAAGGTTGGAAATAGAAATAATAAAAATGAAAGGATTGGTCCCAGGCTAAATAACACTGGCCTACCTCAAGGATCAGTATTGAGCCCACTCTTATTCAATTTATACACAGCCGACCTACACAAGTCGATTACGAGAAATGTTAATATAGTCCAATATGCAAATGATTTCTGCATCTATGTAGAATATAAGAAATTAGATATGGCAACTAAATGTCTCGAATATACCATTATAGACCTAAGGAAGTGGTTTACCACAAATCGATTTTTACAATATTTACCAGACACAATACGCCAAATATTTTGGATATCCTATTGGAAGGTTATAAATTCCCATATCAGTCAGAGGTCAAATATTTAAGTGTGGTGCTAGACAAAAAGTTGACGTGGAATTCTTTTATTAAGTCGATTATAACTAAACTGCTGGCCACTCGAACTTACACATAGAGAATTTTAGGCAAAATTTAAAGTTCAATATTTTCAACAGGAATGCAAATTTTTGAACGCGGCTTGCAAATTTTAAGAGCTAGTTTTTTTCGGATTAAGCTGCATGACGTATATTTATCGTAAGACCATAAGTTTATTATATACGGGGTGATCAATGAAGTCATGCAAAAAATCAAAAAGTTTGTATGAGTGAAATTTCCGCAAAAAATTTTTTTGGTCGTTGCAATATGGTTCGTTACTAAGGTAACATCAATATCTCTAGACGGTTTTGTCAGTTTTTGGATTAAGGCCCTTAGGCCTTGTACACACTACTCAACATAAAATTTGGATACCGAAATTTTTAAAATGCTATAACTTGACATTGGATTGACGGTTCTTGATGATTTTTGCGGATTTGGAATCCTTATTTCACGTAGATTTTCTATGGTCTAAGCATTTTATTTGAGGGTTGAAATTTACACATTATGCCGGGTCGATAATAAACAAGCAGTTTACATGCAATAAAGGAATCAATTTCTAAAAAATTAGTCACTAAAACCTGGTGGGGCGCAGATGTGCTTTTCTATAGAGCTTATATTAGATCAGTCATAGATTATGGATGTATCATATATGGATCTGCAAATAAGTCTATACTAAATAGGTTAGATATTACGCAGCGAAAAGTTATTTGGATTTGTCTTGGTGCGATGAATTTCACTCTTATCAATCCACTTTATGTCGAAGCTCTTGAGCCCCCTCTTGATATAAGAAGATAATTTCTTAGCAACAAATTTATGCTGAAACAATTTTATTTCAATACTCCACTACTAAGCAAAATTTCAAGCTTAAACATCTTCGACTTATGTAATAAGTTTTGGATTAAAAAATCTTCACCTCCCTTGACCATATCTTTTCGATAGTGTTCTGAACTTACAGACCTTGAGCAATTTTGTATTAACAATTTTAATTTCATTGATTTATTCATCGGTACGGATTTCACCATAGCACCTTATACGGAAAATTATTTAATCAACTCCAACACTCTTAAAAATTTGCTGAATCAATTTGATGACCCACGGCTTATTCACACAGATGCATCAAAAATTAATTCTCAGATTGGCAGGGCTTACTTCATTCCATCATTGAATATTGAGAACTATTTCCAACTGAACACTAATTGCTCTATTTTCACGGGGAGGCCATAGCTATATATGAGGCATTACAATTTAATAAAAAATATAACCCCCCCCCTCCCAATGCAAAAATGCAATAATTATTTTATCCCATTCCTTGTCTGTCCTCAATGCATTAAGTAATACAAACAACACCTTCAGCTACAAAGTCAATCCATATATCTTCAAAATAAAAAATATCATTCATCAAATACACTTATCTGGGAAAAAAGTTACATTCGTCTGGGTCAAAGCATATTAGGAATAAAATACAACGAGCACGTAGATACATTAGCTAAAAAAAAGAGCTTCATCAAGACACATTCTAGAACATGAAATCAGCTTAGCACACATAAATAGTGTTCTTAAACTAAATTTGAAAGTCAAATGGAATTACCAGTGGAAAGAGTATTGTTTTACCAACCCTACTAGGTACACAATAACTCATCCCAGTATACTTAATAAACTTCCTCCAAGAATCGAGAAAATATGTAACGTCTCTTATTAGATTAAAGTTTGGTCATGCATGTTATCCCGCACACCTATACAAAATAGGTACATATATCTCACCAAATTTGTGATCAATGCAACATCATAGCAGATCTTGACCGTATATTTTTTGGATGTCTGAAATATCAAAATGCCTCTAATACATTAATTACTAATATTGTACAAAATTGCAATATATTAGTTCCATTTAATATGCTCTTCTTATTGTCCTTAGGATCTCGTAAAGTTTATACGTATATTTTTGATTTCGTAAAAGAAACAGGTATTAAGCTTTAGGTTATGTTTGGCTACCGTATGTTTTTCCATCTGTTGTTTTTCCTGTCAACTGTGGTACTCCTTGTATCGTCTATTTTTAAATGTCCTGACAAACCCCAGGACAGGAAGTGTGTGTCCCTGTTGTATCCCTTTTTCTTTTCTTCAATTTATTTTCTCTATTTTCTTCGTTTTTAGGTTAGAATCAGGTATAGGATATTTTGTCATACTGTTCGCTACCATTATCAGGTATATTTAGTAAATTAATTTAATGTTATTATGACTATCAATTAAATATTTTGTGACTGGCAGTATGGTCTTCGACCAAAAGCCATTAAAAAAAAAATCTTTGTTTTAACATTTTATAAGTTAGCTGAAAAGTCTCATAGAATCTCGTGTATGCGAGTCAAGATATTCAAGGTCAAATGTCGCAAAAACCGTTATGTTATAAATATCTTGTTCCCTTTGCTCTAAATGACATTTGGAGTTATTAGGAAAGTTGTACAGCATAAAATTCTCTACAAATTCGGTCTTAGGCAATATTTTACACAATTAACCGTTCTCGAAAAGTGGGAAGCGCTTAGCCCTATGTAAGATAATGCTAGGTCAACAGTGGAATCCAATACATAGTGCGGTTTATAAAATATATAATTATTAAAACTTTAGCTATTTAATAACTAATAAATGATATTTATAGGCATTATTCATAAATAAGACGTCCGTTTAATAATATTTATTTAATTTATATTAATAAGATATTAAAATGAAAGAGTTTAAATAAATACATTTTATAGTTTTACTTACCATCAGTTTATGGTAAATCTATTCAAATTTATTTCCGACAATTGTGTCCATTAATTTAATAACACAATACAAAAATATATTAAATCATAATAAATAATGTTTGGCCACCTAAGCAGGAATATGCTTGTTCGTCAGTCTAACCATCGTACACAACCAAAACAAGAATTGCATAACAAAGAATGGAAAATATATGTATTGGAATTATTTGTACATGAATATTTCGAACAAACAAATTAAAACTCGAATTAAATATGAATAGAAAAAGAAAAGAAAGAAATGATTATATGAAGGATCAAAATTTATAGAGATGTCGAGGAGAATTTTCTATTTATGCATAGTAAATATGTTACATATATAATATATTTTTGATTTTATTAAAATTATTGTTTATGAAGACTTTCAGTTCATTTTTAAATCTGATGTGACTTTTTGGATTTTTTATTTCAGAAGGTAATAAATTATATATTTTTGGTCCAAAATAAAAAACAAACCGCTGGGTATGTGATTTTCTGAAAAAGGGAACCTGAATCGACTGCTCTTTCACCGTCCTAGTTTGAGTAGAATAAGACAAGATGTTTGAGGCATTATATTTATGCACCCATAAAACAAACTGGTAGGCATACATTTGTTTAACACTAAATAACCCAGCTTCTTGATGTATAAGATCAGTTGAATATCTTTTTGGTTTTTTAAATATAATTTTTATAATTGAATTTTGCATTACCTCTAAGTTATGTAAAGCATTTTTATATGAACCACCCCATATCGTAATGCAGTATCTAATTATAGATTCAGCCAAGGCGTTGTAGACCATAATCAAATTTTTTACATTAAGAATAACTCGTAGTTGGTAAAATTTATAAATTAATTTCCTTAATATTTTTGTGAGATATTCTATATGTTCATTCATATTTAACATTACTAGTTTTTTCAATTTCTGTGCAGTTGCAATTTATAATATCAATGCAATCATTTTTATGGATCTTAAGTTTGATTTGTGGAGGTTGGTCCGTAACTGATAAGGAGAAGGTTGTGAACTTAGTTTTCGATAAATTTAAGTTTAGACGACTGAAATTTAATAAATTTTTAGTTTTCAGTAGGCCGGTTTCCGCTTTTTTGTAAACCGCATTCCAGGATTTATACTCAAATACTAAAACCGTATCATCTGCATACGATATGCAGTTTCCATTTAGTTTAAGTGCCCTTAACTGGTTGATATATATTAGAAATAAAACAGGTCCTAATACAGTACCTTGTGGTACACCCATGATGACAGGTAAACAGTTACTAAAAGAATTATTAATTTTTACAGTTTGATATATGTCTCTGAGATAGCTCCTGAAAAGATGCAATGCGGTTCCTCTCACACCGATGTTCTCAAGCCTTTCGAATATGTTATGGTTGACCATAGCAAACACCTTGGCTAAATCTAAGAAGATACATAGAGGTTTATTATTTTTATTTAAGTTTTGAACAATATTACCAATAAACTCAAGAATGGCATCTTCTGTGCTTATGTTTTTTCTAATGCCAAATTGATTAATATTTAATATATTATTTTCTTCCATAAAATTTATTATTCGACTTTTTAAGCATTGCTCAAATATTTTAGCAAAATTGTTTATAATTGTCATTGGTCTATAATTTGTTGCTTCTTGTTTATTTCCTGATTTATAGATCGAGGTGGTAAGTGACTCCTTCGATTGTGTAGGTATATGTCAATTATATTACAATTCAAGTTTAAATTTGAGGGGGATTTTTTCCTGTTATTTTGATTATTAATAATAAGCATACAGCTTAATAGTCCTCTTGTTCATTGTCGTCTTCCTCTTCTGGTCGCTCAACTTGAATTTCGAATTCATTATCATCGTCCTCGTCCGTTATATTCAGCTCTAAAGCTTCAAAGACTTCCGCTACATATTCACTTTCATCAAGATCATTTGGATATGATGAAGCGTTGAGGCATGCTTGTCTGTTACACTGACCACAAACTGAGGAGCATTGCAACCCTACTTTTCTACATCCGCAACTCGAACCACAGCCTTTCTTGCAATCGCAGAATATTGTATAGAGCAATTCTTCTGGTGCTGGTGATAATAATGTTGTTGTCGGTTCCAGGGTTTCATTTTGCAATACCTGTCCCCATTCCTAGGATTCTAAATCATTCCCTAACCACTAAAAAAGTTTGGATCTGGTAGTAAACATGATTGATATGCTTTCAAGCTGCTGCTCTTGTGGGCGGAAGAGATGATAGCTGTACTGGTTTGTTGAGTCTTGCTGATTTGATGAATTGCGTATATCAAAAAATGTCAATTCTGAGTTTGGAGCAATCGAGTTAACTCACTGTATGATACACTAGCTTATGCTTCAGTTAGTGCATCAACACAGGAAATTTTACTGTGCCACCCATCTCTAATAGACTTTACTTCATGCTTTATTTGATATAGTGAATGAAAAAGAGTTTATTCCGGTTTCAAAAATGGAACATCCATCCCAACTTATTATAAATAGAAAAGGTCGTATTAGGGGCCCCTATTTTGAGATATAATATAAATACTAATATAGGTATATTCAAGAATTTACACATTACACAAGAAAACATACTTAATTACCTTCCTACATAAAATATAATTATGACAGATAAAAATATAATTAAAATGTATTTAAACTATTTCATTTTAATATCTTATTAATATAAAGTAACTAAATATTATTAAACAGGTGTCTTATTTATGAATAATATCTATAAATATTATTGGTAAATAATTAACTTTATAAATCATATTATGTATTGGATTCCACAGTTGACTTAGAGTCATCATACATACAGCTAAGCGCTTCCCACTCTTCGTGCTCTATCTTGAGAACGGTTAATTATATAAAATCTTGCCTAAGATCGAATTTTTAGAGAATTTTATGCTCTAAAAACTTTTTTAACAATTCCAAATGTCATTTAGAGCAAATAAAATAAGAAATTTACAAAAACGGACCTTAAATATCTTTACTCGCGTACACGAGATTCTATGAGACTTTTGAGCTAACTTATGAAATGTCAAAACATTTCAAAGTTTACTCCTTTTCTCGCCTTATATGACTGTATTATAGTTAATATTTCACAAAGAGGCCCTCTAGATAATTAGCAGTACGACCGTTTTTGAAGTAAAGAGGTTTAAAGGAAATATTAAGGATCCATCTAATAATGCGTTATGATTTGTCGAGTAGGCTTATGAAGAAATGGTCCAGTAAGTTCAACTTCGATATCACCAGATTTATATCCGGTAAACTATTTTGCATAGGGTCATAGAACTGATTTGAAACACTTTAATGCCACTACTAGTGAAGACGACATGTGAGAAGTAATAGTAACGACATTTAAAACAATCATCCAGGAAATGGCGCAAAGAGCCAGAATAATATTGTTCGCCATGCTTCGAGCAAGAGGGAATGCTTTTTGACAGGTTTTATAGTTTTTTTTATTTTTTATTTGAAATTGCTCCTTTAATTAGAATTGATTAAACATGTTTACACAAACAATAATTTTTGAATTATTATTCAAAGTAGCTCCTTTAGAAGGCATTTACAGATATAAATTTATAGGAACTTTTTTTTACTATTTGTGTACACCAACAACTAATCATCCGTAAGTCAGTTTTTCATTGACAAAAAATATTGAGTATATTTTTGTTTATGTTGTTTTTAACCAAACGCGAATCTTCAACATTTCATTTAAACCACTTCTCAAACATAATTTATCTTACGGCTAATTATCGAGAGGGCTTCTTTATGTAGTGTTAGATAAAAAATCATAAGTCTTAAAAACTGTGTCAACTAAAAAAAAAAAAAAAATTAGAAAAACAGAGTAACTATCCCCCGTTTCTGCGCCTATGAATGAAATGAACTTTGATTGGTACTGTCGTAAGCAGAAAAAAATAAGACAACTTTTTTTTTCTAATGTAAATCTGTCTCTATTTGAATATGTAATGAGTAGCCGAAATAAAACAGATCACTTTTAATTTATTTTTTATTTTAATGTTGTAGTTATTGCTATAGTAAATGATGGATGGTTAATGAGACAAATTGCACTGTGTTATAACATTAACAAAAATTTGGTGTGTAACATTTTAAGAAAGTGGAGAATAAACGGTACGATTAGTAGAAATCCTGGATCAAAGGACAAAGGATATCCTACTTAACAAGAAACTAACTATTAATATTTCGTTATTGCACCATTTCTATTTATAACTTCTATAAGTCTGTTTGGCATAGAATTAAATAACCTTATACAATAATCATTAGTAATAATATTTTCCCACGCATTATTTACTATTTCCAGTAAGTCTTCGGTATTCCGTGGTCTCACATTTTGTTTTTGGATACTACTTACGAGTAGTCCTCATACTTCTACCACAGGGTTACGATCTGGACTATGACTGGGCCAGTTAAGAACATTGATATTGTTATCTTGAAACCAGTTAGTTACGGTATGAGCAGTATGAACGGAACAATTGTCTTGTTGAAATATGAACTCATTATTAGGAAATAATTGTGACACATAATATTATCTAAAATCCTAATATACGTTTCACTATTAAATCATTCCTCAATATGCCACAAAACACCAGGATCACGTGCCGATATCCAAGCCCACATATTGACGGAAAATCTATCACTTTTATCATTGTTAGATATATATTTCTAATCGAATCGAGTATTTGGAGGGCGGTAAACACGAATACGACCGCTGTGTGTTGACTGGAAAGTTTTTTCGTCTGTAAAGATTACATTGTTCCAAAAATTTACATCATGCGCAAATCCTACTCGAGCTTCTTTATGTTCAGCTTTAAGTAAGTATTTCTGTGCTGCTGCATGACAGTGTAGCTCCGATTCCTTACTCACCGGCGACCACTACTCGAACCAGGAAAATTCGTTTCTTCAGCAGCCTGAATAACTGAGTAAAATGGATTTTCTACTAAAGCATTTACCAATTGCAAATCTTGTTGTTGAGTTGATATCCTTCGTCGCCCTGATCCAGGATTTCTACTAATCGTACCGTTTATTCGCCATTTTCTTAAAATGTTACACACCAAATTTTTGTCAATATTATAATGCAGTGCAATTTGTCTCATTGACCATCCATCTTCTTCTTTAGTAATAACTCCAGATTTAACTAAATCGCTTATATGAGGTATATTAGTTTTTTGCACACTTGCAATAAATTATGACAACTAACTGACAATGTCACAAAAATTAAAGTTAAATGTACCTACACAACTAGATTTTAGCAAAATACCGTTATAAGACTTGTCCTATTTTTATTTGCTCACGACCGTACTATCCAAAATTACCCTCAATAATACAAAATCGTCAACCAAGTTTCAGAAAGCCATCTCAGAGTATTTCGAAGAAAACCATTAAAAAACCTGAATTTAGGCGCCATTTTCAGAGGCCCGTAGCAACATTAGCAAGCATTTTTGGACAAAAGTTTATACTTAGGTAGTTTCTTTACTATTCTTGCATGTAGAATCAGTAAAGCAGAATGTGGGTATCGTGGAACACCTTGCATATGTATTTAAAAAATATAGTTAAGCAATTTAAAGCGCACCTAGACACCAACTATTAACAATAGTACATAAACATCTAGACTAACAAAACAGTGCAACATATTTAAGTGAAATCTTACATATTGGTGAAGATTATAAAAATTTTAACCACCTGCGGTCCAGCTTGTCTCAATACAGTCGCAACTTGATCTGCTGCTAGTCCCTTTAAATAAACATCTCCAATTTGCAAGATATGGTCTCCACTCTGTAAGCGGCTATCTTTATCAGCGATTCCTCCCGGAAGAATAGACTTGATAACTACTCCAGTACTTCGGCCTCCAACAATACCAAAACCAAGACCCGAGCCATCGTTAACCAAATCAATTACTTCTACTTGAGACCATTCTGTGCTTAATACCATGATGTTCTTTATATTTACACATGTCTTAACTAATAATTTACATTTGATTCGAATCTGGCGCCGTTCCAATATTTGTTTAATCAATAGCAGAACGCCTAATTTATTAGGTTATGTCTGATAAAAACATACAACATTCGTCGGCCACATGTTTATCCCCATTGCAGGACGATTAGTTAATACTAAACCGTACATACTGATTATAATTTGTTTGAAGAATAGATTCTAAAATGTAAAATTAATTTTACAGTCGCCTGACAGAAAAATAGTTTATGCTGTTCACCGACGGATGATGTCTTCTTCTTCACGTCAATGGGTTTTCTCCACAGAGCACGTTTTTCTCTATTTTGTCACGGAAGAGTTAGGTGTTCTGTGATTTTGTCAACATGCTGTACACCCTTATGTTAGTAATTTATAAAAGTATCTGTTAACCCGTTCGCCGCGATCGGATTTGCTGTGGGCAGGTTTGCCCTTGTGATTGGTAACTTTAAACACAGAACAATAGGAGCGTTAGATCTCCTAAAACATATTTTTTTTGGCAATAACCAATCAGACAAACGCAACACAACACAATATCAACCACAACCACATATCAACACGCAATGACACATGATACACACAGGATAGGTACATCCTAAGTATAAATAATAATAATACAGTAAGAATTTATTTAGACCGGGAATAAAAAAAGCAAAACGAAACGATAAGTACCAAAAGTACCTACTCTAGAAAATATAAATCACAATAACGCACGTGCATATGCCTAAGTAAAAATCAATAATGTAAACCTTCTAATATAGCTGGTATATGCATATAAAAACATGTACATTGTGTTATATATTATTTAAAAAAACCTTTTGTACTAGTCGGAACTTTGGGAAGCAAATCCTTTAAAATAGGGTAGGGATTAATTATTGCTCTGCGGCGTATATTAGGTGTATTAGGTACAATAAGAACATAAGAAGTACAATATGGAAATAAAGAAATAACCATGCATGCATACATGATACGTATACTTAGTTTACTAAGTAGAGGTACCTATATATAAATAACTGAAACTGGTACTTAGATGTAAACCACTGAATTTAAAACTCCTAAATCCCAAAATGACATAAACATATTATACAGTATTCCCCGGTTTATATTGACGTTCTTATAGTACTATAGTTGAGCATTTCTGGAAAAGCATCATATGAAAATGCTCCTAGTTCTTTGAAAGTAAGTTGTTTTTTAGGGATAATTGATATGCTATATTCCTAATTTAAAATATCTCTTGATGTTGATGATGCCATCAGTTTGATTAAAGAAACATGCTATTCGGTACAATATACAGTATAGGTAGGTATGTACATATTTTTATCGAAGATTGCTATATACATTTGTTATGTAGGTAGGTACACTTTTTATCATTATATTTGCCGGTCGATTTTTTTTCAAAAAAACAGTGGCATTCCCTTCCTGCTATCAAATACTTTTACTTTACTGTCTAGATTTCAATACAATCGGACTTTTGTTTATCCATATATATTCTCTGTATTCACATTCACAAGAAACGTGACAGACAAACATCAGAGACAGACGGACGGAACGACTTTGGACCTGAATTCTGAATCCCGTACTATGATTCCGTAGGAGTGGTCTCCTTAGCCTTACATAGGAATGAATACACTGCACAGGTTGAAGGAGGTTCTCTAGAAAACCCTCTTTGAAATTTATTGTCAGTAGGTACTATTCGGCGTACCTCTGTTCCTCTTAGGCTTTTGTCTACAAAACATCATACCTAATATTAAAAAATAAATTAACTATCGTAAGCCGAAAGCATGTAGGTATATTTGTTATGATATAAGGAATAAGGAAAAGTTACAATAATTTACGACATCATAAAATAGTGGCCAAGGTCAGACAACACTTTTTATTTGATTAATTGCAGGTACGCTTGATGTTTCCCATGTACTTACTTAAATTAATTTCATAGTCGATCTGTACTATGACAGTACATTGAAAATTTGTCCTATTTAAAAGGAAATAAACTGTATATATTTTATTACCTAGGTACTGTGTAGTAAATACATTGTTTAATAATAATAATAATAATGTCTATTATTTTTGTAATATGATAAAATCATTTGATGATGTACTAAATAAATGTTTAATTAATGCTTATTCGCTCTTTCTAATAAAATGCAATATCTTCAATATTTGAGGAACGGATGGAAAAATACTATGTAATTACCACACGAGGTATTAGTGCGTAAAAGATAAGAAGGCATTTTTGGGATACCGTCTCCTAAATGTTCAAGTTCAGATTATATTTTATATTTACTTGAGAATAGTCTAGCTTCTGACGTATTTTATTAATGTGGACTATGGACGTCATATCCAACTTTCTTAGTCAATATTAGTAGGTAGCAGAGCAGTACGCAGTATAGTAGTTCTTAATGCTTCCCACGAGAAACATGGAATTGGGACAGAAAAATTGTGAATTCTTGGCGGTGCTTTTCGATTTAGATAACACGCTTATTGCAACCAGAAAAGCCGATGCACTAGCATGCAAAAAGGTAATTCATTTATTATATATGTATATTTGAATTATTAAGGTATATTTATATTTTTTCAAATTAATACCAGCGTGGTATTCCCACTAAATACAGCTTACGGCTCTGCAAATCAGCTGTTTATGACGTACGCATGCGTGTTTTGTTAATGGCGAAATAGAGAAATGTCTTAAATAAATTTAAATTTAAAACCATGCCTCACACGCGGTTTAAGCATTACAAAGTCAGTGACTGATGAAATCTAAAAATAAGTAAGCGATACGCACCGTTAGAAATTACCGAATATAGAATCTCGAGTGTGGCTGATACTAAATATAACCTATACGTTTGGATGCAGCGCGTCGCAGTCTCTTTTGAAACTCCCAACAGTCAAGAAGAAAAGTAAAATTACTTAATTACTGAGTAATTAGTGACGTAACACACCGGCTATTAAAATGTCGGGGGAAGTGTCTGATGCAGTTAAAAAATGCTGTAATATTTTGAAAAATTCCACAAGTGATACCGAGAAATTTGCTGCCCTTTTTATGGTGACGAAATTGGTAAAAGGAAAACATGCCACTCCAGCAGCGAAGAAAGCCATTTTTGAAGCTATTGGTTTTGATTTTCTGAGAAGACTGTTACTGACAAGTGATGTTCCCGTTGATTGCCCTCCTTCCATATATAAGTCGGTAGCTTTATCAATTATTACAGTTTTTTGCAATGAAGAAGAGTTAGCAACAAAGAAAGAAATGATCGAATTTGTACCAGTATTTTTGGAAATAGTGAAAGCAGCGGATGACTCTGAAAATGATGACAGCCTTATGGCTATTGGAGAAGCTTATAATTGTCTCAAAGGCATCGCATCTTTCCCTCCGGGACAGAAGGCCCTTATTGCTGCCAATGGTATTGATAAATTGAGTGAAATATACTCTCAAGGTAGTTTCCAATCTGATGAAGCATTAAATCTAATGGCCATTCTGATTGCTAAACAAGGAGCAGTATCTTGGGATGCAAAAGATCCTAAAGCTTTTCATGCTCTTTTGAACAAAATTGCTGTTGACTTTGAGACCGATCAAGACAAAAGAAAATTTGAGGTTTGTGAAGTACTTAATGCACTAATTTTTAACTGCCCAAGAAAGCTGGTGGCGGAGTCTGCCGTTAATGAAACTTGGCCACAAAGTGTATACAAAGGGCTGTGTGATATTTTGCAGAGCAAAATTGGTGCGTCCCAAAGAAATCCTGCTATTCTTTTGGCATCAAGCATGTTGGACCTCTTGGGAATCGATTGGGTATTTTCCGATGAAGAAAAAGGTAAACAAATGTTCCTACTCCTGATTCAGCTTGCCGCAATTGAAGTACGTATGCAGCTTGATGGAAAAACATTAAAAGGTACTGGACCCAATCAAAATCTGATTACTGCCTGCTATATAATATTAGAATTGTCGATTAATTTTATTTCGACTGATCAGTTAGATCTAGATCAAAAAGAAAGGCAGACTTTATATACAGGACTTAAAGGAGCATTTACAGCTGTTATTAATCTGTTGATCAAAGTTTCAAATGATAAAAGTAAACCCACGGGAGAGGATAAGCTTTTTGTTTGCGCTACTATCAGAGTTTTGGCTGCTTGGTTGGCCCAAGAAACAACTGCTATGCGTGCTCAGGTTTATCAGTTGTTGCCATTCATACTAGAACTAGCCAATGAAACATTCTACGCATATAAAGCAAGACGCATTGCAGAAAAATCTGGGACGGCGAACGAATCTGAACGGGACCCTTTAAGTAATGTTGATGTGCTCAGGATTTTACTTCCGGCTTTATGCCACTTGGCTGTCGAAGATGATTCCAGAAATATTATACTAAAGCAACACGAAGATAAAGTTTTCTTGGAATTTTTGGAGTTCCACTGGACGATCGTCCATTATAAAAGACCACCTGTGCCTAGATCGGAAAGGTTAAAAGTACTTAACCAACCTAAACCCGAGTTAACACCAGAAATTTTAGAAGATATGAAGGATTCTAGAGCTGCTATGATCAGTACCTGTAATGTGTTGATGAATTTAACTGTGTTGGAGCCAAAATATGTAGAGGATTCTCCAGTGTTTAATAATTTACTTAAATTTATTTTTGAAAACCTGCCTGAACTAAAAGATATACCAGAAAATTTGGTGTTACATGGCAATTTAGCTGTCTTGGGTTTACTGTTACTTAAACAGTTATCCAACAAAGTAAAAAAGAATGATTTTTCAATATGCCGTTATATACAAGCTACTATACGGTTTCTCTGGGATGCATATATTATTGACGAGTCGAATGACCCATCTGCGCTTGTGGTTGCCATGTCATATAAGGAGCATTGGATGGAAATTATGGAGCTTTGGTTTTTGGGAATGCAAACTTTAGCTGCTGTTATTGCTCAGATTCCGTGGATATCAGAATTTGCTATTGAGAGCGGGTGGGCAGAAGGTATCATACAATTGTTGAAAAAAGTCAAAATTGGTACCCTCCCCCCAAATGTGAAATCTGCATATGAAGATTTTTTGTGCCATTTGGTAGATGCCAATGAGAGTGTGAAAGATGTCTTGAAGAAAGCCGAGGCTTTGAGGGTGTGCAGGAATCACAGACTGATGGAACTAGGGAAGAAGTTGTTTGGTGATTAAGTTTAAATAATTTGGTTACTAATTTATTTGGTTCTTATATTGCTTATGCAGATGTTCCTTTTCTTATGCTAAGTATAAATACATGATGCATTTTTTGCTGGCATTATTATATAGTAAATTTTGTATGTTTTTTATACAGCCAAAAAAATGTTTTCTATATTTCTAAAACGTACTGTAATGTTAAAATAAAAAAGTAGACTAGCTGAGATGTTTCATTTACGCGATTTATAAGTTTTGGCAATGATTTATAAAAATTGCTTCCAAATATTTTAGCACGTTTGCAAATTGAATGTATATTATGTTCTAAAATAACTCAATGTCACCTAATTTTTACAGAGTGATCATAAAATGTTTTGAAAATACATATTCTGGCAAAAGATGTGATTTCTTAAAATCAACTAATTGCCAATATCGCGTAAGTTTGCAGGTTTAGTAGATATCAGTCTTTCAAATTTTATTATTATGCAAATTATTTGTAATTTTCATATCAATTCTTTAAATAGAAATAAATGTATACCAGCGAAATTAATTGTTGTCTATATTTATAGTCTCTTTTTATAGAAAACCGCAATTGATAGACATTGTGAAATGATGAATTAAGAGGTCAGGTTTTATATTAAAAAATATACCCATATTAACATAACAATGGATTTTACTTCAATATTTTAATCTTTATTTTTTCATGAGATATATAGTTTTTGTAACTTATGTATTATTAGAAAAAGTTTAACTAGGTCTTATATCTAATCTAATTGATTTAAATACAGACATGCATTTATAAAGGAGATTTATTGCTGCAGATGACAAAAAATATGTTCTTAATATATTTACACTTATTGAGAAATTTAGATACTTCTCAATATTATTGTGTGTAATGCCTGGAATCGTAAACTTTTGATTCTTTAGTTGGGTTTATGCTGTTTATGTATTTAATTCTATTTTAGTGATGGCTTCTTAGAAATACATTGTTTAAATGTTTTTCCAGATTATCTTATAACATGTAGGTATATATTTTTTAATGTGGAATTTATTTATTGATATCCAAAATTGAGATTAAAAAAACGTAAAATCTTATTTTTAAAAGAATTTCCACTGGTTTGGCATTAGGATCACTCACCAAATTACACTTTTAAAGTTAAAATTCTCGATTACATTGGCTTTTAGTCATCATGAATATACTTTTTCAAGATATATTTAATAACATATGTTAACTGTATGTATATTTAGTTCACATGTAACAATAATTTCTGTCTAAAATCTGCTCCAGTGATTTAGCTAAACTTATAAATAAATATCTTTTGACACGAATAAAATAAATTGCCCACTTCTAGAACACATTTGCCAAATCAATCTTTGGAGTTATAACGGCTGTTGTAGGTGTCAGAATCACAAATATAGAATGTATAAATAGTAATGTTTAATTTATTGATAAAATAGGAAAACATAATATCTCAGAAAATTTCCAGAACTAATAACTAGGATATATTAACATTAATGTACAATGAATAATAATTTGTTTGTAAAAATAACTACTCATAATAAATTACATAAATATTATTGTATTTTGTACTGTGCAATAATTTAACAATAAATTTTATTTACTATTATTGTTATATCTCTACATAGTATAAAAGGAAGCGTCGTTGTTGTCTGTACCTGTTTATCTGTCTGTAAAGACAGACAATCAAAGAAGAATTGTTGTTAATGAGCATAAAACTTAACGCGCTTCCAAAACTCTGGGAAATATTTAAAAGAGATATGTGATTTAAAAAATACTTCAAAAATTCCATGATAGTATATACCTATTGTCTGTGAATAGTTCTACTCCAGGCTATCTCGCAGATCTAAACAGAATCTTTTTGTGTTAAGTCCTGATAAACAGACATCGAATGTCTACATGAAGTCTTTTAAGCCTGACACAGAAAACTTGAAATGACACCATATTTATATTTCTGCATTTAAGTTTTCTATCATTTTTATAAATACGTCAGATAATTTAGAAATTCAGGAAAAAATGCTAATAAACGTTTATTTTATACATAGTACCTTGATAAATGTTAAAGAAACAGGATCTACTATTATTAATTGTTACTGTTACCATATTAATTGAATATTATTGAAACGATGGCGTGTGCTTATGTGTTATGCATCTTATATCAATTTGTTAACTGTATATACACATATATATTTCAACTACAACCACCAAAACGCTAAAAAGAGCAAGATTCAAATAGAAACCAAATTTATATGGTTATTATTGTAAGATTTTTGTTTCTTTATTGAATTGTTCGTTAATTTTTTTTAAACGCCTTCCAGGTCACCTCAATGACTCTCTTCAGTCTAGAAGATCTAAATTTGTCTGAGTACAGGAGATAGGACCCTATAGTTTGTAGTGGAATCCGAACCACTTTCCTGAGGGTAATTTATAATAAAGATTTATTTCGCGGTACGTGGGACCTGAACTCACTTCATTAGGTAGAGAGTGTAAGTTAGATATGCTAACCACTGAGTTATAACATTAAATGAAACATTTTTTTCTTGTCACAGCAGAATGCCACACAGAAATGTATTAAAATTGAATCGAGGTAATTTCTGTGTCAGCAACATGATTTTTGGTGTGTTATGCATTGAAATAATGTTATTTATTCCAATGTGTTGTTAAAAACTACACATTATACTTTGTTGTCCTTACTATACAGATAATTTATAGTAATGATGGGTATATTTTAAATTATTTTGTTTATTAAACATATGCAACCATCATAGATGTGTACCTTTGTCTATGTATGCAACCTTCAAGAATTTTTTTAATGTATAATTCAATAATATGCTCCTAGATGTCGTCTTGGCTTACAATAGGCAAATAGGGACTCTCTAGAGTCTAGTGAGGGATAGAACAATCCGTTGCCATTAGATTGGGATAACGGACATTAGTAATTCCAATGGTATTACTAAATCATGGATAGGTAATTAGATTAGGTGCCGGATTTGCCAGTGATTGTAATTTCGTAGGAGTAATTGAAGTCTATTTTGTCTATGGTAATTGGTCTCTATCCTAAGCGAGGTCAGTGCAATTGATGGTAAATGCTGGCGATTTCTGGTGATTCTTGAATGTTTTGATCTACCACACGTATATATTTTTAGTAGTAAATATAATAAAACGGTTAGTTCCTTTATTTGTTTAAAGATCTACACTGAGACACTTCCAAATTTCTTTAGTTATTTGTTATTTTTTGTTTCATTAGCTTATAGTTGGCTTAAATAGAATAATATAATTAATAATTATTGATTTACAAATTTGTTTTCGAAATATCTATGACTGTATAATTGATTATAGAATAACAACAGGACACGATAATGTTTGCTTATTTTTATAGGTAGTTGCTCTTGGGGTAACATTCGAGTATTTTAATGTTTGGAGCAGTAAAAACATCTATTAAATAATTAATCATTCGATTGTAATTTGATCAGCTGTTTGGGTACCAATCAGACCAATCTTTTGCCGCTATGGGACACTATACTATGGGTCAGGGTAATTCAGCTTTTTGACATTGGCAACCATAAAAAATAAAATTGTAGAACCACATTTTATTTCTTTATGTTGGTAACTTGAATAGTTCGAACTAAAAAGTCATTTATGTAAATATCTAAAATTTGTGTACTTATTTTATAAAATATCACACAGTATTATTCTTTTACAGTTAAGTGAAATTTTGTGGGAAAAATATGCAGTTCCTCTAGACATTGCATCGATAATTTGTCACAATTATTTAATAGCCTTTCGAAAATGTCCGGAAAACCCGAACATGGATTTGAACACTTGGCGTGAACTTTTATGGGCACAGGCTTTAGGCGAGGAGTACAATAAATTAACAGGTATTTATAAACTTTACATGATTTTATTTATATGTGTATACAGTTTTTCTATATTCAATAAACCAGTGAGTAGATAAAATGGGTTCTGCTTTTATACTTCCCGCCATGGAATCGTATGCGTGTACAGTTGGCACTGTTGACAGTTGAAATATTTGACACTTCTTCCTCCTACTTCATTTCTTGCTTTGCCTTTTTTTACTCATATTTTTGTTTTGCGAGATCCATATTTCTCATGTCCATTACTAAAATCTGTTGAGAAAATTTTTAATAAAAATGGGAAAAGTATCAAGGGACAAACGAGACATTTACTATAGAAAAGCTAAAGAGCAAGGATGGAGAGCCAGAAGTGCATTTAAACTTCTACAAATAGATGAAAAATTTAATATTTTTGAAGGTGTTACGAGAGCAGTTGATTTATGTGCAGCTCCTGGGAGCTGGAGCCAAGTGCTTTCGCGGAAATTGTACTTAGGAGAGCAGATTATTTTAAAAGAGAAATGCTGTTTATTTTACAATGAAATTCAAGAAAATCAGAAATTAGAAAAACAGGAAAAATATGTATCAAACAAAAATGAGATGGTTAAAATTGTTGCGGTTGATTTGCAACCGATGTCACCTTTACCAGGCGTTATACAGATCCAAGGAGACATTACAAAGTACTCCACAGCCCAAGAAATTATGTCACACTTTGAAGGAGACCAAGCAGATTTAGTTGTATGTGATGGAGCACCTGATGTTACCGGATTACATTGCATTGACATTTACATACAAGCTCAGTTATTGTTAGGCGCCCTACACATTGCCTGCAATGTTTTAAAAACTGGAGGATCATTTGTAGCGAAAATATTTAGGGGCAAAGATAATGATTTGCTGACTAATCAGTTGCTGTCATTGTTTCAGGAGGTGTATGTTGTTAAACCAAGTAGTTCCAGGAATTCCAGCATAGAGTCATTTGTTGTTTGTAGACAGTACTCTCCACCTGTAGATTTTGATCCCAAACTTATGACGCCCTATCTAGATGTATCTAATAAAGATTTTAGTTCTCTTACTGGTATAAACCGAGTTATTATACCTTTTATTGTATGTGGTGACATAAGCGCTTTTGATTCTGATACTACATATCCCTTACAGTTGGAAGGCGAAGAACCATATAAATATAGATCACCAGTACAACCTCCAATAGCACCTCCCTACTCTTTTAAAAGTTATGTAAAAAAGGATGATTTAGACCATTATTTGAAAAAAATGGATGAGGCTGTTAAACGTGTGGGGTTAGGTAGTGCCATAGATCCGACCGAAGTAGAAACACTTGGCGATGACAACAAAGCAGAAGCTGCTTCTAGTTCAGAAGGTACAGAAGATGAACATCAGTTTTATGAGAATGAATTAAACGAAGCACAAAATATGTTCGATAATGGACCCTTCTATGATCTAATAACGAAGACTACAAAGATTAAGAAAGAACTGAAAACTGAAACTGAATCCAGTACTAGTGACAGCAGTGGTTTGCAGTTTTTATATGAAGATGAATATACCGACCCTGAATTAATTAGGGAATGTTTAGAACGCATGAGGATATGTGCCAACTATTCGACTTGCACTTGTAATTATTTCGACTGATTAGTTGTTAATAATGTGAAATGTTTGTATTGTATATAAGTTTTCAATAAAGTTTTTAGATTATGTATTTTTGTTTACATAATGAAAAAACTACACAGGGTGCCTCTAATGTTTTGTCAAATTCTGTCAATTTTAAAAAGTGTTCTTAAACATACGCTCTAAAATGCTTTTATCTACGATCGTGTAATAAGTAACAGTTTTTTACATCATTTCCAGTGTAAGAAGTGGCTTTTTATAATATACTGTGCAATAAAAAAATTTATTGCACGATTTCTAAAAAATGAAAAACTGCCAGTTTATTTATAAATACCATTTCCTTAGTTACTATCATCACAGATTTTCAGTCACGACCATGAAGTAACATAATTAGAATGGAGACTACAACTCGAATAATATTAACCGTCAAAGTGACATTCACAAAAAGTTAATACAGTTTTACAAATATTCATGTAAAATTGCCCATTTCTTACAATAATTGGAACGATCAAAGATAAAACGTTCTAAGACACACTTGTAAAAAGTCTCTTTATTGCACTCATGGCTTTTAAAAATACTTGCTTCGCTCGTATTTTTAATCTAGCCATTTGTACAATAAAGAATGGCTTTTTACACTTGTATCTTAAATAACTATTTTTTGTCCATTGTCATGATATTTGAAATTTTTATTGAATATGTTTGAAAGTTGGGAGTGGATTTACGAGCATCTATTTTTAATAACGTTACCTAATTTCAGCTTTTTCCTTCACACAGTTGTACACAAATAACATTACACTTTTTTTTAAAATTGCGTTCTTAGATTATACAGTGTGTAAATAAAAACAGTTATACGTGAATGTTTTAGCAGTCATTAATGCTGCCTTCTGTTGCATATACATTTTGTTTAGATATTGTTTTGGAGAAGTTGTCCTCTTTAGTGTTGCATTGCCTTTGAAGTAGTTTCTACGATTAATATGGTTGAATTCTGTATTTGACGTGTTTCACCAGCCATGTAGGCATCATCAGGAGATGATTAGAACTCATCTCCTAATGATGCCAGTATGATTGGCGAAATGTGTCGAATGTAATGCTCAATATATATAATATATATCTGAGGGGCTTTTTGATAAAGAAGGATAACTGGATCAATGAAGAGAAAATAAGCGTATTTTTATAAATCACAACACATTGTAGAACTTTCCAGAATGTACTGGAATCCTCTACAGTTTTCTTAGGCACTACCAAATGGCGGTTCGCCAGTTGGCCCACAGATGGCGCCACCCTACTGGCCAGGGAGCTATTACAACTCTCCTCTCTGTTAGAGGGCAGCACATAACAGTATTTTCAACATCCATTTGATGATTCATTTTCATTACACTATCTTCAAAAAGTTGGGAATCTGATAGTAACGCCTTTTGGATTGTCTAGAAATGCTGCTGATTTAAAATGCAACTTGTAAAAAGTTGTAGGGTAGTTCACAAAAGATCCTTTAGGTCCAAGTGAAGTAATAAGAGACTAACTCAGAGCCAAGCGCCCTTTAAACAATCTACAATGTTTTGATTATATCCGGAAAACATGCATTATTACACTGGATATGAGTATATTACAGGAAACAATGGTGGTGTTCCAACAAAAAGTTCAGGAAAAGAAATTGTTACAAAATTTCAATAATTCTTTTTGACCCATTCTCACTTGAGGAATTGGGTGTTAATTTTTCTTTTTAATTGTCTAAGTACCCTGTACAACATATTTTTCAACCATTAAAGTCGTTTAGGTAGCTAACCAGCATTCTACACATGTAAAAACAGTTCGAATGATCTCTGAAATATTCTATTGTGGAGAAGAAAAATTTAAAACTTGATCTCAAGACATAAACTTATTGGCATCTAAATCTTTGTTGTCCTTGAGTGCCAAATCAGATGCAGATTTGTTTGAATTTCTCCATAGGAGTTTCCTGAAGAGCAGATCCTGTTAAAAACTCGAAGTTTGATGCAACACTCGAAAGACTTGTCGCTTCAGTTTCATTAGTGCGCACTTTCTTGACCCAGTGTGCTTGAATGCATGGCTATTTGCATGTCTAACCTATTTTTACCTTGTTATACATTCTTATTCCTTAGAATCATTTTACATTTAAAAATAGTTACTGAAAAATGCGTTTACTAAATTCAACTATAACACATGATTTGTTTATTTAATAGCATGTTTATTCATGTTGTCTAGTCAAAACTGAAATGATTTTCACAATCAGAAATATGGTAGCATTAGGAATTGTAGAATGGAACTTGTGGCATAAATTGAAAATTGTTATGCAAAGAAATTAATCGCCTCAAAAAAATTTAAAATAGTTGTAATTACCGTGAAGAAGATTTCATGGAGTGTAAGCCAGCTAAAATAATAATAATAATCGACTTCATTGAATTAAACGGTATAACATGGACTGTTTGAAAGCATTACATTTGGGTAGATTTTCACCGAATAAATGCAGACTTATTAAATTAATACTTAACAATGAAAATCAAGTACATCAAGTAATTTGGAAGGTCAAAGAGATCAAAAACATTGATAATTTCAAACATTTGTCAATATCCCTCGACAGAACTCCTAAACAAATTGAGCAGTACTGCCAGCTTAAAGCAATTTTAACTCAAAGAATTGATAATGGTGAAAAAAATATCAAGATTAAATATGTCAATGGATCCCCGAAAATTGCTAATTTAAACGTTTAAAGTTCACCCAATTATAAGCACGACTTTAAATATATATTATCAAAATGTTAGAGGCCTTAATTCAAAGTTGGAAACCGTATACAATTTCGCATCTGTGCTCGAATATGATATTATAGGACTAAGTGAAACGTGGTTATCGAATGAGGTTACTAGCCAAGAAATATTACAGAGTTCGTATTTGCTGTTTCGGAATGACCGGAATTTTTAGTCAACTGGTCTTACCAGAGGAGAAGGTGTCTTGCTGGCCATAAGGAACTATCTTAATGTTACTAAACTTGATTTAGATATCTTAAATAATAGAGTACCAGCCATCGATATCATTGGCTGTAAAATAACATTTTGTAACACCGTACTTTATGTCTTTGTGCTTTACATCCCACCATCAGTTAATGTTAACTCAACAAAACTCTGTATTAAATACTGTTACGTGCTTACAATTTTCAGTAAACACTTTGTGGATCCCAAATAACTTGCAACAAGAATTTTCACAAACCACTGATTTATTTAATCACTAAAATTACACTAGCAAATACTTAAAAATCACACAACTAATAATAACTTAATCTAATATAATTTCACTACTTTTAAAACACTAAGCACTTTACTTTTCTTCTTAAACTTGTCAACTCTTGTCTAACCGAAAAACTCTCTTGTCTGTTTACTTCACTAAACTGCATACTTCACTCAACTGAACTGTTCCCCCATCTGCTGGATTCACCTCCTTATATACACCCATAGAAATGTACCACAGTATTCCACAATTTTCTGGAATTCTACAGAGTTTTCTACCATGTAATAGATGATTGTTCGTCAATTGGCTCATAGACGGCGCCACCCTACTAGTCAGGGAAGTAACTAAGCTTCTGAGGAAAACTTTGAACATGAACTTAATCACATCTTTCCCCGTTAGAGGGCAGCACATAACACTGCCCCCTCCTTAAGCCTGAACGTCCCGGTCAGGCAATTCAGATTCCCCAACATACTTCATACTTCGCCAACCTATCCAAGTGCACGATCTTCATCTTGGACTTCTTACTACGCTGAATTCGGTAAACAACGTCATTGATCCGAGTGATGACTGTATACGGCCCTTCCCAGGGTGGGTGAAGCTTCGGAGATTTTCCCTTCTTTCGCTGTGGGTTATATAGCCAAACCAGATCGCCCTCCTTGAATCCTGCTGACGTTCCCTTCCGGTCATAGCGAGCCTTCATTCTGTCACTAGCTATGCTAACTTTGTTTCGAACCAATTCGTGGACATTCCTCAGCTGTTGACTAACTTCGTCTGCATAGTCATCCACGGACAGTGGCTTCTTATCTGGTGTACCAAACATCAAATCACATGGCAGTCTGATTTCGTGCCCAAATATTACACGAGCCGGTGTCTGTTTAGTCGTCTCATGAATGGCAGCCCTGTATGCCATTAAGAAAAATGGTATATGTCGATCCCAATCTCGCTGGTTCTTGTGAACTACCTTAGAAAGATGTTCCTTCATGGTTTTATTATGTCGTTCCACCATTCCATCTGACTGGGGATGAAGAGGGGTTGTCCGAGTCTTGTGAATGCCCAGCAACTCACAAATTTTCTGAAATACTCCCGACTCAAAGTTTCTCCCTTGATCGGAATGTAGCTCCAGGGGTACACCAAATCGGCATACAAGGTTATCCACCAAAACTCGAGCAACAGTAACTGCTTCCTGATTCGGAATGGCATAGGCTTCCGGCCATTTACTAAAATAGTCCATAGCGACCAGGATGTATTTATTCCCATCATCTGTCACTGGGAATGGGCCCGCTACATCTATAGCAATCCTCTCAAAAGGAGCTCCGACGTTATATTGCTTCATTTGGCCCCTGCTCTTCGTCTGTGGCCCTTTGGTAGCTGCACAAGCCTTGCATTTGCGGCACCAAGCTTCCACATCTTGACGGCTATTTATCCAATAAAATCGTTCCCGTACTTTAGCCAATGTCTTATTCATACCAAAATGTCCCCCGGACACTCCATCATGTATTTCCTGAAGTACTTTTGGGATCCGACAGCTGGGTATCACCAGACGCATGGTAACTTCCTTCCCATCTGGACTTTCCCATGCTCTTTTTAATAGCCCATCTATAACCTTAAGGGAGTCCCATTGTGCCCACAATGCCTTCAGCTCCACACTTTTGTCCGAAACATCCTTCCATTCCGGTCGCGTTCCTTTTTCTTTTGCCCTTAATATAATACCAATTACGCTGTCATCCATTTGTTCTCGTCTTAGAACTTCCTTTGTCCAATCATCTGGAACATCTACCTGAACTGTGTTTACTATTACCGTGCCCTGTGCTTTTTCAACCCGATAGCAGTGCTTGCAGTCATCTTTGCACGGTCTTCTTGACAGAGCATCTGCATTTTTATGAGACTTTCCAGGTCGGTGTTCGATTGTGAGGTCATATTGCTGCAGTCTTTCCATCCAGCGAGCCAGTTGACCTTCTGGGGTTTTCAGTTGCAATAGCCATTTTAATGCAGCATGGTCGGTTCTGATTTTGAAATGTTGGCCATAGAGGTACTTGTGAAAATGGTCCACGGACTTAACAATGGCCAATAGTTCCTTCCTTGTTACACAATAATTCCTCTCTGGTTTGGACAGTACCTTACTGAAATACTCGATTACTTTTTCCTCTCCATTTTGGACTTGAGATAGTACACATCCAATTGCGGAGTTGCTGGCATCTGTGTCAAGAATATAGAGGCCCTTTTGTTGGGGATATGCTAGCACAGGACTACTGCATAACGCTGCTTTCAGCTTCTTCCATGATGTTTCACACTCCGGTGTCCACTGATATTTAACTTTCTCCTCCGTTAGCTGGTGTAGTGGTTTTGCTATATCCGCAAATCCTTCCACAAAACGTCTATAGTAAGTGCAGAGGCCAAGGAAGCTTCGTAATTCGTGTACATTTGAAGGTCTTGGCCAATCACGTACGGCAGAGATCTTGTCCGGGTCTGTCTGTATTCCCTCCGAAGATACGACATGTCCAAGGAATTTCACTTCTTTTTGGAATAGCAGACACTTCTTTGGATTCAACTTTAGGTGTGCATTTCTGATTCTCCCAAATACTTCTTGAAGATTTTCCAAATGTTCCCTGAAGTTTCGTCCCATAACCATTACGTCATCAAGATAAACTAAGCACGTCTTCCAAGTTAGTCCTCGGAGTACAAATTCCATCAATCTTTCAAAAGTAGCTGGCGCATTGCAAAGTCCAAAAGGCATCACGGTGAATTGATATAAACCACTACCTGTTGAGAAGGCAGTCTTTTCCTTGTCGTCAGGGTGAAGTCCCACCTGCCAATACCCACTTCGAAGGTCTAGAGTTGAAAACCATCGTGACCCTGCCAGCGTACTTAATGTATCGTCAATTCGTGGTAGTGGATAGCTGTCTTTCTTCGTAACATCATTCAGCTTCCGGTAGTCGACACAAAATCTCAAAGTTCCGTCCTTCTTGGCAACTAAAACTACCGGTGATGACCAGGGACTGGTTGATTCCTCAATTACTCCATCTTGTAGCATCTTTTGAACCATCGCAGCAGCTTCTTCCTGTTTAGCTAGTGGCAACCTCCTAGGTTGTTGGCGGATGGCGGCTGAATCACCAGTGTCTATCCGATGCTGTACTATATCAGTTTTCGTGAGGATGTCTGTGTTTTTGGCAAATACCGTACTTTCTTTTTCCAAAAACTTGATTGCCTCTCTACGTTCATCCTCAGATAGGTGTTCAAACTGGGTACTCAACAAAGTCACAACTTCCCTGTCTACGCTGGTTGGCGAACATTTCTCCCCTTGTTCCTCGCACCTTGCTATCCACTGGACTGGTTCGTAGGATCCTATTGCCTCGCCTTCCTTGAAAGTTACCGAGTGGGAATTTAAATTAGCCACTCTAATTGGAATTTTGTCTTTTGTCCGGATCAGAGTTCTTGCTAAGATTACGTTTTCTGTCTTAATTGAATCATCTTTTTCAACAAGGCCAACACGGTATCCACCAGAGTTTCCTTCCAGAATGGCCTCGATTATTTGTTCTGAACGAGCAGGAATCTTGATTGTCTCAGCCGTTAGTAGCCTCACTTTTTGAAATCGGTCATTTGCTGTTGACAAAATAAATTCTTCATTTCCAATCTTTAGAACTCGTTCTACCACGTCAAGTACAAATTGATCTTGTACTCCCATAACATCCAGCCCCAAAATGAAATCATCAGTTATGTCAGCCACAATAACCCTATGACTAAAGCACAGGCGTCCAAACTGCAGATCTAGGTCAACTTCTCCATGAACCCTTACCCTGTCTCCTGTGGCTGTTCGAATGACCAATCCATTTTGGCTTTTATCAACTTTTATTCCTGATAAAAATCCGGGCCGCACTATTGACGACGTGGCACCTGTGTCGATAGTGAAGATACATCTCCTTTTGTTTACATAGCCATCCAAAAGCAGACTACTCGGGACTCTTCTAATCTGGGAAACCCGTATCTCTCTGGGGGCACCGTGTTCACCAGCCAGCACAGCCCCCAAGGTGCTGGCTATCTTTAGTTTTCCTGCGGCTCTTCAGTCATTGCGGCATTTACTCTCTCAGGGCTCCGCTGCTGACAGTTTCGCTTAATATGCCCTGTTTTGCCGCACTTATAACAACGAATCACCTTCCTTGGCTGTTCATCGTTCTGCTGTCTTTCCTGCTTCCTTGGAGCATCTGGTTTGGTCATCAACTGGCTTATCATTTTGTGTATGTCGGCCATCAAAGATTCCATATTTGATTTTTCTAAACGGTCCTCTTCTTCTACCTTCATGGCTCGTACTCTCGGACGTGCAGTCTCTTTGTAAGCGGCTTCAACCTGGAGGGCACGGATCAAGGCTTCACTACCAGTCTTATCTCGAGATAACCTAAGGACTCGCCTGATCTCCTCGTCTCTTATGCCATCAATGAAAGTACCGACTGTTAACTGTTCCTGGAATTCTTTGGGTGCATCCGGGTAAGCCAGGTATGTGAGTCGCTCAACAGCTGCTTCAAAATCTTGTAAACTTTCCCCAGCCTTTTGTGTGCGTGATTTGAGCTGAGTTCGGTATACTTGGGCGAGGTGTTGGTCGCCATATCTTAGATCTAGCGCAGCCTCCAAAACTTTAAAATCCCGTTGCTGCGTTACTGGGATAGTCTGAAGCAACTCTGAGGCTTGACCTCTTAATGCTAGCACCAATGCCATAGCTTTGTCTTCGTTACTCCAATTGTTTGCGTATGCCGCTGCCTCAAATTGTCTTTTATAGGTTGACCAAGAAGTTTGACCATCAAAGGAAGGCGGTTGTAATCAAGGACTTGATGATGATAATACCAGCTGGCCTCCTTGTTCTCTTAACAGTCGCTTAAGTCGCTCTACCTCTCCTTCAACTGCACGAAATTTTCCTTTGACTTCAGTTACTTCCTCTTCAACCTTAGTAACTTTTACTTCAACGCCAGTAACTTTTTCTTCGACACCAGTAACTTTTTCTTCAACACCAGTAACTTTTTCTTCGACGCCAATAACTTTTTCTTCGACGCCAATAACTTTTTCTTTGATGCCAGTAACTTTTCCTTTGACTTCAGATACTTCCTCTTCAACCTTATTTACTTTTCCTTTGACATCACATATTTCAGTCTTTATGTTGCCCATATCCTCTTTAATTTCACTTTGAGGTCTTCAGTTGCCGAAAGGATAACATCTTGTTGCCCCTGTATAATTTTCCTTAATTCTTCTTCACGTTTCTCTTGTTCTTCTTTTTCTTCCTGACGTCGTTTTTCTTGTTCTTCTTTATCTTCTTGACGTCGTTTCTCTTGTTCTTCTAGCATCATTTTGCTAAATGCAGCTAACATGTCTTGCATTTGTTTTTCAGCAGCCATGCTTCTTGTTTCCATTCAAAAACTAACAAACAACACTGACAAACAACACTAACAAGTCTTATTTAAAGTCTATATCACTTTCCAAAATTCTGTTGCAATCCCGCTTCCGACACCAATTGTTACGTGCTTACAATTTTCAGTAAACACTTTGTGGATCCCAAATAACTTGCAACAAGAATTTTCACAAACCACTGATTTATTTAATCACTAAAATTACACTAGCAAATACTTAAAAATCACACAACTAATAATAACTTAATCTAATATAATTTCACTACTTTTAAAACACTAAGCACTTTACTTTTCTTCTTAAACTTGTCAACTCTTGTCTAACCGAAAAACTCTCTTGTCTGTTTACTTCACTAAACTGCATACTTCACTCAACTGAACTGTTCCCCCATCTGCTGGATTCACCTCCTTATATACACCCATAGAAATGTACCACAGTATTCCACAATTTTCTGGAATTCTACAGAGTTTTCTACCATGTAATAGATGATTGTTCGTCAATTGGCTCATAGACGGCGCCACCCTACTAGTCAGGGAAGTAACTAAGCTTCTGAGGAAAACTTTGAACATGAACTTAATCACATCTTTCCCCGTTAGAGGGCAGCACATAACAATACTAATGGTAGATTATTAGATTAGATTGAATGTAACGTCTATAGAGATAAACACCCTGCTAGTTAAAGAGGATAATTATTACCCATCACTTATCATGAATTTTAAATTAATGAATAATAATCCACAGAATTTCTCATATAATAGTGATAGTAGTACAAATGTTAGATATAACTTTCGTCGAGCTAATTTTCTCCTAATGTTCAATATGTTGTCACAAGTCGATTGGTCACATTAGCAAGAATTTACTGATGTTAATGATACCTGTGATAACTTTTATCCTATTTTAAATGGGATATTTGAAGAATGTGTACCTGTGGCTAAAAGTACTAATCAAAACTATCCACCGTGGTTTAACTTTGAAATAAAATATAATATTCGTAGAAAACTTTTGGCACTTAAAAAGTATAAAAAATTTAAAACAAGTAACTACCTAGATGAATTTAAATCTCTTAGGGCTTTAGTTAAGCGACAAGTTGACATTGCATATAATGATTACATGCACCGTATTGAAAATACAGTTCAGGGTGATCCGTCTAAATTTTGGTCATTTGTGCACTGCAAAAAGGGTAAGTCTAGAATCCCGGGCACTGCTCACTATGATGGCATCACATATGAAACCCCGCAGTCTGTTGTATATGGATTTGCAAATTATTTCTCTGATGTGTATACCGATTCGAGACCCACGCAAACTTTCGATGATATCTTATAATATAAGTTATATAACAGAAGCCGACATTTACAAGAGCATAAAGAGCATAAAAAAACTAAAGAACAAAATTACAGGAGGAATTGACAATGTTTTTAGTTTTTTAATAAAATACTGTACTGCAGGATTTATTCAGCCCTTACTTACTCTGTTTAACCTAGCTTTAAGTACTTTAAAATACCTGGATATCTAGAAAACTGCTAGGATATGTCCTATTTTCAAATCCGGTGACCCTTCCTGTATCAATAATTACAGACCCATTGCTATACTTTGTAACTTTGGCAAGTTGCTGGAAATTATTCTGTACGACTATATTCATTGTTCAGTAAAAAATATGATTTCACCATTTCAGCATGGATTTATGGAAAAATAATCAACAGTTACCAACTTGGCTTGTATTACTCGGTATTTATCAGAAACTTTAGATTCTTGATGTTATTTACTGACATACAGAAAGCTTTTGATCAAATTGATCACTTTTTATTGCTGTCAAAGCTCAGAATCATTAGCTGCTCAAATAATCTGATTGTATTATTTGAGTTATATTTACTAGGTAGGCGTCAATGTCATATACTAGAAAATATGGAACGCCGTTTTGCTATTTAATCAAAAAGATTATAGAGTATCATAAAATTCATGAAACATTTTAATGTTAGTCTTTTATATGTTTGTTTAAATATTTATTGTCATTAAAATGTTTCATTTATTTTTTTTACATTAAAAAGTAAAATGGCGTTCCAAATATCACCAAGCTTATATATATTTTGTTTAACAAACAATTTAATTATTGTAAAAATAAAGAGAAACATTAAATATAAGAATATTATAATGTTTGTTTTTGTTCTGGGTTTTCGCCATTATAAAATAACCATCTTTCTATTTGATCAAAAGGATTATAAAATATCATAAAATCATGAAACATTTTAATGTTAGTCTTTTTTTTTTTTTTTTTTTATATACAGTTATTTAACGTCGGCCTATTTCCGCTACTGAGGCCTAACACCGACGCCTGTAGACGAGCTACCCCCAACCAGGGATTTTGCCGAACCTCTTCCCTTAAGAAGAGTAGGGATCTTTTACTTGCCTAACATTTAATAGACAAGGGACCGACGGCTTTACATCCCCTCCGAAGGATGGTATATCTCCTATAAAACCCTCGCCTAAGGCTGTATAGCTTCCGCGCATACACTGATATACAAGCCGCTGGAAGATGTGTGAGGCGAGAACGCGGTTTCCGTTGGAATGGTCACCAATCCAAGTACTAACTGCGCCTGTCGTTGCTTTACATCGCATACCGAAGTATGTACATAGTAAAGACGCACCTACGCTCGCCCCTCAATGTTAGTCTTTAAATATGTTTGTTTAAATATTTTTTGTCATTAAAATGTTTCTTCCATTCTTACGTCATGTTTAAACTGAAAATTTTATTTAATAAAATTATACTTGGCATGATTTTTCTTGATTAAAATGTTTGTTGATAAATTATCACCAAATATTAAAAGTTTTTTAAATTGAAATTTTATTTAGAATTATCAAGAAACATTAAAATGTTTATTGAATAAAAATGTTTGTTGAATAAAAATGTTAGTTGAATAAAAATGTTTGTTCAATTAAAATGTTTGATTTAAAATTATCAACAAACATGAAAATTGGGCACCACTGCATATAGCAACTGCTTTAGGTACTGTATAATTGTGCTGTGTAAGTGGATATTTACTGCGTGCGCAGTACAGACTGAAACTAGAGGTACAATGTCTACTGGGTGACAATAAATAACAATGGATGACGTTTGACGTAACAAACGACATTTGCGTTAAGAGCGACATCTGAATTTGGCTTCTGTTGCCTCGACCTTGACCTGATAAATTTCTCAGGGAAGTTGCCAGTCTGGTAGTCTGTGAAAACATGAAATCCGACTTACACAATACAATAACATAGTACCTCTAGTAGCCGATATACACAGTGGCGCCCAATTTTGATGTTTGTTGATAATTTAAATCACACATTTTAATTAAACAACCATTTTAATTAAACAAACATTTTTATTCCACAAACATTTTTATTCAATAAACATTTTAATGTTTCTTGATAATTCTAAATAAAATTTCAATATAAAAAACGTTTTAATGTTTGGCGATAATTTTTCAACAAACATTTTAATCAAGAAAAATCCTGCGAAGTATAATTTTAGTAAATAAAATTTTTAATTTAAAAAGCTTAAACATGAAGTAAGAATGAAAGAAATATTTTAATGACAAAAAATATTTAAACAAACATATTAAAGACTAACATTAAAATGTTTCATGAATTTTATGATACTTTATAATCTTTTTGATTAAATAGTAAAACGGCGTTCCATAAGAAAATGTGTTCCTGTAATTTACAACTATAAATTAGATATGTATTAATGTATTAATTGAATCAACGGCTTCTATCCTGAGCAAGGCACAGACAATGATTTATTGCTTAATATGTTCAATTTAAGTTCTTTAAAAATCAGAAGAGATTCTGCTGCTGTAAAATTCTTGTATAATTTGGTCAATTATAATATTGATTGTCCCATCCTATTGAATAAGCTAAACTTTTTTATTCCTAAATTAGAATAATACTTTTTACTGCAATGCTGTCCATACCAACGTTATTGCAAAGTCACCGATTTGTAACGTGCAACATATTTAACAACATTTCGCGCTTATGTGACATTCACTGTGAGAGATTGGGTAAAATACTTAATATATTATGTAGTTCACAATATAGATTGTTTGTATATTATTGCTATTATTATGTATTATCATCTCTTTTCCGGTTATAAAGAATGGTGTTTTTCTTTATTTATTTGCTTAATTAGTCTGAGCGTTATATTTTGTATATACTTTGTACGTTTTTGTTTTCCACAAACCTAATTTATTTACTACTTACTAACTAATTTATATGTGTATTTATGGATTTTTACTTGCGGTTTGTTTCGCTATTTTGGTATATTTACTCGTTACTTTCTTATATTAAGCATATATGTTTCCTGTAATTGGGTGCTTTATCTGTTGGAAATTAATGAAATAAATAAATAACAACTATTTAATACACGGGCGAAGTTTAGCTAAAAGCTACTTTTACACTTAACCCTAACTACTATCATTTATTTAGTGAATAAGCAAGAGTATGTGCATATTTAATACAGAGAAAAAGGAATATAAAAAGAATAATGTAAAAATATAATTCACGATACGTATCTTAATTTAATGGAAAAAGTTGGAGCTATCGTACAGAATCATGATAAGATGCTAATAATAATTCTTTAACAAGTTTTTTAAAAACATTTATGGTAGTAGATTTGAATTTATTATCTAAGGCATTATAATGTGAAACCGAGTAATAAGTGAAAGATCTTTGGAGGTTAGCAGTACAATGGTGCGGCAAAGTCAATGTATTTTTGTTCCTAATGTTGCAGTCATGTATCGAAGATTTAAATATTGTTACGTGCTTACAATTTTCAGTAAACACTCCTTGGATTCGAATAACTTGCAACAAGAATTTTCACAAACCACTGATTTATTTAATCACTAAAATTACACTAGTAAATACTTAAAAATCACACAACTAATAATAACTTAATCTAATATGAATTCACTACTTTTAAAACACTATGTACTTTTCTTCCTAAACTTGACAACTTTATCTAACCTAAAAACTCTGTATTGCCTACTTCACTCAACTGAACTCTTCTTCTACAAACTGTCTCTGTAACCAGAACCACAGATTACCCAGAACTGAACTGGATACTGAACTGTTCCTTATTCTTCACTAAACTGTACTGTTCTGTTCCCCCATCTGCTGGCTTCACCTCTTTATATACCCACTTGGAATGTCCAGAATATCATTGTAAAACTTTCCAGAAGATACTGGAATTTTTTCTTAGGCACTACTAAATGGTGGTTCGCCAGTTGGCCCACAGATGGCGCCACCCTTCTGGCCAGGGAGTAATTACAACTCTCCTCTCTGTTAGAGGGCAGCACATAACAATATTAATTTTTCCCGAAGATATATAGGTTTACCAGAAATTAGCAGTTTATGTACCAAGATAAGTAAATGAAATTTTACAAATTCAGGCAATTTTAGCCATTTTAATTTATGAAATTTTTGGGTGACACGATCGTATTTTCTTAAGTTACAGATCTACAGCAAGAGTTTTGAATTTTTTGCAGCCTATTTTTTGTAATATTATCCAAACAAGGAAAGTATACTATCACAGTAGTTTAAAATGGGAAAGATTAATAATTCACATAATTTCCTTCTTATATTAAGATTTAACACTAGTTTATTAGAAGAAGTAAGTTTTTAGAAGTACATAGCTTTTTTGGCATAATTTAGACACATATGTTCGCTAAACCTCAGCTTTTCATCTATAAATACTTCCCATATCTTATTTGTGTGACTGAAAGTTAATACATCATCATTTAATTTTATTATCATATTTTGTTTTAAATAAGCACGTTTGGGTTCCGGGCAGAATAGCATATTATTATTGATTTCGAGGGATTTAACTTTAAATTATGGTTACATGAAAAATTATAGATGTTTGCAAGGTCACTATTAATAAGCATTGTGGCATTGTCGATATCAGAATAATCAAAGTTGAAAACAATCTGCGTATCGTCTGCAAATTCCTGGATATGACAATTATTGTAATTTGAACATATCAGCTGTATAGACTAGAAATAGCAGTGGGCCAAGAATTGAACCTTGTGGAATATCTGAACACACTGCTATACTTTGCGAAACATTGTTGCCTATTCTGTTTGTGTGCAGCTGTTTAAGTATGAGTGAAAGAAAGCTAGTGATAGTAAATCAAAACCATAATAAGGCAATTTGGCGCCAAGTAGCTCATGATCGATAGTATCGAAAGCTTTAGAGAAATCCAAACCAACTAATACTGAAGCATTCTGTTTGTCAGAAGCTGCTAGAATATTATCTGTTAAGTTAAGCAAGGCAAAAATCCCATTTGTAATTTCTCAATGTTTGTTGCAGGTGACTGAGACCTTCCTGGTTTAGTTTTTTCCATATGACTTGTTGTTTGACTGTGCACACTAGCTTTTTAGAGGTAACTTTGAATATTTGTGTTGTATATTGTATGGACTGATGTATTTGAATCAAAAACTTGCCTAGAACATATGGCTGTATCAATATTTGTGTTTATAAAATCAATGCTTGTACTGGAAGCTTTCCCATTCCTATCCGTTAAGATGCCCGTTAGAGTGTGTTAATGCAAGATTTAAGATTTTATATAGATATTAATCTCTGAATAAATTTTTTGGATTACGAACTCAATATTCTCAGAAATTAAATGTATGGGGTATACCACCTCCAGCGTACCGCTGGGGATTATATTGTTGATCCATTTTTCATCGATGGCACATTAAATGGTCCTAAATACTTGGATCATCCATTGCAGCAGCAAATTGTTCCGGAAATTAGACAGCTAGCGGGACCAAAACTTAATCAGGTCTGATTTCAACAAGATGGTCTGTCATCCCTATGATAGTATTAGAGTTTAGGATCTCCTAAATAATACATTTCCAGTTCGTTTATTGGATGAATGGAGAACCATCTTATGGCCAGCCAGAACTGATCTGGCTCCAAAAAATGTATCTTTATCAGAATGCGTAAAATTTCAAATTTTTGACTTCAGGGAGAGTAGGATTAATCATCTTCAACAATTGCAGTTGAAAATTGTAAACACATTCCAACAAATTTGCCCCAATATATTGTTAAATGTTAAAGAAAGCTTTTATGGTCGATTAGGTTATTTAGCTTATAAAAAGAGGCCTCTATTCGAATGAATATATTATAATTTTTAGATGCTTTAACTCACGTAAATCGAAATTTGTGCAATTGAATATGCAACTATCTTGTTGTGACCGCAAATAACCTACCTACACTCACTGCAAGGCGGCTGACTCTTCCGCATGTAGTCTCACCTGATGTCCCTGCTTGGCTGCGGAAACGTGTATAATAATATTAGTTGCATAAACATATAATAACGTGAAATAACAGACAAATCCATTGTTACAAATCCAATATAAAATTAACTCTACACTTTACTCCATTTTGCATATTCTGTAAACATGTTGCTATTTTCTCTAAATCCAGTCTTCAGAATTGAATCTATAACCTATATATAAATTAATTTTCTAATTTTGTATACATTATAATATTAGTTAATATATATGTAACATTAATTGACTCATATTACCCTTTTGCTACTTTTTTATCACATAAATTACTGATCCGATTTACAGTGTTTATAAATTGATGGGATGTGATTCATTCACAGCATTACTCATATCCGTGCATATAACCCATAACACATAAAAAGTGGAACAAATGGTACTTGGTATAATAAAACGCAACGTTTTGTAATTATAGACCAAAAAGTTATGCACACAAATCTTTCTCACAATACTGAAAAGAAGTCGCTGTGTACATGTATATCTGCCGACTGTTCAATACGACATAGTAACTTACTTTGTTAACTAAACATATTTCAAAAGTGTTTGGATTACTTTATTGCAGTGGTATTCTACATAATATATTTGTCTATATATTTACTGATGTAAGCCTCCTCTTAAAGCAACAACTAAATGTAACACCGTGCCACCTTTCAGCTTATAATTATGTACAGTTTTATCATCCTTAAGTTGTTTTCCTTGAAATATTAATCTCTGTTGTTCAGGGGGAATTCCTTCCTTTTCTTCCAATTTCTCTTTTATTACCAAGATCTTGTCTGATGGTTCAACATCTATCATTCGTTCTTCTCCTGTTAAAGTAACAACTTTTACTAACATCGATTTCTTACAATAAAAACTAAGAATTTTTTGTCTGATTTATGATTGCATACTATCAAAGAAATGAAATGAATGTCATGTTGAGTGAAGTAATTTCTGGTGCCTGGGATTGTTTAAATTGAGAAGATAGGTAGATATTTATGACGTACATGATTTGTACGAATATTAAGTCTATAGGTAACTTCTAATGATCACTTTGACTTACTAACTGATTAAACAATTGGGTTATTTAGGCAATGGTTATCACTATCATTAAGTCATTTGTTATTATTTCATCTGTATTGTATTCTTTCTGCCAAGTACAATGAAACTTATAAAGGATATATCACAACCAAGGAACATAATCATGATCACGTCCTTCTCTTGCCTTTAGATTTACACACACCACACCACAGGTAATTACGACCCCCTTTATCCCGGAAGGCTCTAGAAGAGCCTTGTGTGGGAGTCTTGTGTATTTATGAACAATCAATTTTTGTTTACCTGACAAAGCCAGTAAGTACATTATACACATATCAAAATGGCTTTACGATAAACACAGAATTAATTATATTATTGTTCAATGGTTGGGTACTTCTTGATTGAAATAACTGCGGAAGTTTTGAAACTTTTGGTATTTATAGATTTTGATACCCTGAATGAAATACAAAAAAATAAAATTCTATTGGTGCCGCCATTTTGCCAAAATGGTGCGAAAAAGATTTCTGAAAATATTTCTTTGGATGCGTCTTACAGCAAAATAGGTTATTATGAAATTGAAAGAATAGTAAATTTGCTACAATATATCGCCGATATCAACATGTAAAAGAGTATCTCAAAATATGTCCTAAATTGAGATTGAAACATATGTCAATATCCTTGTGAAGGAGAGGCGTATCTCTGTCTAAAACCATTTGAATTTTGTGAAATACTGAGTTTCAGGGGAATCTCTAACCTTTAATAAAGGTATTATAGCATAAAGGCATCTCTTGAGAAATGATCTACTGTAAAGTTGCAGAAAACGAGGAATGTCTTTGCATATTTACCAAGATGGTATGTCCTGTACATTTTTCCTTTAAACAGAATAGATTAGGCTCAGCAGTCGAGCATAATGTAGAAAATTGCTTCTTTTTCACTATCTATCGATTAAAGTTTTTGGTGGTTATCCTGCATACTTGCAAGCAATGTTCCAACCTGTGACTCGACTTCCTCATAGTTATCAGGCCCATTTATGGTTTCCGGTGCATTTTTGTGGGATTGTCCGCTACCGAAGTTGAAAATTACAGAACATTTGAGACCTGCCTTTCTACAACCAGTTTGAAGTGCACATTTTCTTGCATTTGCAAGAGATAAATTGAAGCAGCTTTTCCATAGCAGGATTTTTAAGCGCTGTAATGTGTACAAGGCCAACTTTGTTCTGTTTCCTACCCCATCCTTCTACATTTTTTGCATTCCCGCCATAGTTGCATTTGGTAGTAGTTTCTAAATGGATGGCACCAAATGTGCATATTTTGCAATATTGCAAATGCAATCCCTACTTGATATAAATGGCTTGTTAAATATTTATTGTGCTTTAGTGTATAGCCATTTGTCTTTGAACATAGCTATATGGGGTGTTCACAGAAAAGAATAATCAAACTCATCTTGAATTTAGAACCATTGGATAGTTGCAAAGGTGTTTTTAAGAAAAATATAATATTCTAAAATGTGTATGTTATACATATCTGTCAACTTTCAATAGACTGTGGCATACACACTTTTATAATACTAGAAATAACCATCCATTTCACTGTATCCCTTTTTATAAACACTCACCTAATTATAATGACATCAATGTATTTAATAATCTTCCTGAAACTTTAAATTCAATAAAAAGCTAGAACAAATTTACAATGGCTATAAAAGTATTTAATTAATATGTCTTTTCATAGTGTTTTAGAGTTTTTGTCTAAGTAATTTTAATTGTTATTATGAGTTTATTATATGTATCTACTATACCTTATATACTTATCAGAACTGTTCCTAAGCACTGAACTTAGTGCTCATCTAAGCACTTCAAGAACTTTTGTGCTCAGGAGTACTGTGCTTTGGAGCACTTTTTAAAATCGAGTGCTTAGTGCTTCGAGCACTTCACTACTATTTTTAACGTTTGGTTGTTTACATATTTTGTTAGTACTCTAATGCACACACTGTATTTAACTTTATGCATAGATGGTCGCTGCCAATTAAGTTCCTTTTTTATTTGTAACATACTTTGGTGTTTCAAATTTGGTGTGATTTGTTTTGAGTAATACAATATTGCTTGTTTAAAATTGATTTATTTTTAAGGAAATACTCATTTGCTACTCGAACACAAGATTTACCCCAATTAATAGATGTGGAAAATCTTTGGCACATATTTGAAAATTTGTATCACCCGCGTTAAGTGAAACTTTTGTGGCGACTATGGTTGCATTTGACAAATCATTTATATAAGTTATGAACAATAAAGGACCTATTATTCTCCTTTGTGGCCCAACTTATTGGATTTTATGTCTAATTTTATCTCCCTTCCAGCTTTTACAAAGGAAACTCTCGGTTTTCTATCCGATAAATATGATTGAAACCACCGGATATATTGGATCTATCTTCTGAGTATATTATTCTTGGGTAATGGTTCATTGACATAAAAAACTTGCTATGATTTATGCATTTATTGAGTACAGATGTTTTGGTGTGAATTTACACCTTTATCAATGTGTATCTAAATTCTGTACTTTTTTATACCTTAGTATATTGACTTATCATATATACATATTATGTATCACAATGGTTAATAAAGTCCTCTATCTATTTATCTGTCTACCTAGAGAGGTATTATTTTTATTTTTTGCTCCATTCAGTGCTAGAAGAAAGCATTCTCCACCATAAACAACAACTTGAATGAATAGAACAGAAGTCATGTCACAACCATTGATAGCATGTAGAAATAATATATTCTCTGGTACGATTTCCTCGCTCGACAAACTATGAGGAGTATACAACCGGTGCCAGGTTTTTCCCTTTTCTGGCTTCAAAAAATAAACGTTATGACAAGCAATATCCACAGCTGTAAGGAGAAGTAAAAGATCGATATCGTCTCCAACAATTATCACATAATGAATTTCTGAGGATATTTAGATTCCTATATTCACGATAAAAGTGTGTCTTGCATCACATCAAACTGAATAATTGCAGTAGAAATTAAGAATTTTCTACACTACACTCAACTGCTGCGCCTAAACTATTCAGTTTAGGGAGAAAATGTACAGGACCTACATTGTAGCAAATTCACTGTTCTTCATCACTTCATCGTATTAAAATGGCGGCGCCGGCGGCAGCGATCGAATTTTGCATTTTTTTTTTGTATTTTACTGAGGGCATCAAAATCTACGAATACCCAAAGTTTCAAAACTTCAGTAGATATTCATATCAAAAGGTACCCAACCATTGGATTATATGGTATTGGCCGAAAGTGCCTGGTAATACAGTGAGTGGGTAGATTGCATTAAATTGTATATGAACAGTTTATACACTTCCAAAATATTTATTTTTTTTTCAGCTTAACAATTTTAAACATAGACAGTACTTAAAAGTGGTTTTCCATTTATGTACAGAAAATAAAGTAATATGAATATAAAATCAGTACGTATATAAAAAGTAAAGGTACCATGAATGGCACTAGTTTATTCATAAATTATAGCACTATAGTAATGGTTTCTTCACCAGTCCTATATCATGTTTTTGTAAAATAACTATTATGCACTTCTTAGCGCTTTCCTTAATTGCAAAAGGGCTCCATTTTTCAGTCGGTAGCTGGCAATCGATTTCTCATTTTTTAGAAACTTTCCTTGAAAAATTAATCTTTGTTGATCACTGGGATATCCGTCTAATGTTTGTTCTAGTTGTTGTTTGACACTTAAAATGTTATCTGTTGGTTCCACTTCTATGATTAACTCTGGCTCGATTAGAGGTTGTATTCTCAATTTCATTGATAAATATTACATTAATTTATTTTTGTATTTGTACACTTGAATTTTGACTTTTTTTGCTATTTTTTACAGTGAATTTGACAGAAATTTCTAATGTGTTGCTAGGTTATTTAAGATGATTATTGCTTTAACATTATTGATATGTAATTTTGATTATTAACTAAATTGCACTTTTCCCCTTTTTCAAAATTCAGTGTCTGTGTGTTTCTTTTCACATAAAGTGGAAAGAATTCTATCTCAAACACATTTCATTTAATAATATGGATTGTCTTTTATCTTACCACTCCTTTCCTATCTTAGATTAATTAAATCAACCAAGAAAATCAATAGAAACAATTAACACGTATTTCTTTATAGAATAGGAGTGAGAGTATAATACTGTAAATATCCATTTAAGCTTCTTGAAAATGCCTTTACTTTTGAGTAAAACCAAATCCTTTTAACCCACCTCGAGAAATTATGCCGGTTCGACTTTAGCCCTGCCGTCTGTAAAAAAGCGAAGGTTCTCTTTGCAGCCTTCCATACCTTTCTTACCACTATGCTGCTCACATATCTGATTAAAGACTGACTCAACCGACCTCAATGTCCTGGCATAGAAGATTAAATAACTTGTAGCAGGAATTGAGGCAAGTAATCGGCCAGTAGTTTTTCGGGTTGGACAGATCTACCTTTTTGGGGATTAGGTCAGTTCATCCTTTGGCAAACGAGTGCGGAATCTGCTGCTTCTCGTTCAACTATGACTTGAAAATTCGGAGGCGGCGGTAAATGAAAGTAAATTTTTTCTACCACCAGTTGTTTATGCTGTCTGCATCCGGGGCAACGAAGTTCTTAATACCGACAAGCTTCTTCCATACTGATCGCTGGATACACTTTGTCTTGTCCCTATAAAAATCTCTGACAGATAGTCTCGAAGAGTGCTATTGCTGGAGTATCGTTGTCGAATGGACTCGTCTTGTAGATTCATTTCCAGAAAGCTTCGACAGTCTCAACAGACAGTGGATTTTTTTTCATTATTTGGCTGTTTTGGATCTTTAATTGGGTCTATGAAAGTGGTGGCAATATCTGGACAGGTATTCAACACCTCTTTTCTTCTTGCTGAAAAAAGGAAGAAGTGGTATCACAATCCACGAATGGAGAAAAGGTAGAGCAAGACATTTTTTTAAGTCATTTGGCAGTCCTCACAAGATACATATTTCAAATTCTTTCCAGTGCCATATGAACTACTTCTTTCTTTTTTTAAGCTTGGGACTCTTTTCTGGTATCACCACCTCTTTCATAGTTTCAGTTAAAGATCGAAAGCAGCCAAATTATGAACAATTAAGAATTATTATTATTATTATTTTTATTATGGTGTTAAGTTATTCGGCAAAGCTGTTTAAACTATAGGTTTACACAGGATATTAATGGTACGAATCATAAAGGTTAAATGCATTCGTTGACACTGCACAAACATAGTCATTCGATAGAAATTTCCAACATTAGAGAGAAAGAGCTGGCGACATAGTTTACGGAATCTGCTCCTGACTAGTTTATAATTGTGACCTCTTAGTCTTCTGTTCGTATTTAAAGAGAAAATGTTCAAATCCACTGAAAAATGGCTATGTAATATTTTACAGGTTTCTATTAAGTCACCACAAAGCCTCCTATCTGTTAAGGTTGTCAAGTGCACTTTTGTGAGGCGTTGCTCATAAGTTAGGCGAAAAATTGCTGGAATGCTCTCAAAATTTGTCATAACAATTTACGATACGCATTTTGACACTGATAATATATCGATGTGTGTCGAATGTAGATATTTGCACAAACAACCAGACAATTGAGAATGTACCCCTAACAATGAATGCTTTGTCAATTAATCATAGAGCTTCTGTCTCCATTCAATTGGGGATATATTTTGGATAACAATAACTTGGTGTCACTGTACATTTCGTCCAAAAGAGAGAATTTCATCGACTGTGAAAAACTCCAGTTAAAAATGGCTAACATGTCAGGGGTGTTTTTGTCTTATATGCGATCCATGTATACTCCTTTGACTATGCTTCTGTATACATTATATATTACTATCATACTTAAAACGTTTTTAAACTATATTTTCTTTATTTCAGATGTAATTTATCACGAATGGCTCCGATTACGATATGAGTATTTGGGGTTAACACCTGAAATTAAACTTTTATTACAAAACCTTCGTAATCATTTCTTTTTGGGTTTAATAACAAACGGACCATCGAGTGCACAATGGGAGAAAATCGAAAGATTAAATTTAAGACCTTACTTTGATATAATACTAGTATCAGGAGATTTGCCATGGGAGAAACCGCATCATAAAATTTTCCGTGAAGCCTGCGATTATCTGGGGATTGAGCCTCATCAGAGTATCATGGTGGGTGATAAGTTAGAGACTGACATATTAGGTGGCATCAAGGCGCAACTCGGAGGAACTGTTTGGATTCCATTAGTCAAAAACTATCAAAGGTGTGACAACGATCCTAATCCTGATTATATTATTAAACATGTGACAGAGTTACCAAGTTTGCTACCTCAAATAAAACATGTACCTACATTTAGAGATAAATTGCGCTTGCGATTAAATAAAGTTCATTTGTCTGATGTAGAAGATTGCAACAGCAATAGCAGCGATGGCAGCTGATATCTAAAATGTATTTATATCCATTGTACCATCTGTATATGAAGTGAAAATATGTACAAAGTGGTATATATTGTTAATACATTAGGATAATTGACAAGACAAAAAGAATCTGGGTAAAAGTAAATAGGTACAAATTTTTAAAACTTTAGTTGTAAGCGTAAAAATATATGGGAAGATATATTTGGGCCAATGTGTCATTTAATAGGTAGTTTAGATTAGTAATTAGAAGGGTATATATTTTATAATTGTTTTGAGTTGTTTATATAGTTTTGTAGAGATTATTTACTTTCAGAAGTGTTTCTTAGATTTAGTAAACATGTTCAATAATGAAAATGATAAAAAATTATGATACTGTGATTGCCATTGTTAATTTATCAGTATTTTGTGTGCTACAGAAAGGATCAAATAAAAATAATCTTGGTACTTGATGATAGATCAGTATTTTATATATCTTTCGTTTTTTAGATACAGTATTACTTACGCTTATTCATATGTGCATCCCGTATAGGTAATAAAGTATCTAATGGCATATGTACCTAAAATGCAAATATTTCTTTTATGCAGATAGTAATTGAATTGTTAGAAACAAACAGTTCATTAACTAAATCCTCTTATTAAAAAACATTAAAGTTTCTTAGTCTTATAGGCAAATTTATTGTATATATTTTTTAAACTTTTATGTCTGCATATTTTGCTTCAAAAATTTGTGTGAAATTGAAGGGGTAAAATATGCAAGTGTATCGTGTAAACAGTGACATAATCATAATTGTATTCTTGTTGTTGCACTTGCGTTAATTTTTGTCTAAGCAAGTTCAGCATTCCCTTACGGGACCACACTTTCAGAATTTGTAAACATCATTGAATGTAGTGACAAAGGATTAATAAGTAATGCGATTTTTTTTTTACGGTTAATTGTTGATTAAGTTACATTACGATCGAGTCCCAATTAATATCAAGATAATTTTGAATTTCCAGATTTCAAAAGCACTGCTTTAAAATTGGAATTAAAATTTCAAGTATCTCATGTTGTGCAGTATATTTTCAAGTAACGATGTCAGATACAGCTCAAAAATTGCGAATGCTAACTTGTAATAATGTACATGTAGAATGGCATCTTCCAAGTTTTGAATAATAATAATATTATTTATTGTAAAAAGAACAAAAATAATTTTTTACATGAGAAAAATAGAAACTTTTACAACAAACATAAAATTTAGTCTCTCAACTCATATTTCGAATATTTAATCTCAAATAACAAATATGAAAAGAAAAAATAAGGAAAGTCCGAATTATGTACATTTATTTTTTATATTATTTTTTATTGTGACATGATTCCTTGTAAAACAATATTCAGTAGATTTACAAACATTCATAATGTTTAGATGGAAAAGTACACAATATTATAATAGTAGAATGCAGGTTTTCACGGCCGTTGCCTAATGAAGTAGTTTCTTCCTGGTCTTGCCGTGGTCGTCGAACTTGACTTGACGCTTTGCTGATCGTCCTGTCAGCTTCTTCAGAAGGATTCTACTTTGGAATCCTTGGGTTTTCTACCACATGTACTACCCTCTTCAAAAATAAATCACCGAATCTACAAAATAATAGAATTATTGGAAAAAAGCCTCTGCGCCTGTGACGTTTTACGCCCAAGGAACGATCAAAGGTTTTTTTTTTTTACAAATAATATAAACCGGAATAAACACAGAAATAATGTATTTTGTTAACGTTTCGGAAAGTAGTCTCTTTCCATTTTCAAAACTTTTTTCGAAGAACTCTTATTTGCTGTGTATGTCAAATACACAGCTTTAAGATTCTGTTTATGTTATTACCATAGATACTACTTACACAGAACTGATGATATTTTCTTTTAGATAATGTTGTGTTTGTTAAGTTCTTCTTTTAACATTGGTAGCCAGGTTGTACAAATATCTACAGAACAATTCGATACGCATTTATTTTCATTTAATAAGATTATTGCTGATTCTTTAATTTTTATTTTTTTTGTTATCTGCATCTTTCGTTAAAATTTTTGCTGAGTCCCAGTTTATTCTATGTCCGTTTTCCCAAGCATGTTCGCAAATCTTTGATTTCTGAATTTCATTCTTTCTAATGTAATTCTTGTGCTCATCCAACCTCACACTGAAAGGTCTGGATGAAAATTTAGATATCTATTAGTATGTGTTGGCTTTCTTTATCTAAATTTTAACTCAAATCAGTCAATAAATGTTAAAAGAGGTGTTCTAAAAATGTTTATATGATAAGGCCAAAATTATTTCATCTAATAATGAAATATTGAATAACGAGAAAAAATTTATTAAAGAGGTTCAAGTACAAAATCAATACCCTGAAGCCTTTGTAGAGTTTTCATAAATGTTGAAAATAGGGGCAATCAGGTACAACAAAAACCTGAACGTCATTATACAGCAATTCCTTATGTATACAGACTATCGGAGAAGCTACGCCGTATAGGTGAGAAATTTGATATTAGGACGGTATTCAAATGGGGAACACTTTGAGATCTATTTTAATAAAAATAAAACCGATAAACCGGGAGCAGAATTCAGAAAACTGTATTCACAATCCCGTGTGAATGTGATAAATGTTATGTGGGTGAGTTATCCAGACCTTTCAATGTGAGGTTGGATAAGCACAAGAATTACATTAGAAATAAGGAAATTCAGAAATCAAATATTTGTGAACATGCTTAGGAAAACGGACATAGAATAAACTGGGACTCGGCAAAAATTTTAACAAGAGGCAGATAACAAAAAAAGAAAAATTAAAAAATCAACAATAATCTTATTGACATACTATATATATATTATTTGACATACACAAAAAAAGCTTTGAAAATGGAAAGAGACTACTTTCCGAACCGTCAGCAAAATACATTATTTCTGTGTTTATTCCGATTTATATTATTTGTAAAAAATAACCTATTACTGTTCGTTTGACGTAAACGTCACAGGCCCAGAGGCTTTTTTCCAATAATTCTATTATTTTGTAGATTCAGTGATTTGTTTTTGAAGAGGATAGTACATGTGGTAGAAAACCCAAATAAAAGGAAAGAATATTATAATAACGTGATAATAATAATTTGAAATTAGGTGGTTTAGGTTACTTGGTGTTTCAATAATCGTTACGTTGTATAATTTTTGTGCTGATTTTTCACTTACTGTCAAATAGTATAATCACCAGCGTTTCCCAAATTTTTTTATGATAAATTGTATCAAAATAGTGTGTGTTCAGTTTTATAGTTCCTGATAGAGTATTATTTTATTTATTCGTTACATGGTTTGTTTATATATTGACAAAAGCATATTTAAAAAAATATATTTAACTAAAAGACATCTGATTATAGAGAAGTGCAACTTTATTTTTAAGCTAAAATAGATATAGTTTTGCAGTTGGTGGCCATTCTTTATATGTTTTTTACTTTATTCAGTTTTACCTATGAAGTATATGACACATTAACTGCCCACTATGATGAGGCCAAAATGAATTTGAAATTAGTTTTGTAGTTAAATAACTAGAATATGTGCTTCATAAATGATTGTCGTTTTTTTTTATTTTTGTGTGGATTTTTTTTTGAGAGGTTATAATTGTGCCTCAGCGCACTATCTTGTAAATAACTGAAAATGACAGCTGAGATAACAATGTACAGTGAAGTCATCCAAAATAGAAGTGTAATAGTACTTGGGCGTGTTCCACTTGTAAATTGTAAAGGATCGTTTTTCAGAGCCACATGAAACGATTTTTGCTGCCATAGGCATATCATACAGCGGTTAATGTGTTAATACAGTTATTTAAAAAAAATTTTATGCTATAAATAAAATTTTAAACATATCTAATATATTTAGAAAGTTATACACTAAATAATTCAACAGTTAGTAGGTATTCCGTGCTAGATATAACAGAAATAGCTGGAGCATGTTATATAACAAAACACTGCCCTTATCTGTCTTGTATGGAATCCCACCTCCAATGAATAACAATGTAGCACGGAATGAATAGTGTTTTAAAATTGGGGTTGGTTGCTTTGTGTAATGTTTTTATTCTTATAAGTGAATATTGTAATGGTGACTCCCGTTTCTTAATTATTTTTTACATGTAGAATTCTAAAATTAAATGTCAGTCTACAAGGTCATGTTTTCTTTAATAAAATTTGATTTGCTCTCTAATTCCCTAAAATGAAATTTATCATGAACAGACGAGATCTCACCAAACTACTAAATGATCTGTAGTAAAGTACTTTTTAGGTCTGCATGATTTGTAATATTACATAAATTTCTATTTTTACATAAAATTGAAATTATTATTATTATATTTTATGGTTGTTTTACAAGATATTAGACCCGGTTTTGTAGTTAATAAATATCAAATCAATTTTTGAATTATGACTTTTATTTCATACATTTTTATTTGCCTTTCTTATCAAACACCAATATACTGTCTCAATCTACAATGCTTTTTTAAGTGGAAAGTGATATACTGCATAATTTACTTCTATCATACATCTAGCGAAGCGCCATGGTTGTAGATTGTTTAAGAGTTCAGGTCTAAAAAATGACTTCAGCTTTTTTTGTAAACCAATCAGCAAATTCATTTTCGTCTATTCCCCCATCATCCCACATCAAGGTAACCTTGTTATTTGCCAGTTGTTTCAGAGATTATCTACATTATCAGGCAATTTTTGACTCGAAGGTATAGGACCTTGGAGCCTTACCCAGATAGCACAATCTGATTCCTGGAATATTCATTGATTATACATTTGGAAGATTTGATTATTCCTAAAATAACTTTTAAATATTCCAGATGTTACAGGAATATTCTTTTTTATGCAAATGGCACAGTTTATAGATATTCTAAGATTATCCCAAACGCATATTACAGAAATAATCAAGTTATTCCAGAAATATTTTTAAAATATTCTCCTAATATTTTTCCTCTAATGGAATATTCCTAAATTATTACTCAACTCTTTCATGAATATTATAGGTATAACCATGGATTATTGTTACATCCAAATTAATTTCCAATTTATTGAACTTGTTTTAATATATAAAATTTAATGATAAATCATGACACATTTTTGAAATCAAGATTGATGTTTGATAAGTAAACGATCAACATTTTATTACTATTTAATATTATCTTTTGGATATACACTGATCAATAAGAGAACAAGGTTAACGATAAGAACAGTACCAGAATGGTAAGAAACTAGTGTTTTTTTAAAATAACTTTTTAGAACCTCCAATAAAGAAAAATAATATAAATATATATATTTTTTATTTTCTATATCTGCTATTTATATAGTTTATATTATTATATATTACAGTTAGTATTATTAGTTAATTATTATTATAGTTTATATTACAATTAATCTGAGTATTGTAGAGGAAAACAATAAATGAAAACAATCACAGACGTAGTGGGAATAGTGATGGGTAGTGGCGATGCATCATCACGTCTTACGTCTTTTATGTAGTGTGCATTAAAATGAAAGAGAAGGTTTTGGGGTTTGTCTTCTTAGCGTCTCACCCTATTGCAGTTGATGTAAAAAATTTAAATCTGGCGAGAACAATATAGTAACATAACTTTTACTCTTTCCTAGAGACATCGTAAATCGTGTTAAAGTTACTCTGGCAGTGAAATTGACAAAAATACAGTTATTTTAGTGAATTTTCAAGGGGTACCGAGTACACGAATTGTGGTGGTAACTTTGGCCCATCCCTAATTTTTTTTAATGTAACCTAGGAGAGACAAAACAAGTATTTATTGAATCAGAAAAGTAGCTGGTATTACCTTTTATTATTATGAATTAAAAAATCGGAACCATTAGCCTATACCTTATAGATATGTACAAAAAAATACAGTTTATGTGGTTCAAAGTTGGTTGTGGTTGATTGTATTATGAACATTCATTTACATTTATTTTTATAAACATTTTCCACACACTATTCATCTGTTTCCTTTTCTTGTCTCGTTCGGAAGCCTTGGTCAGCCAGACTGCAGTGCACAGCTCTATTTCCTTTGTAGTTACGTCAAAGCCTGATAACTTTACAGATTCTGAAAAGAAAATATTTTTAAGTAAATAAAACAAAAAATATGTTCGCTATTTAAAGTAATTTAAATAAAATGGAAGAAACTGTCGGTATTGTTGTGAGAGATGAAACTCGTTTACATTCCATTTCCAATTGAAAACCATTGTTTGAATTTGAAATGAAATCTGATTTTAAAAAAGTACTCCAAATCGGCACTTAAGTATACTGTTTCTGGTATTCTGTACCCTATATTCAAGTACATATCATATGAAGGTACTAGTACTCAAATTATTAAATTTATTTGCTTGTACTTGTAGTAAAAATTGTATACTTAAGTACTTCTCAAAGTACTCGAGTACAGAAACGTATTGAGCCACACTGAAAGGTATTCGACTGTAATCAATATTTTTAGTCGTGTGCTAAAAATAACTTTCAAAGAATATAACACACATAATCGTGTGACTTTTACCGATAGTGTGCCTTCGTTTCCACTTCTGCTCAGCTCAACCATACTACTGTACTTGCAGTAATCGGTACTCGGAAGCTAAAAATCAAATGTACTCAGTATTCTACTCAAGTACAAGCAACTTTAAATGTAAAACTATACTAGACGAATATGATAATACACATCCTGATTTAATTATCTGGCATCTGAAGGATGAGAATATTCTCAGTTCACGTGTGGAATAAAGAACGTATAAAGGAAGTATCTAGATGCCACATTTTTTATGAATTCTCATATAAAAGTATAAAATGTTGCCAAATTAAGTCTTCTATATGAAAAAATGTTAATGTTTTAATCAGGTTTTAATATTTCCAAATTTTTTTATGTATTTTTAATAATGCATCTTCAAGAAAACCACATAAAAAGGTTAGCAGTAGCCCTGTAGATATTAGATAATCCATATTCACGACAAACATAGGATGTGGATGGCTTGATGACGTAACAAAGAAGTCCGATGCTACCCTTAATGTTATTTTCTTTATATATTGTACACTAAATACAAATGTTTTTTTTGCCGTAAAGGTTCCATGGTAATTATAAAAGGTATAAAACACAAATAATAATTTGAATGCTATTTATTGAACTAATTGTTCAAGGGATTTAACCTCAAAAAATCGTAAGATATATAAATAACACACTTACCTGATTGTCCAAATTTACCACATGGATTAACAAAATTAATGAAGATTAGCTCAAAGTATTTCAGGAATGCAAATTTTATAAGCAAGGAGCGATGACTCGAGGGGTACATAAAATAATTCACTCATTCACTGCACTAGTGCACTGTGTCCTGCGTCATTATTAAATCACAGCCACGCAACGACGAAACCACCAAAAGCTCTGACCGTTTTCTTGACGGCTTAGATATCATGTTATCTCTTTTCAGCTTACTCGGCTTGTATTAGTTACATCTCTTTTACTGCTCTAACCTGATGTAACTGGGGAGAAAGAACATATCTCGTGTACCAAGTAACCTCAGAAGTAACTCACTCCGGCGGCTCGACGGGCGACAATAGCGCCAACATTTTCCTGTGATTGAAAAAGTAATCAAAATTCAGAATCCAGAGCTCGTAGGAGTAGAAACTGCGCGGTAAAATATTAACGATTCAAAAAATGAATATTAGTTTCTCTTTAAATATATGTGGCTGATATAGGTAAGGGATTGAAGATATATTATTTGTAAATACTGTAAATAATTTCTGTTACTAAAAATATGTCAATATGTTATAGTATATATAATACTGGTAATATAATAATATTATTGGCATAATAATAAAAATATATAGGTTTATGTTATTACGTATAATATTATAAAAAATATAATTTTACCATATTATATTGATATTAATTAAAATTAAATTAATAAATATTCAGAGAATATTCTTATATTATTTTCCTTGAATATTACTGTTTCCTTATGTAAGAATATTCTTATATTATTTTCCTTTGAATATTCCTGTATTATTTTTCTTGAATATTATTGTTTCCTTCTCAAAAATTATATATATACTAAGAATATTAAACTATTATTCAGAAAGAATATTATTTTAATATTCGTATGAAATATTCCAGTTTAAACATGTTAAATTATATATATTCCTAGAACAATACAATAGTATTTCGAATATATATACTCCCTAGAGGATATTTACAAATCATTCTTAGAATATCTTGTGCTATCTGGGTATTTAATGCTGCCTGGCTATCTAAAAGTATATAGATCTTTGCTCTTCGAATGCCTTTGTTCAGGCATTTCTGGACACGCAGATCTATAGCGTAAATTTCCCTGCATTTAGGCCCCATCACACCCCCACCTACCCCTTCAGCCATCTTAGATTCATCCATATACTAGATGAGTGACCATTTCTCCAACCACAGTGCTTCGATCCTGCTCGTTTGACGACTTTAATAATAATAAATAATAAATAAACACCACAGAAATTAGACGACCCCCAATTCCAGAAGCCAGGGCTTGTGTGGAAGGGGGTTACACATTGAAAGAACTCAGACATACAACCATTTCCGACAGTGCCGGAGCCAGAATTCAAATCCGATGGTGCAATGTCCATGTGATTAATCGCGATTGCCACCTCACGCTTTAACCCACTCGGCTATCGACCAGACTTTCAATCAGCACATCAAAGGGGCAGTCAGTGTCCCGCTTGTTTGGCATTAAGTTAGTGGGTTTGGTCGTGGTCTCAAAATGGATAAGCTCCAAAATCCTAAGTGACCAACCAGGTCTCGTGATTCGAATTTAAGTGCCTGACATATTATTAGGGCACCAAGTGCTGCTTCCCTCCTCACATGCAAATGCAAAGCACCGTGGTTATCTGGCTGGCTCTAGGGCAGTTCGTGGGAGGGACCCTGTAATGTTTAATTTCAATAAAGCTGTGTTTATTTATTCTTAGGCAATATTGATAAACATTTTGATTTATAGGAAGTCAATGCTTACTGAAATAATACAAAATACTAAATTCATTGGTCTGTACTAAGTTTTAATCAACGAAGCAGTTTGTACATTTATTAAAGTAAACTCATTTTAACTCAGGACTTTTTTATGTTTATTATTACTAATTTTGTTACCTAACTGTTCGGGAACCATATCTGTGCCGCTTTTAATTGAATAAGTATTTAAAGTGAACTTCAAAGTGAAGATACATTCTCTGTCAATCAATATTGATAGTTTTTAATTCAAGGTCAGGATATATTCGTTGTATGTGACTTTAATCTAAAATTGTAAAACCGATTCACTTTAATGAAGCATGAAATATATCCAGCAGCATTCGAAATAACTCAATAATTTTTTAGAAGCGTTGCCAGGCACGTATCCTCAATAATATATTAGCCTAGAAGTTAATGAAACATATCTCATAACATTCCAAGTGACCCAAAATTTCTTGGAAGTGTTGCCAGGCATGTCATTCCTCACTCCTCAGTAAATATAGATAGGTTAATTGATGGATAAAAATACTATTAAAATGTTACATGTTTATAAATGGTCTCCTAAAAGTGGCAACAAATACTTAATGAATTAAAGTTATAAATGTCCTCCTATTCAAATTAAAAATACTATCAATGATAAATTAATGTGTTTTATTTATATTTTATAAGCTTTTATTCAGCTTCACTTGTTATAGTTACAGTCAAATCCTACAATCCAGTTTTCATTCACTTCCACATCTGATCCGATTTGACCTTTTGTATATATAGTGATAATGAGGGTTCTGCAGATGAGGGTTGACCTATCCCAGTAGTATTGAAATCAGTGACAAAATGAAAACACACAAGAATCCCAAGTAGCACAAACTGCTTTTTAATAATGCTAACAATATCTATTCCACCTAGGGGTTGAGCTTAGGTGCGGTTAGTACTTGACCAGGTGACGTTCCAAGGAAATACAGCGTCCTCGCCCACCATCTTTTAGCGGCTTGTATATCAGGGTATGCGCAGAAGCTGTGCAATCTTAGGCAAGGATTGCGTACTTGCCTAATGGATATACCATCCTTTAGAGAGGATATAAAGCTGTTGCTCCCTTCTCTATTAAATATTAGTCGAGTAAAAGATCTCTATTGTTCAAACCTCTGTTTGGAAAAATTCCTGGTTGGTGGTAGCTCGTTTACAGGCATCGGTGATAGGCCTCAGCGGAAATATGCCAACGTAAAATAAATGTTTAAAAATTTTTTTTTAACATCTATTCCACCTTGTTATAAAACTTAATGCTGTAGAATTAACGCTTCATATTATTCAGTATTAATAAAGTATATTTATATACCCAAAATATAGGCACTGTATACGTCTTCAGTATAAGCTCTATAAAGAGTACATTAATACTTAAGTAGCATTATGCTTATTGTTTCGTTTTACCAGCTTTTATAAGCTATGTTATATGGCCGCTAAGAAGTTGCTGTATAAAGGATGCCAATTAGTTTTTATGCAATAAAATTACCTTAATTGTCCGCTGTAGGGATAGCGACACAAATTGTTATGGTGAATCAAGAAACCTGGTCGGGTTTTGCAGCTAATTTTCTTTATTAAGAAACTAAATTAAAAATTTTTCCTTATTTTTAGTACAACATGCTGTCATCATTGCAAGGACTGAAGCAAGGAGATGGGCTAGCACCAATACTATTTAACTTAGAGTAGGTGATAAGACAAATGGACATTGGAAGAGAAAATATATTAACCAACAAAACCATATAATTGGCCGCCTATGCAAATGACATTAACATCTTGATTCGAGGAGCATGGCAAGTATACTCATAGCTCAATAGACATGCAAAGAATAATGGCCTGGAAATTAATACAGAGAAAATAAAAAAATGCTAAGACAAAAAAGATCAAATATACATAATGTTAAAATGGAAGATAGCATAGAAACGGTCGAACAATTTATCTAGCTGGATGTGGAGCTTAGCGCAGATGGAACAAGATATAATAAGTTGCACATAATTCTGGCCAACAATGCCTATGTTACACTCTTCTACATACTCCGATTACAAAATGTTCATTGCAATATAAAACCATTGTAAAAGATAATAATGTACGGAGGTGATGTATGGATCATGACAAAGAGTGAAAAATAAACTTGACATTTTTGACCGGAAGGTACTAAGGAGAATACTGGGATCTGTTAAGGAGAATTATGTTTGGAGAGATAATAGACTACCAAAAAAGGCATCGAATAGCAGAATGCAAGGAAAAAGGCCGATAGGAAGGCTCCACAAGCCTTAAGATGAAATATCTGAGGTTGCGCTCTGGGTGTTCAGGTTTGGAGGCCAAGGCTCAATATAGGCTGCGGTGGCATTGGAGGGATAAAACAGCACTTTGGCTGGCTGTATATAAGCTCTTATTTACTGTATAAGGAATATTTTTCGAATAAACTCATAAAGCAATTACAAACTAACAAATAGCATTCTAAGGAGATATACAAGATTTTTCTAATGTAAATTTTATACAGCACTTTTACATTTAGTAGCATATCAAGAGAAAATTATCGAACAGAAGCGCATTTAATGCAATAAAAATCTATATTTTATGTACATATTTCAAGAGACAATTGTGATATTTAGTACCTACCTACCTTCTATTTTTAATTTCAGTCTTATATGGATTTTTTTAAATTTGGTAGAATTTTTTCGAAGTAGTCCTTCAAAGTCCTAAAAATTAAGATTTTTTTTAAACAAAAAATCCTGTACTATATCTAATAATTATTCACATTGCACTGTAACACTTAACAACAAACAGCACATGAAGAATGTGTAGTTTTGAGTAGGTATCTAAACAGTAACGTTTTTAGAATACATAAGACATCAAAGTAAATCTTATAGGGTGGAAAATTGCAGCTAGGCAGATTTAAAAGAAAGTTCCTGTTGTATAAATGCTTTGCAAAATACTCCTTTCACTACAAATAGAAAGCCATTTTAAGCAATCTACCTATATTAGGGCTGACATCGATAGCATTTGACAGAAATAATAACTATGAAATTTTGCTTTAAGAGCCTTTAAAACTCAATGCTATATAGCCACATTAGAAAAATGACTAAACTGTAATAAAACAATAATTGTACATATGTTATATATATCGTTATATGTGTGTATATGGTTTGCATCTATATAAAAGATCTTTACTAAGCTTTCTATGAAGAAAAGAAAGCTGTACAATGTACAAGATGCCTTAATAAATTAGCTTTTATGTTTATGTTGCGTGAACATATTATCCGCAATATTATTCCACTGAATTGCTTTTATACCTATTCGACTAATAAACAGCAATTAAAAATGCACACAAATAATAATTAATAACACTTTATTAAATATTGGATCATATTGGTACAAACATTACATATAGGTACTAAATTACTACAAATAATGTAACCACACGAAATGGTTAGTTAGCACACGAAAATAATAAATTTGTTTGTAAAATAATGTACAATTAGTTAGTTTCTAGAATATCAGTGGTGTAATCACTTATATTTCGGCACTGGAAAGGCTCAGCTATGGTATCGGTAAGATGTTCTGTATCTATGTTGCACACAGAGCAAATTTGGACTTAATAGTATCATCTAAGTACTTAGAATTTGCACAGGTGAAAAAAAAAAAACATTAAGACTTGAGCCCTTACCACATTATATTGATTATACCACTGCAATATCATGAATTTGAAGAGTATTATAATTAAAAATATATTAGCACTTCACCGATTGGCCTATTTGGGGCAAAATATACATAAAATAACAAAACTGTATGCTCTCGAAAATATCAAAGGAGCTGCAGAGAAAACAACATACAATTTACACATAGATCAATATATTATATACAGTCTTTACACATTTGCACACAAGTCGATATAACTAATTTCATAAAATTCTACAGGCATTTTTTAATACGTTCTTCTTTTTCTTATTTTTGGTAGGTCTCAAAACTATTGTTCCATTGTGGTTTTTGGAAGAATGACTAGGGCTAAAGGCACCTAGAAAATACATAGTCATTAAAATACAGATAGCTGTTCAAACACTGAGAATGTTGTTAAGAACTAATGTTATATGTGTCACATGTAAGACGAGAACACCCTGATATATTGGTTAATTTTAGCACTAGAATTTATTAGTTTCACACGATCCTAGAACCCCATAAGGTGCATCTTTTGAGGTGTTCAAATCAAATGTCACTTACAAACCCAGCGTACTACAACCTCACGGGTAGGGTCAATTCTTGGTGTTTTGCTTCTCATATGAGATACCGGAAAAAGTTATGATCCAGGACTGTACAAAAGTGAAAATCCCAGTGCCTTCATCTTATATATGACACACTGTATACAGGGTGTTTCAAAAATTCGTGGAAAATCTCGTGAGCTAATTCCTAAGATCAAAATAAGAAAAAATGTTCTACAAAATAAGCGGCTTCGTTAGAAAAACTCGCTTATATATATCCTAAGGAGTGAGGACTATCACTAAAAAGACAATTTCAGACTGGTAGTCATAGAAACGTTTTTTCGGCATGAGGAATCAATTCTTGAGGGATTTTGGTATATCTTTAAAAGACCCTAATTAGATTTTGCCACCGGATTTGGCTTCACACTGTCAGTTAGTGAGAAAATTAGTAGGTATTTACTTTTATTTATTTCTCTAACATGAAAATGCAGAAAATAAAAGTGTTGAAACTTACTAATGGTGAGAGAATTGGGGTGGTGAGGCGTGGGTGAGGTGAAGTAGTCACAATCACGTGGATCTCTAAGTTCTGCAAGACATCTAGCCGCTAAATGCCTAAAGACAGCGGCAACATTCACATCTTCTTTTACGGATGTCCGAAGCAATCGGCAACCAAGAGCTCTGGCTAAAAGATCTGCCTCTTCTCTACAAAATTTATTACAAATTGATTAATGTAAAATATGACTAAAACAAATTTAGATTGTTAAGTAGTTAGTAGTAAGTAGTTTTTATTAGAAATTTGTAACGCTTTAAAAAGGGAGGACAAAAAGGAACTGAGAAAGAGAGGTCAATATACTGTACAAAAGTGTGGCAGATTATGTATTAGAGAGAGAGTAAGAGGAAGGAGCAGGTAGGATTTCAAAAATAATCATCTAGAACGGAGGGCACATATCAAATACTGTTTGTGTATATTATGAAAGAATGATTCGACTCCTTATGCATTGCCCATTTCTTATATGATCATCACATACTAGTTATTGTATTATTATTTATATTATTATGTTTATTCATTAAAATACTCAACATATTATTATTTTTGTCCCACATTTTTTAGATCAGGCACTTTAAGAATAATGTAGCGATAAGAAAAACTTGAGTCTGAATTTGTTAAAATAGTTTAGGATACATATGGTTGTATTCATTTCAAATACATTTCAAATTTAATTTTCCTAATGAAGAATATACAAAATTCAAAAAACCTTTTATTGTTGGATGGAGAATTAAAAACCCTTTCAAATGATCTATCACACGCACCCTCGTTGCATTAAAATTTTTTAAAGGAGTAGCTGTCACTCCAACGGGGTTGAATGGGGAGGTATAAAATTATGTTAAAAAAATGTCACATTAGGATTAAAAATTGACGTGTTTTAGTTTTATTTATAAATCGTTAATTACGTAGATAATGAATTTATCTTTTCCGTTATTTATGGGCCTCACTGTATATACTTACACTTACACATACATTTTTATGTTGCTAGATACACCTAAAATATATCAGCATATGTATATCTCAGTGTCTCAATTAATGCGTTTTGTTCGATATCCTCGGTAATGTTTGAGACAAATTTTCAATTGAAAAGCCATAGTAAGCTTTGAAGTAATTCCCGGAAAGCTGGAAATCGTTTTAATTACTTTATTTTACATCAAAATGGCTAACCTGCTCAGTCACTCAACGCTTTCGTGTTAGGCTTGCAACCTCTGTTTGTTACGAAGGCGTAGAACGGGCACAGTAAAAATATTTTATGATTGCAAGTTTAAACTAGCAATTATGGATAATTGCAACGTTAAACTTGCAATTATAATTTATTGCAACCTTAAAGTTGCAATTAAGTATGCATAAGTTGCATAATTGCAAGTTTAAAGTGGCAATTAAGTATAACTGCAAGTTTAACGTTGCAATTATCCATAATTGCTAGTTTAAACTTGCAATTATAAAAATATTTTTACTGTGTCCGTTCTACGCCTTCGTAGTTTGTAACCTTTTTGTCGCATTTGTTTTCTTTTTTGTACATTTTTGTCTCTAAATTCGTTTCTCTTCGCACATTTTTACAAAATCAAAACCTTGTGAAATCAATAATCCAGATCAGATAGTTTATTTTTTCGAAAAATTCCTCAGTACATTTTGTGAACGTAATAATTAGGAGAAAAATAGTGGGAATTAGATGTATATGTTTTGGAAAGCAAATTTTATTTGGAACCTGTTGAAAAAAGGGCAAGAAAGTGCCGAAAACACGTTTTTTCACGTTTTCGATACGAAAGAATTTTTTTATACAAACTATGGAATAGCTCGTAAAAAGACGAAAAAAATGAGTTTTTGATAATTGAAATCGGTCAATAACTTTTTTGCACAAAAAATTAAAAACCTCTAAATATGGCCATTTTTGCCATTTATGTAATTATCGTAGGAAGTTGTTTCGGAGCTTAAATTGTACCTTTTGTTAGTACTACCTACTTTAAAAATTTCATGCAAAAATATTAATAACTTCTAGCGGAAATAGCGAAAGTGTAAAAAAGGTGTTTCCGAAAAACGGCGTGGAAATGGTTTAAAATGGTCATAGATCCATTTTTCAAAAAGCGATTTGTTCCTGATGAAATTCTCTACAACGTTATTATCTTTAAATTTTCGTAAGGTTTCGTTAAGTACCTTCTTAAAAACGCATTTGAAAATCGGGCTATTTCTGAATTTTTGGACGTTCGGGTGCTCGAGCGGAGGGGAAGTGACGCGTGGTGTGGGGAAGTGCGATCATTTAGCGACGCGGCTCTCCAAATCCGGCTGCGAGAGAAACTTCCCCCACTACGCGTCACTTCCCCTCCGCTCGAGCGCCCGAACGTTCAAAATTCAGAAATAGCCCGATTTTAAATGCGTTTTTAAGGTACTAAACGAAACTTTACGAAAATTTAAAGATCATAGGGTTGTAGAGAATTTCATCAGGAACAAATAGCTTTTTGAAAAATGGTTCTATGGCCATTTTTTACCATTTCCACGCCGTTTTTCGGAAACACCTTTTCTTACATTTTCGCTTAAAGTTATTAATATTTTTGTATGAAATTTTTAGAGTAGGTAGGTACCAATAAAAGCTACAATTTAAGCTCCGAAACAACTTCCTACGATAATTACTTACAGTCCCTGTAATTAAATGGCAAAAATGGCCATATTTAGCAGTTTTTAATTTTTTTGTACAAAAAAGTTATTGACCGATTTCAATGATCAAAAACTCATTTTCTTCGCCTTTTTACGAGCTAGTCCATGGTCTTTTTTGTATAAAAAAAAAATCTTTCGCATCGAAAACGTGAAAACCTGTTTTCGGAAATTTCATGCCCTTTTTTCAACAGGTTCCAAATAAAATTTGCTTTCCAAAACATATACATCTAATTCCCACTATTTTTCTCCTAATTATCACGTTCAGAAAATACACTGTGGAATTTTTCGAAAAAATGCATTCTCCTTTGCTATCTGACCTGGATTAACAGTTTAGGCCAACCTTTGAGCAGCCCGACATTTATACACCTCGCGGAAGGCTCCTCGTTTGGATTGAGGTGCCTGCGTCAGCCGCGAAATTTTAAAAAGTGAAAAGTGAACAAGTTTCTTTCAAAAATGTGTAGTTTTATGTGTTGTTAAGTCTTTTATGTTAGATCTAAGTAGTTTTAATACCTTTTTAATTTGTTTGATTCAGAAGGAGTTTAGATTTTTAATTGTTTTTTAACCGGTTCCGCTTGTACTTATTATATTATAATATGAATAAAGTTATGTTGAATCGAATTGAAAATTCGGCTTGCAACCAAGGAGTCTCGGGTTCGAATCCTGGCGAGCGTATGGATATTTAGTGGTGTTCTTCATGTGTTACCAAGTTGGTGGCAGTGGACTAGACGAGGTTGTATGAGAGGCAATACGGCTAATTACTGTACCACTCCTGAGTTCGAGCCTCAGCTGCGGCAGATGGCCATGTCGTAGGGAATGGTCGTTGTAAAATTGCGTCTATGTGTATGTGTCTTGGTTAAATGGTGGAAGAGTTGATGTTGAACTCCGCCAGGACGTTAATCTAAATAAGGTGTTAAAAAAGTAAAAAAAAAGGATTTAAAATTTACCCCATTTTACCTAGTGAGCTTTAGGCGTTGCACCACACAAACACCGAAATTTTCGGACTTTTTTCAATTTTTCGCAAAATAACTCAAAAACCGTTAATCCTACAGAAAAAATCATTATATGTAAACTGTAGAGCACAAAATTCTGCGTTGATTCTGTACCAGATATTAAAAACCTTTCCAATAATAAGCTAGACGATAAGTAAAACAAAGTGATTTTTTTCCAACATTTTGTGAAAACTGGTGAAATTTATTTTTTTCTATGCCAATTATGCGTTAAATAAATTATTTCGCATATAAAACTCTATAATAGTATGCATAACTACCCACATGCTACTGTTTAACAAGCCAAATGGTACTCTTTAATTAAAGAACACAATAATAATAAAAATCAATGTAATGGCAATCAAATCAAGATAATACCAATGGTATGTACAGGATAACTGATATACTCAACAAATTTTCGAACGTTTTCTTGGTGGATCTTGAATTTCCCATTTTTCTTCCTCCTCCTCTTCATGAAAGATCTCCTCGTCCAAGGATTGTTCAATCCTTGCCCCTCGTCTACATCCACTTGAGCGTCGCAGCCTGTTTATGGGTCTTCTTCCTGAGCTGTGCAAGAAGCCCCTTTACACTGGTAGCATATGGTTGAAAATTTGACTTCGTTCTTCTTACAAGTAGTGCAATCTCTTTTGTACCCGTTGCACACTTTCATGAGAGCGTGTTTAGAAGCTCTGGTGGTGCATCTTCATCATTCGTTATAATTGGAAGTGTCCCCCCCATACCTTAATGACTTCTAGCCCCAATCAGTGGGATTCGTCACTCGCCCGTCTCGTTTATTTTATTATTGAGTACATTTTTAACATCTACTGAATTGACGCAGAATTTTGTGCTCTACAATTTATTATGGAATGATTTTTTCTGTAGGATGAACGATTTTTGAGTTATCTGCGAAAAACTCAAAAGAGTCCGAAAATTTCGATGTTTCAACCTTCAAATCCATTCATTTCGATGTAAAACAGATAAGTTATTTCCAGCTTTTCGATAATTACTTTTTTGAGTTTCCTAATTTTATTGGGATATAGTTTTTTTTTCAGAGGAATCCGATACCGCTATTCCCGCTAAAATACAAATAACTGAGTATAAAAAATCTACGCCCTAGATGTGTCTACGGACTGAATTCGAATATCGTTTTGAAAGTTTGGTTGAATGGGTTTTCGAAAAAATCTACCGTTCTAACAAATTTTCGAATTTTTATCACGTCAGCTTATACAGAAAGTTAACATTAACTTTGTTAAACATAATATTTTTAGTCGCAAACTCCTCTATAAATCCTTATTTTTACTATAAGGAACCTAACCAGACTGCAACCAACAGCTACTCTCCGGGCTATGTGCCCCGCCGAGCGCTGAATTACAAGTTACAAGCCTGGTGCGTTAAGTGTAATAATTGCATATTACCATCAAAACGCTAATGCTTCGATTGCAACAAACACCAGCCGAAAGACTGATCCTACTTAAAGGAGCTCCCTTGCCAGTCGTCACACACCACTTGCATACTGCAGTTTCGAGCTGTTGGCTCTCGTCAGTGCAAGGTAGGTATGCGACGACCGACATGAGAATCCTTTGACTATAGTACATCCCGGTATTCTTACAATAGCGACATGTAAAACAGCCAGCAGGCGCCATCCAGCGGTCCAGTGTCTGTTGCAATCGAAAAATAAATAGCCTGACTTGGCTTAGCATAGTTCAAATGTGCTTTTAGAGGGCGGAATATTAAACATAATATTTTTAGTCGCAAACTCCTCTATAAATCCTTATTTTTACTATAAGGAACCTGACCAGACTGCAACCAACAGCTACTCTCCGGGCTATGTGCCCCGCCGAGCGCTGAATTACAAGTTACAAGCCTGGTGTGTTAAGTGTAATAATTGCATATTACCATCAAAACGCTAATGCTTCGATTGCAACAAACACCAGCCGAAAGACTGATCCTACTTAAAGGAGCTCCCTTGCCAGTCGGCTGGTGTTTGTTGCAATCGAAGCATTAGCGTTTTGATGGTAATATGCAATTATTACACTTAACGCACCAGGCTTGTAACTTGTAATTCAGCGCTCGGCGGGGCACATAGCCCGGAGAGTAGCTGTTGGTTGCAGTCTGGTTAGGTTCCTTATAGTAAAAATAAGGATTTATAGAGGAGTTTGCGACTAAAAATATTATGTTTAATATTCCGCCCTCTAAAAGCACATTTGAATTAACTTTGTTGTTTTAAATATAACCCGCTCATCTTTATACATTTTTGGATTCCTCATTAAAATTAAGGGTAACTTTGATAATGCAACCCTACCTTGATTCTCAGCTGTTTTTGAGTTATTACATTTTTTCAATTTGGTGCGTTTGCAGCGTGTCCCTTTAGCGCAGTTGTCTTCAAAAATAATTGATAGTAATCAATGGTTCGTGACATTTGCTTAATGTTTTAATGACTTGAAATTTTACAAAATAAAGAAATATTTTGATTAATTATCTGGCCGATAGCCGCGTTGGTTAAGGCGCAAGGTGGTAATCGCGATTAATCACACGGGTATTGCGCCACCGGGTTCGAATCCAGACTCCGGCACTGGGGCTGTCCGAGAAAATGGTTATATGTCCGCGTTTTTACAATGTGTAGCTTTCTTCCGAATTGGAAGTTGTCTAATTTCTGTGGTGTGGTGTTTATTTATTAATTCAATTACATATTCTTAGAATTTAGTTATTGGTGAGGCCCGTTTACTTTTTGGGACTATCTTATATAAGTTGACAGTAAAACTATCTGTGCCAACACTTTTAAGTTTACAAACATGACCAAATTGTGTTCATACAATATTATGTAATAGTTAGCCGCACTGTGTGGCAATATTCGCGAGTGTATGATATCGATCTAGCGACCTTAAAATTTGCACGACACTAACCACCTATTACTTTTCCTGTTTTCCTACGAAGTTTAAAAATAAAATAATGGTTGAACAGAAAATTAAGAGACGTATTACTGACGTCCTCTCTTCCCGTTTGACTGTTTGACAGTTTCGAGAGCGACCCTATGTGTTTTTTTTTTCAAATGGAGGATTTTATATACTTATATTTATTTGAACAGTTTTTGTAAAACTAATATTTAAAGATTGCACAAAATCACACTGCAACCTATATTTGGCAGGTGGGTGATTGATTCAAACAATTTTTTTTCGTAAAGTGTGTTATTACGTATACAACTGTAAAATTTTAATCATCCAAGTATTTTTATTTATTTATTTATTCATACACCATCTAACAGCACAAAGTCCATTTACAAGATGGAAAACAATACATATTTAATATACCGTACACATAGTGAGTAGTTTAAATAAATAATAAAGTGGGAGAGAAAGAATTAACATGAGTCTAAAATCCACTAGAGAATCAAAGAAGACATAAAAGATAGCTAAGAATAACTGTATAGTGCATGACAAAATTAGTAAAAGATCGTTATACATAAGTAATATAAAATATAATGAAGAACATTATTGATAGGCAAACGGCAGGGGGCCCCATTATTGAAAAATATCAATATTCTGATTGTTATGGTAATAGGGGCAAATATTATATATAGGTGAGAATTTTAGGACATAGTCCGGCTTTAGGCATGTAAAAAGTTTGATTATGTTAAGCCTTGGTTTCCTCGAATAATCCGTTGCGGAGAACCGACAGTCTGTCAATCGCCGCGATATGACGATTTTTTTTTTACCTGAAGATTTAAATGGGGCCGGTTTGTTAGAGTCCACTCAGCTGCGCGGCTTCGCAGCGCCCAACTGACTTCTCCGTGTGAATCTGTTGAGTTTGATTACAGCGGAATCACACGGCTGAACTGACAGTGTTTAAATACAATTTGCTCTAGCGCTTTCAATTGTGGACGAATAAATATGTTTGAAAAATTTTCTGCAGAAGATGATGAAGCTCTAATAGATTTTGTGAGACAACATCCACCATTATATATCGTCAGCGGTAAGAGTTATAAGGGCTTGGTGCTGAAAAACAACATAATATGGAAGAAAGTAGGGGAGAAAATGAGAAAAAGGCTTATTTGGAGATTTGTAGGTCGCACATACCGATACCATATCCTCCTCTTCTTCCACTTCCAACAGTAAAAGTGCAACTAATTCATTGGGGTCCATTCTCTTTAACGAAAAAGGCAAACGCGCTGATCAACGGACGAAAAGAGACTACGAACGCCGTCCTTGGCGATCAACAGATTGTCGGTTTTCCGCGACGGATTGTTCGAGGAAACCAAGGCTTTACTCTACTTGAATTAACTTTAGGAATATGAAAGTTCAATTTGTGAAGTAACTCGCTGCAATCAATTTCATGGTGAATGACATTCTTCAAAAAGTTGATAGCGAAGTTATTACGTCTATCACTTAAGCTGCACATAGAATACATGTCAAGCAGGTTTCATTGAGGAAAATCAATATTCGGATATGTATTTAGAGATTTAAAAGAGATATATTTAAGAAAGTGTCGCTGCATTTTTTCTAATTTCGTAGCATGAGTGTTGTAGCAAGGCTGCCAAACAAAAGACGCATACTGTAGCTTATATCTCAGAAATGAAAAGTTAACAAATTTTAATGTTGAAGTATTAGAGAAATCACACCCATTACGTATGATAAAACCTAAAGTTTTGTTTACATCACATAAGACGCGTCGATATGATCAACAAGTTAGTTTTTTGTCAAAAATTACACCAAGATGGAGGGTCGCGTTAGTTGTTCGTCGTTCAGCGTGTACCTACTCGTAGGTAAAGTCGGTCTCAGCGTTTATGGCGTGTGCGTCACGAGAAGCGTATGGTCTAAGACGATTTGAAGCAGAGGACGAACAGTGTTGGCTCAAGCAGTTTTGCACTGAGGTTGAAATTAATGAATGAAATAAAATCAAACTCTCAAAATAAATTAATTTAAAATTAAATTTGGTACGGTCGTGAGCAAAAAAAAATAGGACAAGTCTTATATTTTGCTAAAATCTAGTTGTATAAGCAATTTAGTTAAATCTGGAGTTATTGCTAAAGCAGAAGATGGATGGTCAATGAGAAATTGCACTGCGTTATAATATTGACAGGTGTGTAACATTTTAAGAAAGTGGAGAATAAACGGTACGATTAGTAGAAATCCTGGATCAGGGCGACGAAGGATATCAACTCAACAAGATTTGCATATTGTCTGAAATTTATTTGTGGCATTCTACGAATATTCTTTCCTATCATTTGGGTTTTCTACCACATGTATTATTATCCTCTTCAAAAACAAATCACCGAATCTACAAAATAATAGAATTCTTGGAAAAAAGCCTTTGCGCCCGTGACGTTTACGTCAAAGGAATTCAGAGATTATGTTTTGCAAATAATATAAATCGGAATAAACACAGAAATAATGATTTGCAATTGGTAAATGCTTTAGTAGAAAATTCATTTTACTTTAGTTATTCAAGCTGCTGAAGAAATGAATTTTCCTAGATCGAGTAGTACTGGTCGCCGGCGAGTAAGAGAATCGGAGCTACGCTGTCATGCAGCAGCACAGAAATACTTACTTAAAGCTAAACATAAAGAAGTTCGAGTAGGATTTGCGCTTGAATTTTTAGCGCATGATATAAATTTTTGGAACAATGTAATCTTTACAAACGAAAAAATCGGCAGCTACTGGAAGCGGCTGGAACTTCCCCACTCGGTGAATCTTTGAAGCCGAAAAGGGCATTAAATTGTGTGACAAAACGGCACTAAACGTAATCCAATCTCATCCAAAACCTTTTTAGATCTTCTGGGGCACTGAAAAAACCCTCAACTTAATAAATTTACAATCATCTATGCGAGTTATTACCTACATTATCGCTCGTTGAATAATATACTATTAGGATATTAACAACTTTAACATCACTTGAATGACTAAGAAAGTCTAGATATCCTAAACACTACAGATTTGTAAAGCTTCAAACTGAAAATTGGTAAAGTGATAATTTATAATAAAATCACCAACGAAGGTACAGAAAGTATATGATATTGATATTGTTACATATACCTTTAAAGTTTGTGACAATCCACTAAAAGTTACAAATATGCCGAAATCTTATTAACATGACATGACACCAACGTTATCGGATGACAAATGATGACAATGACAATCGTCAAAATTTGCTCATTGGAATCCGATCGCTCGCGGCTGTCTTTGTTAAATGAAACATTAGCATTTCAGTAATTTCGCTAGATTTTAGAGGAATATTTGTAGTTTAATTCTTCGATTTGTCTGTATATATATTTAAAAACGGCGCTAATCGTAATCCACTCTACTTCTAGAGAAGTGATGAAACCCTCACACGTGAATTGACACGTAATGTGACGAGTTTCACGACGTAACGGCTACGCGCATCGATCATGTCATGCGAAATGCGATCTATGTCATATTTGCTTTTTTTTTAAATTTTTTTCACGGAAACAAATCGAAAGGGTGGAAGTGTGATATATCGTTGAAATCAGAATTTTAACTTCTTTTCAATGGTTCCATTGCAAATTGAAAGTAATTATAAAATAAACAACTTGTTGCGTCAAATGGCACTAAACGTATTCCGATCTCAACCAAAACCTTTTCAGATCTTCTGGGGCACTAAAGAAATGCACACGCAAAGTTTCATTCAAATCCGTTCAGTAGTTTCGGCGCTATCGTGCTAACACACATACACACACACAGATATTTTTAAAAAACAACTTTTTTGGGTTCCTAGGACCTCAAAACGTAAAGATTTGATGTTATCTCAATTTTCGTTTTGAACCAATTTTAGTAACCTCTCACAATTTTATTGTGGAGAGGTTAAAATTTTCCAGTTAACACACAGAGGTCGTATTCGTGTTTACCGCCCTCCGAATACTCGATTCGATGAGAAATATATATCTAACAATAATAAAATTGGTAGATTTTCTGTTAATATGTGGGCTTGGATATCGGCACGTGGTCCTGGTGTTTTGTGGCATATTGAGGAACGATTTAATAGTGAAACGTACATTAGAATTTTAGACAATATTATGCTTCCTTCCGTGTCACAATTATTTTCTAATAATGAGTTCATATTTCAACAAGACAATTGTTCCGTTCATACTGCTCATACCGTAATTAACTGGTTTCAAGATAACAATATCAATGTTCTTAACTGGCCCAGTCATAGTCCAGATCTTAACCCTGTGGAAGAAGCATTGGAACTACTAGTAAGAAGTATCCAAAAACGAAATGTGAGACCACGGAATGCCGAAGAATTACTGGAAATAGTAAATAATGCATGGGAAAATATTATTACTAATGATTATTTATAAGTTTATTTAATTCTATGCCAAACAGATTTATAGTAGTTATAAATAGAAATGGTGCAATAACGAAATATTAATAGTTAGTTTCTTGTTAAGTAGGATATGCTTTGTCCTTTGATCCAAGATTTCTACTAATCGTACCGATTATTCTCCACTTTCTTAAAATGTTACACACGATATCATTTTAATGTTATAATGCAGTGCAATTTGTCTCATTAACCATCCATCATTTACTATAGCAATAACTACAGCATTAAAATAAAAAATAAATTAAAAGTGATATCTGTTTTATTTCGGCTACTCATTATATATTCACAAATTTACATTAGAAAAAAAAGTTGTCCTATTTTTTTCTGCTCACGACAGTACAAGAACCAAGGGCCTCTAAAATTAATTTTGGCATTAGCTAACCACCTGTACCATTTCCATTGCCACCCCCACCCTATTATTAAAGAGAGTAAAAAATTAAATTGAGACGGATAAAAAATCTGGATGTGGAAATAGTGTTTCCTTGGGCAGCGGTTTTTTGTTTATAAAGTAATTTCGAAAATATTTTGTAAAATGTTTTTGAAATACGTTTAAAACATTTTGAATATATCGAAAACATTCAGTTACACTTACGCTTAATTTAATTTTGTCGCACGGCTATGCCGGAAACAATTAAGTGGACACAAACGTCGGCCCATTATCAGCGCATTTAACCGCATGACCGAAGGAGATGAATAGTAGTAGTTGATAGAGTGGAAAGTCGTAGGTGCTTTTCAGTGACCGCTTGATATGTGTATGAGTGAGAACAAATTTTGAAGCAAAGCGTAGCTCGAGCCGTACACACGCCATAAACGCTGAGACCGACTTTGTACTCAGAATCTCTAGCTAAAAACGACATTCATGGCACTTTTGCACGTTCAACGATAGATTGTTTTTGACACACCAGGGATTTAGATTAGAGATACTATTGTTATATGCACATCCACGCCTTCTCACGAATAAAAGTCTAATCCTGGTGGTAGAGTGAAGGAAAACCTGCATATTAGGTTGCCGGTAAAGCAGCACCATCTCTGGGCCAATTGACGAACTGCCATTTAGCACCTAAAAAATTATAGAAATTTCGAGGCTATTCGAGACGGGTTCTAGAAAGAGATAAAATATTCGAGTACGTTCGACGCGTATATATAGGGAGTGAATCGAGCAGAGAGTTCAGTTCAGTTCTGATATGGGAGATCAGATAAGATAAAAAACAGTAACAAGTTGTGAATTGTTCAAATATGCTTTTAGAGGGCGGCATATTAAAACATAATATTTTAGTCGCAAACTCCTCTATAAAATCCTTATTTTACTACAAGGAACGTAACCAGACTGCAACCAACAGTTGTACTCCGGGCTATGTACCCCGCGGAGTGCTGAATTACAAAAGCAGCATTAGCGTTTTGATGGTAATATGCAATTATTACACTTAACGCGCCAGGCTTGTAACTTGCAACTCAGCGCTCGGCGGGGTACATAGCCCGGAGAGTAGCTGTTGGTTGCAGTCTGGTTACGTTCCTTATAGTAAAGTCAGGATTTTATAGAGGAGTTTGTGATTAAAAATATTATGTTTTAAGTTGTGAATTATTATAGTAGTGAGACTATAGTAGATGAAACTTGTAGTTAGTGTGTCCTAATGTGTATAAGGTTTATTTATTGTAATTTAAGTGATTAATAAAGTAGTGGTTAGCGAAAGTTCTTGTTGCAATTTATTGAACCTATGTACAGGGTGTTTACTGGAGATTATAAACACGTAACATTATTTTGCATTATAATGCAGTCATCTAAACCAGAGATTCTGTGTAGGAGTTTTATGTCATCTGCATACGTTAAGAAGTGCACATCTAAAGTATTGCCTATGTCATTTATAAATATATTGAAAAGCAGTGGCCCAAGAACAGAGTCTTGGGAACGCCTGAGAATAAGATATAAATAAGGTTATGAGAGCTGGTCCGAAATACCAAAGTTGGAATGTTTTGCAAAAAACATACTGTGATTAAGCCTAGCAAAAGCATTCATGAAGTCAAAGTATATTCGTCCGCTTGCATCTGCGTGTCGATGGACTCAGATATGAATTGTGTATTACATATGAGGTTGATAGTAGTAGAGCAACCTTTCATAAATTAGTGTTGCTGACTGGAAATGATATTTTTTAGCATGAGGGTAAATAGTTATGTTTATGTTATTATATACACCAAATACTTCATATTTTTCCCTGTACTATTTCAAAATTAAAATAAAATATGGAATTCTGACATATATATATATATATATATATATATATATATATATATATATATATATATATATATATATATATATATATATATATATATATATATATATATATATATATATATATATATATATATATGGCAACAAGTCACGAATAAGAGGGGAAGTAGACAACTAATGTTAATAAGGTAGATTTGAAAATACATACGTTACCTTATTAGATATTATTACCTATCTACATATAAATACGTACGTTACATCTGTATTAAAAATGTAGGTATCTTGTAATTTTATTTCTTAGAAATTGATATTTTCACGTTTGTTTAGTAATATGAAAAGCAGAGAATGTTAGGTTATTTGTTTCTGTCTGTCTGTGTCCATTACTACCATAACTCGAAAACAATGTACGCGCGTGTTTTGAATTTGCATATGAAGTCACAATGTGTTCTTTGCTTAGACCATCCAAGGTGCTCTGCTACGCTCTAATGGACTGCCATTACATTAGTGAAAACTATTCTTATGTTATAGAGATAGAAAATTTCAACTATTTCTTTTTAGTCAGAAATAGTATGTGTGATTGGTCCTAACCACGTTGGCGAACTTAGGCACAAACTCGGCATGCGTGGTAAGAATGAAAGAACTAATATCATGTGCCTCGTCTGTGTGTTGGAATATTTTCAGCACATTGGAAGATACTTGTACGAAATAGCAGCTGTCCATAAATGTATAAGCGACACATTAAATGGCCTAAAAGTGGCAACGGTGAAATCGACAAACCATAATATTCACACTAAACCGATATACAGTATTTGTTTATTTCTTTAATCATAAAAATGATTGTATGATTATACTTACGGATTAACTACACTTTGGTCCATGAGGTCTATTTTATTTTGTACGATCACAGTTGGAATCTCGCCACACTCATTTTCAACCTGAAAGTATAAAACAACAAATCAAATTCATTTGCCAATATTCCTAGAAAGTATTTTCAGTAATGTATTTTTAAATTAACCAATGCATCCTTCAAACATGTCGATATCTCAGTTTCAGCAGTGCAAAGTGCAATATGTAGTTTGAAAGCTGCCCTCTGCTTGAGATAATTATTCCGAATGTTTGCCTTGGCGAAGAATAGTACTGAAAAAAATCACTCCGAGAAAATTTTCACGTTACAGATTATGTAGAGTATGAAAATTATGGTCTTCAAATTTTGTCAGTCTGTCTAATTGTTGAAGCCATAATTAAAAAACAATTTGATGAAAGAAAATAGTATTTGGCATATACAGGGTGTGCCAATAAAGATTCCCCAGGTGAAATATTTCGGAAATTACTAGATGAGATATTTGATTTATGTAAAAGCCCATTATTGGAAGATATAAATGGCTTTAGTTTTGAATCCAAATAGTTTTTTAATGTTAAGGGGTAGATGGCGCTGCGCTACAAAGAATTTTTTGGATTACAGGAACTTAGAAATATTACCTATGTTAAAGAGAATTTAATTTTAATTGGATTTCGTTACATGGAAAGAATTCGAAAATCCAACCATTTTCGAGAAATTTCAGTTTGGAATATTAAATTTTTAAAAAACTAAAATCGCCGTAACTTACTTTAGACAATACTTCGTTTGAAAGGACCCCGCACATTTTTTATGGGAAATGGCCCCCGGTGAAACTCGCTGGAATCGATATATGTTATTCTTCTTGAACTCCTGATCAAAAGTCCTCACAAGGTCAGAAAATATACAGTTTTCTAGATATGGGGGGGGGGGGGGGGGGGAACTCGATTTTTCGGAATTTTTCACTAATGAGATGGAGCCATGGTTCTTTCAATGCGGCTTCGCTAGTGTTCTACGGGGTTTTTCGGGTCGCTGACTTCAAATCCTATGTCAAAAGTAGCATTTGACAGTCGACAGCTATCAGTGGCACTGTCAACTCGCCTTATTTTCTGGAAAAGATTTATCAGAATACATACATGGGGTTTTTGGGGCCGCTGATTCAAATCCGATGTCGAAGGTGCCATTTGACAGCTATCAGTAGCAGTGTTCGCAGAGAACCGGAAATATTAATTGGATTGTTTGCATCTACTTTTAGCGTGACTCGGGAACACTGTGATAAATCTTTTCCGGATAATATAGCTAACATTGCTACTGACAGCTGTCAAATGCCACCTTCGACATCGGATTTGAAATCAGCGACCCAAAAAAATCCTTGTGTATATTCTGATAAATCTTTTCCGGAAAACAAGGCGAATTGACAGTGCCACTGACAGCTGTCAACTGTCGAAAAAAAAAACCGTAGAACACTAGCGAAGCCGCATTGAAAGAACCATGGCTCCATACTATTAGTGAAAAAATCCCGAAAAATCGACTTCCCCCATATCTGGAAAACTGTACATTTTCTGACTTTGTGGCCATGAGGACTTTTGATCAGGAGCTTAAGAGGAATAACATATTCCACTGAGTTTCACCCGGGGCCATTTTCCATAAGAAATGTGCGGGGTCCTTTCTTCAAAGAAAGGTAATGTGAATAATGTGGCAATAAAACTTTTTACAACTTCCGGTTAAACCGGAAATTACATTTATTACAATTTTAAAGCGTCCGCCCCTGTATTTTATTAAACAATCTAGAATAAAAATATGTTCCATGCATTTTGAAACTATAGTAACAATAAAGAAAATATTAGCGTGGGCGAAAAAATACATTTTATATTTATTACTTTCATCTTAAGGAAATAAAACGACTTCATACGCAAAATGCAATCATAGGTGCCTTTGGAATTGTTTATAAACAATACTAACAGTATTGACACTGCTTGAGACATTGTTTTAGTATTTGATTGTCAAATGATATGTATTTAGTTCTTGTATTTCCTTAAATTGTTATAAAACATGGTACTTCATACAAACCGGGATAAATTAAACATGGTTTTAATTTATGGAGAATGCCGTAAAAATTCTTCTGCAGCTGTAGTTTTAGATGGAAGACGTTTTTGTGGGAGACCTAATCGAAAAAATTCTTTAAGTTTATGTGCTAATTTAGATAAGTATGTAAGTTTTAAAAAACAGAAGCACTTAGAAGAAAGAGAGCTACAACAGATGAAAATACAGCGTTAGTGTTAGAAACAATAGAAATTATCCTCACACGTCATTACATAAGTTAAATGAACAAACTAATATTTCTGTAACTTTTCGTAGCAGGATTCTAAAAAAATAATAAACTTTATCCATATAAAAGTTATTTGGTGCACCACTTAAGACCGGGAGATAATTAGCGCAGACTAGATTTTTTGGCATACTTTCCCATTATTTTAGAGGAAAATCCTAATTTGCTAAATCAAATTATGTGGAGTATCGGAGTAATAACCAGACATAACTGTCGATACTGGTCTAAAAAACCAAATGGATGAGGCGAATCGGATTCCAGACAAGATTTTAGAGTAAAGGTTTGGTGTGGGATTGTACATGGATACATTTTTTTTTTAAATAAACCACAGAAATTAGACAACCCCCAATTTCAGAAGCCAGAGGCTTGTACGAAAGGGGGTTACACATTGAAAAAACGCGGAGATACAACCATTTCCTCCAACAGTGCCAGAACCGGGATTCGAAACCGGTAAGGCGATATCCGTGTGATTGCCACCTCGCGCCTATCAGCCAGACGTTAGTCCATATCTTTATCATGAAAATTTAAACGGTGAACGTTATTTATACTTCTTACAAAATGATTTACTTGTGCTATATATAAAATATATGCAAGTGTTGGAATCATCAACAGGTATACACTACTGAAAGTTTGTGAAGTTGAGCTATTGAATAGATTCTCCATGTGTACAAACGAAAATGGCAATAATTTCGAACACCTTCTTACATAACTTGTTAGTTTATGTTTTGTTTTTATTAAGTAAAGTAAAAACAAGTTTTCATTTCATTATTATTTACTTTACTGGAAAAATGCATGGAACAGATTTTTATTCAGTTGTAGCAATTAAACTGCTATTTTTGTTGAAATGCAAATAATGAAAAAAAAAACCTAATATTGTTTAAGGATGAGCATTTATTGTGCCATCAAACGTATAATTCATTAAATCAAAACATTCATATTTTATATCTATATAAGATTTCAAATAAGGAATAGTTCTCTCTCTCTCTTGCTGTCCTAAAATTACAATTAATATAAGTACCTATATATGCTCATTTCATCTGGTGATCATTATCTGTTTTCGTTGACCTTTGAAAATAATTCCTTAATCAGTTTCAAGTAGTTTAGTCGTCTGACATGAAGATGTCGTATTTTGATTGGTGTCAGTCTTGTATGTTTTATTTTGTTATATAATTACGAAATACCTTAATTTTCTTACAATAATTAAACTCTTATAATATAAATTAAAATAGTTAAAAACATCAATATTCAAAAGTTAAATTGAAAAATAAGTTTTCTGCATTTCGACATATGGATCAAATAATAGATGTACCTCTTTGCTCCATTGACTGGTATTGCCACCTATGGTTGAGTTGTCATTTTTGCTCCGTTCGAATATTTGACAAAGGCATTTGGTTTTTAACTGCTAAGAGACGAAGCTGTTACTCCGAGTTTTTCTGTACTCGACCAGTAAAGACAATTGATAGTGGATATTTATCCAAGATTTTCAAAACCTTAGTTGCGCGTTCGAATTGTTCAGCAACCTATACATGTATGCAACGCTTCTTTCAGGTATTTTTTTTTATTCCTCCACATACCAAAACTTTTATTTGACTCTATAGTAACATTTATCATCATTATAGTCTCGTAGATTTTAATATTTGTTTTATTTATTTTCATCTCCTGTTAGGACTTGAAATAGTTAATTTATTGGTTGATTAACTATTTTATATAAGCAGTAAATATTCAAAAAATCAACCAATTGGCGCCCTTATTACAAGTGTAATTATTTTAATAATTTTCAAAAGAAAGAAAATCCTTATCTATACGACCCTGCTCATCAACAAAACCTTGATAGCCGTTCTGCGGTGTCAATATCAAAATTTAATACCAAATAAATGAGATCTATTACAAAATATATTTTTTAATATCAAACAGCTTAAAGTAGGGGAGACAATATTTTTTAATAAAATATAGGGGTGCCCGCTTTAAAATTATAATAAATCTAATTTCCAGTTCAATCAGAAGTTGCAAAAAAAAAGTTTTATTGCCACATTAGTCAAATTACCTTTCTATGAAGAAAGTTTCAAACGAACTATCATCCAAAATTTAATGTAAGAAAGTTACGGCGATTTTAGTTTTTCAAAAATTAAATATTTTAAACTCAAATATCCCGAAAATGATTGAATTTTCGATTGTTTTTCATATAACAAAATCTAATTGAAATTAAATTGTCTTCATTGTCACATTTCTAAGTTTGTGTCATCTAAAAAATTCTTTGTAGCACAGCGCCATCTACTCCTTAATTTATCAAAAAACTATTTGTATTCAAAACTAAAGCTATTTATATGTTCTAGCAATGGGCTTTTACGGAACTCAAATATCTCTAGCAATTTCCGAAATATTTCACCTGGGAGTTTTTATTGATACATCCTGTATATTCATCACTATCCCTCTCCCTGAGTATCAATTAAATTCTTTAAAATATATTTCTTTCATCATGTATTTTAATAAAATGTGTCTACAATAGAACTTAATTATACTTAGTACCTGAATAACTAATAACTTAAAGTAGAGATGTAAAGATGGTCGAGTAGTAGCGATAATCGGTCATGGACGGTAGTTTTAATCTTTATTCATAAACTTATGCCATGCGAGAAATGGTATTCATGGGTAAAAGACCTTTGGTCAAAGCAGAAGATTTTACTGTGCATTAAATATACCACTTCACGAACACTTAAAGATTATAGAAAGTTATCGTTCAACTCAAGAATAGTGTGGTTTATTATAATTTATATATGACAAAGAATATTCTTTTGTTATCCTTCCTAAGGTTGAGCCAGTCGGCCATAAAATTAGCTGGAACTGGAAGTTTGAAAGCCGAATTAGATTATTACTTATTTTGTAAATACACAAAATATTCGAGTAATTTTTAATTAATTAATTTGTAAATAATCGAATTATATCGTCTTGTCGATAACACAGAAGCCACACTAGTCCTAGGCGGCGTACAGGACCGTACGAACTGTAATCGCGACGTGATTTTATGTTTATATGTACCAGTTACAATAAATTTTTGCAAAACCTCGGTGACACACAGAACATCTTGAAGTATTGTGGGTTGCGCATATTTAGTTGGCATAAAAGACGAAATATTAGTAAATCAACGAATTGTGCTATCGGGAACACATAAGTGCTGTAGTATAATTTGATATAAGTATAGTTTGAATAATGGTACTTTATTCATGTTTATGTGTAATATTTAAATGTTTATAGTTATTTAATAAAGAGGAAATTAGTGAGCCATGTAGAAACTTTTCTGTACACCCTTAATAAGAATCTGTACCACAATGGAAAATAAAAAAATACTATTGAGCATTTTCCATTTCAAAAACAATGTTTTAGTAATCTGTGATCTAAGAGTGCTATCTTAATTGTCATTCTCGAGGGCTAAAATGTAGAAACTGGGTTTTGTCACTCGAGGAGTAAAAGAGATCTATACTTTACTCCCAGAAAATGATTATTACAATTAGTCCCTTCAAGTTAGTCAAAAAATCGCTGTTTTATGGAAAATTTTCCCACAGTTATCAAACCCGTAAAAAGTTAAGTATTTGGGTTATCTACACATGATTTTCACCCTCCCGCAGTTCCAAAAAAGGGTTGTTTTTGAGAAATTTATACTACATTGTGTCCCAAATTGGGGGTGCATGCATTGCTATTTCTGTTATTATTAGAGACAGAGAAACGGTTAAATGGGGATTTTTTTTAAAAATAATTTTGTAATCGTTTCGATGCCGTTTTTAAATTTGGCCTAGCTATCTTCGTTTCCGAAATATTTTCAAAAAACTGAATATTGCATTTTAAAAAACTTCCCGTATCTGCCTAATTTGATGACTGGTGATATTATAACACGTACATTGTTAGGACACTTTAGTCATTTGTTTCTCAGTTAATGCCACTAACTTTGTTTTCTCTCATGGACGCTATATTGGATTTTTTGTATGCCCAATGGTGCTCTTAATTCCCATTTCAATGATGTATCACAATGTCAGGAAAAAATTATTTACTGGTGTAAAATATGAAAAAATTAAGTTTTCTAAGTAGGCTATGAAGAAAATTTATTTTAAAATAATCCGATTTTATTAGCTTCAACTTAAAAATTAAAACAAAAACTTAAAACATTCGAATGAGTTGTTGAATTGATTTGCACCGTCCAAATAAAAGAAAATATTGGTATTAATTTTTCTAATAGTAGGTGCCATGGATCTTGTTACCATGTTTTCTTGTTACTATTGTTTCATTGTGATCTACCATTGCTTTGTAATAATAATTTTGTGCGTTTCTTTTATTAAGTTCTTTTTTGAATTTATTATGGCTTTGAGATATACAAACGAAGAAAAGTTAGATATGCTAGAGATTTATTTTAAATCAAAATAGAAATACTGATGAGGCATCAAACATTTATGAGGATAACTTCCCAGAACTTGTGCAACCGAATCAAAGGTATTTTAGGACTCTTGTTATTAACTTATTAAATTATGGACGGTTTAATGCAAATAGAAGTGATACTTATGAGATAGATAACGAAGAGAGAAATAAGGTTGATTAGAATACGTAGAAGACAATGCTACAGCATCTGTAAGACAAATTTCAAATCAGGTAAACGTTCCTAAAACAACTACGCATAACATTTTAAAGAAAAATCATCATCACCCATACAAACCAACCATCGTTCAAGGTTTACAAGAAAATGACTATGAGAGAAAAGTAACATACTGTGATTGGTTTGTACAAAAATGTCTACAGAACCCAGACTTTCATTCAAAAGTATTATGGACAGACGAGACTAGATTAACTAATTGTAGTGTTTTCAATAGACATAACACACACTACTTTAGTATCCAGAACCTTCACATAATTAGCCAAAGAAGGTTGAAACCAAATTTTGATTCAATGTCTGGTGCGGCATCATAGGTAAACTTATTTAAATCGTTCATTGACAATTCATTATAAAAAAATACTTTCCAGGTAATCGCATTATTGGACCATTTATTTATCATGTTAATTTGAACGGTGCAAATTATTTGCGAATGTTGCAAAAACAAATAATACCAGCTCTTAGACGTGCTGTAGAAGATCAGAGTAGGTTTCATCGCGATGGTTGTCCAGCACATAATAGCGGCATAGTAACACAATTCTTAAGGGCAACTTTTGATAATAAAATACTTGCAAATAATGGCAACGTTGTATAGCCAGCCAGGTCTCCTGATCTCACTCTGTTGGATTATTTTCTTTGGGGGCATACAAAAAAGTTCATTTGAACCACCAGAAAATATTCAAATTTTAGAAGAACGTGTAAGAAATACTTTGGGTGCTGTTAACAGAAATACTTTAAGGAGAGCGTGTAGTTCAATATTAAAGCGATGTCAAAAGTACATTAATGAACAAGGACGACATATTGAACAATTTCTTTAAGTTTTTAATTCATTTGTTTTAATTTTAAGTTGAAGCTCATAAAATCGGTAAATTTCCTTCATAGCCTATACTTAGAAAACTTAAGTTTTTCATATTTTACACCAGTAAATAATTTTTTCCTGACATTGTGATACATCATTGAAAGGAGAATTAAGAGCACTATTGAACGTATAAAAAATTCAATATGGCGTCCATAAGAAAAAACAAAGTTAGTGGCATTAACTGAGAAACAAATGATGGTAGCAATTTTTTGGTAACGACAACGAAAGCACCTTAAAAAAGTGTCCTAACAATGTACTTATTAAAATATCACCAGTTATCAAATTAGGCAGATACGGGAAGTTTTTTAAAATTCACATTTTCAGTTTTTTTGAAAATATTTCGGAAACGAAGATAGCTAGGCCAAATTTAAAAACGGCATCGAAACGATCGCAAAATTCTTCAAAAAAGTCCTAATTTAACCGTTTCTCTATCTCTAATAATAACAGAGATAGTAATGCATGCATCCCCAAGTTTTCACTAACTAAATGCGGATTATTGACACATTAAATTACTAACAAACAATTATTCAACTGTTTAGGAGATTTCTTTTTATTATCTGTCACTTTGAACAAGCCTACTGTGATTGATTAAAAATTTTGTTATTTCATACCCGATTACTTATTAGGACCACAGTTTTTTACCAAAATGGACCTTTAAAACGTGCCGGAATTAGGATTCACCCAGACCACCTAGGCTCAATAGAATTTTTGCAAATTTTAGTTATAAAACTATTTATTTCACGTGCCTCTCATTTACTAGGGTTCTGTAATCCATTTTCTTGCACATTTAACAACGTATTTAAATAACCACGAAGGTGTAACAAAAAAATGAAATAGGCCATTTTGTTTGTTTTTTCTTGCTCTTTTCGAATATCGCATCGAAATTTCAAAAAAATATATACAGGGTGATGTTTTATTGATGCAAAAAAGAAACATAAATTATAGTGAGTCCGGACCTGGATATATTTTTTTATACATGTACCTCTTGGGGCTCGTTAGTACATTAGCCGTACCAAATATGAATCCGTTATTTCATTCCCTGTCAAAGTTATGACAAAAAACAGGTTTGGCCAAAAATTATTTAACACCCAGTAACCTCGTAATGAAGGCCCAATGAGACATTTCTATGGGAGGTTCCGGTTACCACTGATGTTCTCTACCTCATATTAAGCTATGTCCCTCTCATGATGCAACACCCTGTATAAATAGCCATTACTTCATTTGGATAGGTTTTTTCGTATTGTGGTAGAGATCAAAATACTGTCACTGTCAATCTTAATATATAAAAAGAAATTAACCCAAAAAGATATAATCAGCAATACTTTTAATGACGATGTCATTTCTCAACATTAATATGAGCAAATAATTAAATAAAGTTTTAAACGCTATTTCAAACACTAATAAATTATGAGCCCGACGCCGCTTTATCGCATACGAAACAATGTCATCGCTATGCTGCTGCCATATAGTAACAACGTCCAACTATTTCACACGAAATTTAACATATTCGTATTCGACACAATACTTTAATAGGAGCAAATAATAATATGCATACTGTTCACTTTTTTTCATGTTATTGTATATTATACTACGTCGTATTAGATTTTATTTGAATATTTAAGTCTTTTTGTAGAATATAAAACAATTTATGGCGATTTTGGGACGAATGCGAGGTACGTTCGCGTTGAATAATCAAGGAGGAGAAAATTTCGGAAACTTAATTTTAATTAACATTACAATATAAAATATAATAGGTCCTTGTTTTAAGTTTGCTAGTTTACATAATGAAATCAATTCTGAATTCTGTTGGCTCGTTTTTAAGAATGGTGTAAAATAAAAATGATGATATTTTACGCACTATTTGACCATGGTAATGCACCCTTAAACAAATTAACATATCCCCGAAAGTACTTAATATCTTTTAATTAAACTTGGTGGATAAATCGCTGATGGCGTGACTAGAACTAGAACAACGTATTTCCATTTCATTAAATTTCGTACCATGAATTTAAAATTGAACTGAACTTGAACTGAATTTTTCTTTTGCGTACTTGCACGTCTTGAGAAAAAAATTAATTCCAGCCCTGGTGTTATGGAAATAATATGACGTATTTTTTTGTTCAAAGATCAATATATTGTTCAAATAATCTGAAGTGCCAAGTAACCTGGTGTCATTAGAGAAAAATGTGAGAGGATATCTGAAGAGCTAAAACACTTAACTCAACAGTTCAGGTTCTACTACTAACAGTAAATGAATTCCAAGAAATACTTGAACGCGGTTGAAAGGAAGAAAAACAAGATTCTTAAGATCATCCCACCAATTTAGAAAACTGTGATATTATATCAGGCTTGTAAATTTTATCATTACGCAGCATACAATTTCGCATACAGGGTGTATGTATATCCATGCGTGAAGACGTATATAAAATTGCAAGGCAAGAATTCACAATGTGGATGCGATTGATAAGAAAGCGAACTTGGAAATAAGCATTCGCAAACGATTTAAAAAACACTTATGGATAGTATGCGCCCAACGAGCACATAGACGTTTAAATTATTTTTTTTTAGATTTAAAAATTGTGCTTTACAGGTATTTTCTATTTGATATTTGAGTTCAGCGAATTATGAAACGGATTTCCGTGCAAATTTTACAATGGTCATTTTAAAAAAATGATAATATTATTTGATCTACAAGACCTACAATATCACGTAAAGCACCACCCTGTAGAAAAGTTGTAGAGATGTTAATTTTTATTGATAATCATCTATAAAGGTGAAATATGTGGCATGTAGACACATCGTAATATTAATATTATTAATGAGCTAATTACCTTGAGCTTCCATGAGTGAGCGGCTTCAAAGGAGTCTCTATCGGTCGTGGAAAAGGCAAGCACACAGGCCTGGGCACCTCGGTAATACGCTTTCGTTATGGCATCAAATTCTTCTTGACCTGCCGTGTCCCATAACATCAAACGCACTTCTTCTCCATCTACTCTGGAAATTGGAAATTACTTTAGAAATTTCAGACGAAACATTTAAATAGCTACTAAAATAGTGCACAGAGATCTTAAGAACTTGCTATGTTAGAGAATAGGTAGCAAAATTGGAAAAAATTATCACAATTAATCTGAATCAATATACAGTGCGGGGAATAGTGCGTTCGACTTCGATAGCTCGAATTATACGATAGCTAGAAATTAAAAAAAAAAACAGGTAAACTACATAAAAAATTCTACAACTGGAAATTATTTTCGAATAGATGATTGAACTATCCAAATTGGACACACTGCTGCCCCGCCTTGTATAATAGATTTTGGAAATATGTTAAATGTAGTTTTTTGTAGATGTATCTAGAATTGGATACGCATAGTTACAATTGTACAACTGTTGAAGGCTAATTTTTACCTACCAACATCACACTTCAGTATTGAAAATACTGGGCGTGTGTATATAGAGGGACCGTCTACGCAAAAATGGAGTGACAGATGTGTCTGCGCCGGCGCATCAGCGCAGAATAAGAGGGGATAGATTTTATTCGCACGTAGTCGTAGTCGTCGGCTGGTGAATGTATCTGTAGAATATATTGTTAATTATGGAAATCGTCGTGATAAATGATACTACAACCTTGAAATAGGGCTTCATCCGATCATGTGGAACTTTGATGAAAATAGACACTTATTTGATGCCTAAATATCGACAATATTTACTTATATAAAATTTTACTTCCTCTGAGTCCATGGAAAAGGATACGAACGAGACGATACCTACTGAATGAGTGAAGAATCAGTTCAGTGAAAACGCCTGTTAGTACACGTAAATTAAACATAAAAGCATGGAATAAGAGACATAATTTATAAAGTTTTTATACTACGTATATACAGGCTGTCCATTTTATCAGGACCCTCGAAAATATCTCACTTAATATCGGTTGTACAAAAAAAATATTTTTCCGAAAATTGTGCCGATTTATATAACCTACAAAATGGTTTAAAAACATTTGAAATCCATGGCCTACTTTAAGAGTTATGGCGGAAAATATCGAAAATGCGGAAAACGTCTAGGCCAAATATCTCTGTTATTTGAAGAGATACGAGAGAAATTCCAAGGCGAAATTTTTTTGCAAGACAGAGTGTTTCAACGAGGTTTTATCTATTTTTTTTCAAAACCCCTGTATTTTGAAATTTACTCTTCAGGCTGTTAAAAAAATTATTTTGAGACGGGCGGGAAATGGCGCCATTAAATAGAGTATTTTCCTCCCTTTTCAACGATATATCACATGCCATATTTATTCATTGGTACTACGTTAGTAATTATAAAAACATTTCTTTAAAACCAATAATTTTTTTTTAACGAGCATTATACTTGCCGTGGAGAAGTATGATTAAATAAAACGATAAAATAATTCAATAAGTTGTTCGAATCTTTGCTATAATAAAACATTAACACAATTAAGAAGAATAAAGTAAATTCAGATAACAAAAACAAATTAATAATAAAAAGAATATAGCACACAGAACATTAATATTTATCTAATCCTTAAAATAATTTTTAAGATATTATATCAAGTGTTCAAAGTGTCCACGCGATTTCTTATGCACAATCGAGCGCGACGAGGCACTGCATTTAAAACATTACTCAGCATTTCGGGGGTAACTGTAATACATGCCTGTTGAATTCGAGCTTTTAAGTCCTCTACATTTTGCGGTGTCGCCGAAAACATCTTATCTTTAATATACCCCCATAGAAAAAAATCCGTTGGGGTTATATCTGGAGAACGAGGGGGCCATCGAATAAATCCATCGGTACCTATCCAATGTTGAGGCAAAATTTCGCCTAAATAATCTAGGCAAATCTGAGAATTGTGGGGAGGAGCTCCATTTTGTTGAAAATATTGAAAGTTGTGTCGATTCTCTAAAGGTAGGTCATCTAAGAATTCATTAAATTCATTTCTCAAAAAGTTTAGGTACCTTTGACCACTGAGGTGATCATCATAAAAATAAGAACCTATTAAATTGGTGCCTAAAATACCTATCCACACATTTATTGAAAAACGATTTTGAAACCCAGTCGGTCTATGCCAGTGTGTATTTTCAGAAGTCCATTTATAATGAATATTGCGATTAAAAAATCCATTATTGGAAAAATTTGCCTCGTCGGACCAAAGTATTTTACTGCATATTAATGGATCGGCACGATTCTTTTCCAACAGCCACCTACAAAAAGTCGTCCTCTTAGTTTGTCCCCCGCTTGTAAATTGTGAATTTTTTTGGCTTTATAACACCGGTAACCATTTTTCTTTAAAATTTTTCTAGCACTTGCTTTATTTATATGACAAGCAATTTGAATTTCTCTTAATGATGTTTTCAAATTTTCTGTATTTTTATTTCTTACATAATTAATAATTCTGTTTACCTTATTTACATTATCAGTAACACTGTTCAACCTTATCCTCTTCTTTAAAAAGAACCTTTATTTTTCAGTTTCGTAGCTAATTTTCTGAACAGAGTTTTATTCGGCTGTAGTGCTTGTGGAAATCTGTTTCTATATTTTATTTGAGCTAATCCAGAGTTAAAATTGCATTGGCAATATGTAACGAACATATTATAACGATCAATGTGAGTGAAAATCATTTTTGAAAATTCTAAATTCTTAAACGAGTGTGATTGAGTGAAAGTTTAAGTATTAAACTGAGATGATCTGTCAAAAAATTAAATGGTCAAGTTTGTTCATAGCCAACTATTTTAAAATAATATTATACTTAAATTAATTGGTAAAGACATTTTAACTTTCTGAGCAAGGAGTGAGGCTTTTATGGAGGACCTCTATACATTGGCATAACTGCAAATACTCTTTCCATAATTGCTCCGTGTTGCTTTCTTGATTATTATTTTGTTTTTGTTACCTAAATTTACTTTATTCTTCTTAATTGTGTTCATGTTTTATTATAGCAAAAATTTGAACAACTTATTGAATTATTTTATCGTTTTATTTAATCATACTTCTCCACGGCAAGTATAATGCTCGTTAAAAAAAAATTATTGGTTTTAAAGAAATGTTTTTATAATTACTAACGTAGTACCAATGAATAAATATGGCATGTGATATATCGTTGAAAAGGGAGGAAAATACTCTATTTAATGGCGCCATTTCCCGCCCGTCTCAAAATAATTTTTTTAACAGCCTGAAGAGTAAATTTCAAAATACAGGGGTTTTGAAAAAAAAATAGATAAAACCTCGTTGAAACACTCTGTCTTGCAAAAAAATTTCGCCTTGGAATTTCTCTCGTATCTCTTCAAATAACAGAGATATTTGGCCTAGACGTTTTCCGCATTTTCGATATTTTCCGCCATAACTCTTAAAGTAGGCCATGGATTTCAAATGTCTTTAAACCATTTTGTAGGTTATATAAATCGGCACAATTTTCGTAAAAATAATTTTTTTTGTACGACCGATATTAAGTGAGATATTCTCGAGCGCCCGGATAAAATGGACAGCCTGTATATTCCTAATAGTGTTAGGAATAAGATCCAAAAAAGTTCCCTCTAACCAGTATCCGCAACATCCCTTATTTTGGTAAAAGTAAAGTAAAAAATGTATAGGACCAAAAATGTTGCCCATTAAATTCTACACAAAACTGTTATATCAACATTTTAGCTATTCCTTACTCAATTCTGGCACACAGCGTTCAAAGTTAAGGGTAGTTTTCAGCACGCTGTTTAATATGTATAATTCCAGCGTCCAGCGATTTTACGAACCTATACATACTCAGGCGATAAATAATAGGTATATCAAACAAGAGAAAGGATTTGGAAGATGTTATTCATGTTTTCAACAACCCCGAATATAAACGCTACCCATACTTTTGATGAGTCAATCAATAAAAATATTTGGCCATTTAATGATGCCTAATTATTCGCATATTATTGCTGAATAGGCGAAGTAAATTAATTTCATGAAAACGCCAGTATATCAATTTCACGATGTCTAATCAAACTGAAATTTTAAGTGGGCAAACTAGACACCGATCATTTGCCGTAAAAATGTCTGAGTTTAACCGAACAAAGATCAACATTCGTTAAAAAGCGACCTAAACAAAAAGACAACAGACAATATTTTTAACAAGTCAATAAATAAAAATATTTGGCCACCTGAAGGTGCCTAAAAATTTGATTTCAGAGCATTGAATTTCAGTGAAACTTGAAATATGAACCTAATGATGCCCCAAACAGAATTTAAGGTTTCTAAAATTTTTATTAAACTTGAAATAAGAAAACTAGCAGCTGTGTCAGGTATTTTCACTTCGGTTACGATACTTGCGTAAGATAGATCTTTGGATTATTATTATTAATATTATACAAAAATGTATATTTTTTTCTAGCGAAGCCGATGATGTAAGCTGATTCTTTTAAACCACAGAAAAAATAAAAAATCTGATCTATAATTATTTAATTATCTAACACACTATAAAACAAAATTATTCTCTCTAATAAAACTGGACTATGAAAATAAATATCTTTTAATATTCTTTTTTCCAAATCACGACAGAGGACATTATCCCCATTGAATGTAAACTAAAAATAGGTATAAATAGAATAACGATGCATGCTAAACTTGTCAAGATGTGATGAATAGCATCGTGAGTTGAACAACCTATCATTTTAAACATACATTTTTCTACATTATATTGATACACTTCAACACTGCTGCAAGCTGTTGTTTTTAATTTTTGATACTTAAATAAGAATAATAGTTATGGTTCTTCTCGAGCTTGTACAAAACACTACTTGATATATACCTAATAGTACAACACTTAACTGTGGATAACAAGAGTCAAAATATTAAGATTTAGCCAAAGACGTCTTCATGCAATGTTGATAAGTAAGAACATACAGGGTGTTTTTAATTTTATATATTTTTGGCCTTTATCAAGAAAGTACAAAGTGTAAAGGCCTAATAAGCCGAAACATTTGTAGCGAATTTTATATAAAGTAATTTGATACATCTAAAGGCAGTGTTTATTAAAAACAATTATTTTTAAGATGTCTCACAAGGAACCAATCACAAACTTAGTTCAGTATTTTATTTTATATTCAAAGTAAAAAAAAAATCAAATAAAACGGATTTTTCTGAAAAATATTAAAAAGCGCATAATTAATTCGTAAAGCCGGCGCCACACATGCGGTATTCGCCGATTTCCGAATAAGAATATTTGCTATTTGGCGAATATCTCAGATCTACACATATGCGAAGTAGGCGAGTATTTGCTGTTCGCCAAACATAAAGTATGCGTTGAAATTTCCGTTTAGTTTAGTATAGTATATTTTTCAAAGAGCGACTGTCATTATTTTAGCGGGATAACTAGAATTAGAAAATGGAGTGGAACAGTGAGTTAGTGTTAGAGTTTTTAGATCTATACCAAAATCAGCCAATAACATTGAACACACGGCTCAGCCCTTGCACCCTTTGTCTGAACTTTTTTCTTTATTTTGTTTAATAAGTATGCACTACTCATAACTAAAAATACGGCTGCACAAATTTACAAATTGTCCATTTTGATCGGTATTTCGGTATCTCAATTCGTCACACTGAGTTTCGGCAATTAAGACACATATCTGGATCAGTGTACTTGTGATTCGGCAAATATTTCGTGAATAGTTCGCCAAAAGGCGTATGTTCAGAATTCGGCGAATACCGCATGTTAGTGTGGCGCCGGCTTAATGCACACCCTCGAAAACCTATAAAATACATATACACAAGCGGTTTTTCCGCTTTTACGGGAAAAACATTGGCAAAATCGAAATTTTTTTAAAGGGAGAATTTTGTAGGAAATTTAATTTTGAACAACTTTTATTTGAAACTTTTTCTAACAATGCATTATTTGAGATATTGGCAGTTTTTGGTCAAAAAACGCAAAAATCATGTATATATATCTATATCTCAAAACGCTGTATATTGCTGGTGATTGCGTGTGTGACATGTTCTCTGATCTCAAAACCTACACTTTTCCATTAAATCTCATTTCGCTCATTTCTTCCTTATTTTCCTGGAGTAAAATGATCCCACGATCATTCATCATTTCAATTTCTACCCTTCAAACAGGGGTAGTTTTAAAAAATGCCTGATAGTACGGCAGCTAACTGATGATAAGGACTTTTACATTATTGAGTGTATTTTTATTAAAAATCAATTTTATTTTCTTGAACATGTCTATTCCAACCCTGAAGTAGGGATGATTTTTCAAGCATGCCTGCAAGATGGATTTCTGGGTGGTAAGTAGCAGCTGTAGCTTCAAACGCAAAAAGCAAAAAATAAAATACAATAAAGACAAAAAACGCAAAAAATGGAATGTAAAAGGGATGGTTAGACTCCCCGCGGTATATTCTGGGAAACATGAAAGTAGCTAAATGATCCCATAATTATTCATCGTTTCAATTTCTACCCTCCAACACAAGGCTCTTTTAGAGCTTTCCGGGATAAAGGGGGTCGTCATTACCTGTGGTGTATTAAACAAGGGTAGTTTAAAAAAATGCATGATAGTACGGCAGCTAGTTGATGATAAGGGCTCCTTACATTATTGAGTGTATTTTCGTTTATTAAAAATCAATTTTACTTTTTTGAACATATTGCTCTCTATTTCAATACCGAAGTAGGGATGGCTTTTCAAGCATGCTTGCAAGATGGGTTTTTGGGTGGTAAGTAGCAGCTGTAACTTGTGAAATATGTTTTGATGTGTTCAAAAGCTATTTACACTGTATTTTGCAGGTTATTCTCCTATTTCCACACCCAACGTCGGGGAGGTTTTTAAGAAATGCTTGTCATTTTGTTTCTTGGGGTGGGGGCGGCAAAATCAAATCTTAAGAAATTTCCAGATCCGACACTGCCACGGGGATAGCCGTTCAAAAAATAATTGCTAATGAGATGTCTGCGTGGAAAGTAATTAGCAATTGAATGTTAAAGATATTCTTTGCTTCATCAATTTTTGCTTTGGGTTGATTTGGCGCCAATAACTGTGCGTCATCCGTCATCATTTGTGTACAGCTTACTAGGTCAATCGACTTCAATTTCTTGTTTGTGTTATTATTTGGTTAATGAGTTAGTGAGTAATTTAATAATTATGAGTTACAAGTATTGTATTGTGCCTAAATGCAAAAGTACCACGATAAAAACTACCAATAAAGTATTCCTTAGTGTTCCAAGATGTTCCAAAGTTAGACAAAAGCGGTGCACTGCTATGAAACGTGACACTAAGAAAAATGCCAAATTAGCACAGAAAACGTCTTTATATGGCGTTGTGAGGATCACTTTAATGTAAGTGTAAATATAATGCATAATACCTAAATACATGACATGATGACATATACCATAATCATTCATTATAACTATATATCTACAACACAGCATAAATAGCACTGTGCCTACAAATCACCACATAACTTGTCTGTTAATACCGACAAGATAATGTTATAAATTGGATTGCTTAAATTACAATTTGCAAGATATTATCTTTCATGTCAATATAGCATATATATAGCGTTGTGTTAAATATAATGTTTTAGTACCACTAGAAAACCAAAAAAGTTAGTTGTCTGTCAAAAACGCTAGACATTATGTTTGACAGAGCTTAGTTGAAGTGTTATTCTAGAAGCAGTAAATACTTTTGTAGCATCTAAATTAAAATAAATGCATTCATGCATTCATTTATCAGTTTTTTTGTTGTATGGACTATTGATGAAGGTAGACTCGAATATTTTGAGGTTAGGTGAGAATATGCCATAACAGATATACAAGTGATTATTTCACATAAATTACACAAACTAAAAAAAAACATTGATTTTTAATAAATAAAAATTTTGTTTCCTGTAAAATTTGACATATTATTATGTTCCTTACAATACGCGAAAATCAAACAAATGAACCCGCCGGCAAGGATTTATCGTGGATACATATTGGATTCACGTATAACGTTTATTCCGATTTATATTATTTGTAAAAAATAACCTCTGACTGTTCCTTTGACGTAAACGTCACAGGCGCAGAGGCTTTTTTCCAATAATTCCATTATTTTGTATATTCGGTGATTTGTTTTTGAAGAGGACAATACATATGGTAGAAAACCCAAATAAAACTGATAATAAATAAACTGATCTTTTTTTAATACCGCTTGAATTGACATGCTCGTATTTTGTGACTTGCGACGTCACACCAATAAGAAACCCGTTTTCAGTCATATGGTTTTGTTTACATAAAAATTCAAATTCTAAAGTCGAATATTTATCGAGTAAAATTTTTCTTTAAGTTTTCTTTATTATATTCTCAACTTATATATTTAATAATATATGGAAAGATAATAAATTTAAGTATTTTTAAAATTCATGCATTTTTCTCATTGGATATCGCCATTTCTCGCTATAATTTAATACCTGCAATCTCTGTATATCAGTTTCATTAAAATCATTCATGAAATCTACCTTATTATTGGCCGTGTGCTGATCGGCTTTTCATTTATTCAATAATCTAGAACCTCTTGCCAATATTCTCCTAATGATCAATAGAAGGCAAGTAGATAGTTCACTATTAATGATGAGCCAATTTTTGGTGCTTGCTGGGATATTTATGGACTGATTAATGCAAATATCGATGTAATCTCAGCCTCAGCTAAATTAAACTACAATGGAATTACTTAGAGATGGAAATTCCTGTCTAAATGCTGTAAAAAATATATTAAATTTGTATCGGTCTGGGTGGGAAAACGTATGCTGTAATGGTGATGCATATTATATTCAAAACTGGTCATTTTGAAGACGACAGCTGTGTCGTGATACAGGAAGGAGCGAAGGCGACAGATAAAAATAAATTAACTACCTAAATAAAAATAGTGGGCAGCTAACCGTTCAATTCTCTAAATAAATACACGGATGGTTCTGTTCCAATATAAGTCAATCAGTAAACATGTAACATTAGTTAAAATTTTATGACCCAAAAGTTATTATAATAAATAATTGTATACATACAATTATATTTTCAGTTTGGTAATTTAAACAGCCTAGAAAAACATGTTATATATTTCCCGGTTATTGTTGAAATTACCGGCTTGAAAGTTTAATTGTATGTACAGAATTATTTATCATAAATATGTGAGTTGGTGAATCTGTTTACATGACTTTTCCGCAATAAATTACATTTATGTTTTATTGTGCATATGTTGCGTTACACTACACATCTGGACAATCATAGTTCAATTTTTTTATTCCCCATACCACCGCCATCTACATATCAAATCGCTGATTTTATTTTTTATTGTATGTTAAAATCTGTTTATGTTGTGTTGTGTTAAAACTTTAATTGGACTTGGTCTGTTGATTATTAGAAAATAAATAAACAAAACAACTAAATAAATGATATAACCAGCATTTCCTTTCGTATTTTTAAGAACCTTTCAACATACTCTTGCACATCCCGTAAAACTATCTTTTACTTTATTTCGCGTGCTTTCCTCACCTTGATTTATTACTACATAACTAAACTCTAATACAGCATGTTAAAACAATTCCAGAAAAGAAGAATCTTACTACTAATACACTTCTATATTAACCGATCAATTAAAATCTTTCTTAACACATTTTTAAAGAATGTGCTTTTACATTTGTAATTTTTAGGGTCAGAAAAACTAAAACTAACTATTTCATTCGTGACATTCACAAAAAAGCGGTAAAAGAAGAATCATAGATTTTCTTATCAAAAAAAGATATATATGCATGTTTAAGGATTTTCTCGAAGTAAAATTGTATTGTCTATGGGAGATTTTACGTCACATATGTCAATTATATTATTTTGACAAGAAAAAGCTAACAAATAATTGAGTAAATTTTTTGTTTTTATTATTAGATAACAAGAATAGTTTGTTAGACAAGGCTGTAGTGCATTCTATAAGTCGGACAGGTATATGAATTTTTTCTCGTCTAACGAGACTATGTCCCCTGCTGTTTTTGAGGATGCTGAATACGATCGCGGTGGTACAATTTCTCTCCGAGGTCGTCCCACCTCCGAAACGGCCAAAAACCACCCTCGAAAGGGGTAAACCGCGTATCCGCCGTCTCCTACTAGCCAAATCCGTGTTGCCTTCGTTTTCGAGGATGCTGAGCACGATGGTGATGTCGAGACCCCTTCTCGACCCCCACCAACCTCCCAAATGGCTAAAAACCTCCCTTGAAAGAGGTAGCCCCGGATAGACCGCCTTTTCTCGGCTAAACCCGTATAACCCTTCGTTTTCGAGGATGCTGAGCACGATAGTGGCCGTCGGGGGGTTGGCGGAGGTCGAGGAGTGGTCTCGACATCACCATCGTGTTCAGCATCCTCGAAAATGGGGGGTAACACAGGTTTGGCTGGAAAGAGACTGTGGATATGCGGTTTACCCCCTTCGGGGGTGGTTTTTGGCCATCTGGGGGTTGGCGGGGGTTCAGGAGGGGTCTCGACATCACCATCGTACTCAGCATCCTCGAAAATGGGGGATAACACAGGTTTGGCTGGTAGGAGATGACGGATACGCGGTTTATCCCTTTCAGGGGTGATTTTTGGTCAGCTGTGGGGTTGGCGGGGGTCGAGGAGGGGTCAGCATCCTCGAAAATGGGGGGGTAATACAGGTTTGGCTAGAAAGAGACTGTGGATACGCGGTTTACCCCCTTCGGGGGTGGTTTTTGGCCATCTGGGGGTTGGCGGGGGTTCAGGAGGGGTCTCGACATCACCATCGTGCGCAGCATCCTCGAAAAAGGGGAGCAATACAGATTTGGCTGGTATGAGATGGCGGACACGCGGTTTACCACTTTTGGGGGTGGTTTTTGGCCGTTTACAGCGGACTCACAGGATGCACTACTGGCAAGACAAGTGCATAGCAGATAAAGTTAATTACAGCAAAGGTGCGATTAAAAAATCAAACTGAAAGTTTATAGAAACTCATAATATGAGTAGGATACTGGATTGTGGGTGTCCAAGAAAAACGACTCCATTGTGGAATATGTGAGATAAAATCTATTATCCAACTCCATTCAGTACAAGAAGGAAGTTTACACATATTATAATGAAATAATAAATAAAAATATATCTTTACTTAATAACACAATGACACTTTTTACTACTACTTATATATATGCACATACGTAAACATATAAGTTTTCACTATTTTTTCGTTTCGGAAAATTTAAAAATTTTACTTTGTTTGATTTTGTTATACTTTATAGAGAAAATGATTTCTGATACCTTTGAATCATAGTGTTAGCTCTAGAAAGGAATTAAGACAATATTATTGCTTTGAAATTATATATAAATGCTGTAACTCAAAAATAAAAGTTTTCGAGCCTTGGTCTCATTTAAACTTTTCATCAGAAAGGTCTGAACTACAATATATCTCAATTTTGACAGAGATCCCAAATCACGTGTTACTGTGCGGGGTCTTTTAGTGTGAATGTCTGAATAGGTTTGCCTCGTAGCTTCTGTTGTTTTTCCTTTGTAGCATCCTCTAATTTATAGTGGTCCTCTAAAATTGTTTGTTATTAAAAATGTCCTTACAGACACCAGGGCGAGAACCGCATGTCCCTGTTTCCCCCCCTTTTTGTGATCTTCAAATATTTTCTTTTCTCTGTCGTTGTAAGTTAGTTTGTAATGAATGATTTTCACAATATTTATTAAGTGTCTTTATAGTGTAATTTTATTTGAAGCAGCTGTATGGCTACTAGCCGAATGCCATTAAAAAAAAACATACTATACCATTTGTGACCCAGTTTTCCCGGTTGATAGAAACTCTGGTTGTTCATACCAAAAAGAAATATGTTAATTTCCCATTTCCGCTTTATATTTTTATGTGCTAAATTGCAATAACCTACAAGGCTATTGATTGATATTTTTATTGTAGTTATAAATCTTTAATCTTTAGTTTGAGTTGAAGCACCTGTACGTTAATTTTTTCGTCAAAACAGTTGCAATAGCAATATGAATTGGTGTAGTCTAGTACACACTTAACGTGTGTAATGTCCATACGTGACCATTCTTTTTGGGCGATTACTTCAACTTTATATAATGCAATCGTACGCGGAATATCAACTCATACATATACACGACAAGTTAAAATATACTGGATTATAAGAGAACATGTATATTGTTTTGAGTTTCAGATTTTAGAAATGTTTTATTCTCATTAAATTTAACATCCTTCGTAAACACACGAACACCAATCGTAATTCTGTTAAAGAAACACCGATGTCGGTTGCTAAAAAATCACTTGAACTAATAATTACAATTCGTATAATTTATGACTTTATCAGTAACTGTCAGTCAATTTAAAACTTAAAATATACTGCTCAATCAAATATGGCAAAAAATCTATATACAATCAGCTGGAGTGGAACATTTAGTAGTACTGAGTAATAAATGTTACAATCAGCGTGTCCATAATACAGTTTTATTAAACAAAGACAGCTTGCAGAGCCGAATTAGGTGTTGGTGACGCCCTAGTCGTAAGTTATGGACCACTCCTGCATCTTTACGTCTTTCTCGTGACTTGGAAATTGAGATATCTTTCGATTGAATTTACGCGAATAGTAAGCGATTCATCGAACACTAAAAATAATGCAATAATGAACTAAATAAATAATTTTTACTTTCTATATCTTGGAAGGGGGTGAATCAGTGATATATCGGGTGGTCAGGAGGCCCAGCTAAGGCTCATAGCTTCTGTGTCTACAAATCATTTATTTTGAAAGTAATCAGAATTTGGTTGGTAGATTCCAAAAGTAATAAAATATCCAGGCTGATCCATTTAAAAAATTAAATTTGATGTTATTTCCGTCGAAACCTGAAGTCGATCATTTTGACTCCAAACGTCACTAAATTAGGAAATAAGTCATATAGAGGGTGGGATAATAGTGCGTCCAACTTTGATAGCTCGGCTTCTAAGATAGCTAGAAATAATAAAGATTATATACGGCATGCCGTAAGTTTTATGAAGCCTCTCTTATATCTTAAAAACTGCTAGTGCGATTTTTTTGAAATTTGGGTGGTTGATCAGTGATCACTACCCCCAATTAGAACTTAATGACCTAGTAAAATTTGAGAATCATCATTGTGGTACCTTTACATAGGCTAACGTATGGGTGGATTTTTCGAGAATGTATATTAGCGATATTTTTAGAAAAAACGCTTGTCTAGTGTCCCGTTCACTACGTGATATTTTTCAAAAACAGTATCAGTGGTATATTTGGTGGCTACGAGATCTGGCTCAGCCTTATGGCTGTTTATGCATCAATTATCTGGAAATTTGGAATATATACAGATTGGGACAATAGAGCGTGCGACTCTTATATCTCAGAAACTACTTGTGCAACTTTTTTTGAAATTAGGGTGGTTGATCACTGCTCCCAATGAGAACTTAATGACGTAATAAAATATGAGAATCATCATTGGCGTAGCTTTACATAGTCTTATGTAAGGGTGGATTTTCCGAGAATGTATATTAGCAATTTTTTTTAGAAAAAATCTAGTCGGACATTCTTAATCAGCACTTTTAAAAACCCCTTTGTACAAAATTTCGTTATAATGGGTTCAAAGGTGTTTGAGATATAGGCAACAAAAAAAAAATTAACGAAAAAAAAACATTTTTAATTTGCAAAACGGTTACCCAAATTGGAAAAAAATTCTTGATTTTTTGTTCAGAACAATGCATTTTACTAGTGCGATTTGAATTTGAAAGATAATTCTTTAATTTTTTAATAATGCAAAAATTTGAATATAAATATTATATTTAAAATAATGTAAGATCGAGAACAAGAAAGTTATATTAATAATAGGAAACTAAATAAACTTAAACGATTCTTTCCATTTCTATAAAACCACCATCATTACGAATACATTGTTCAATTCTCCTTCTTGCATGTCGTTAACTTTTCGAATCTCACCAGGAGTGATTTCAGCACAGGCCTGCCTAACTCTGTCCCCTAATTCTTCTTGGCTACGGGGCCCTTTCCTGTAAACTTTATTTTTTAAATGACCCCACAAATAGAAGTCAAGAGGTGTGAGATAGGAAGACCTCGGGGGAAACTCCTGAACTCGACTTCCATGACTTATCCATCTGCCCGGAAAATTAGTTTCTAAAAATACTCTTTCAACGTTGTGAGCTGGAGCACCATCGAGTTGATAATGTAGGTGTTCTCTAACATGTTGTGGCATACCGTTAAGAAACGGGCAATTTCATCCCGCAACAAATTCAAAAAGGCTTGCCCATTTAATCTTGGGATGAAAAATGGCCCAATGATATGGTCATTCCATATGCCACATCAAACATTGCCGTTTAGTACTGATAACCCATTTCGGATTTTCGTTAGCCCAAAAGCGACAATTCTGGGAGGATATTACCGCATTTCTCGTAAAGGTAGCCTCATCAGTAAAAATATTATTTTTTAGAAAATTTGTATTATTTAAAAATTCATCCTGTGCCCAAAAACAAAAATCTAACCTTCTCCGTGTATCCCCATCCTCTAAAGTATGCAATATTTTTTGGCTTGAAAATTCTGCCTATTTTTTTAAGCAACGCCAAAGGCGGTCCTTACTTACGTTAAGATTTACTGCTGCGTGTCACACTAGATTTTGGGTTTTGTCCAAAATATTGTAAATACGTTCTTCGTCTGGATACTGTCTATTTTTTAAATCATATTTTTTTTGTCTTAATTTACTTACTTTTCATGTGTTTTTAAAATTATTCATGATGTTTGCCAATTTATGTCGAACAGAAAAGGACTGCTCAGACAGGATGCCGTGCATTAAATTCAGTAGCAGCTTCCCCATAGGATCTGGCATTATCTCGAACCAATAGAAACAACTAATTTTTTTCCTCGATCGTTAAACGGCGCATCATATTTTTTATAATACAAAAATTTACTCTATTTAAGTACTCATTTGAAATACACTCACGTACAAACAGTACATCTAGCACAGGCAACGAAGACAAAAAAAGGCCAAATAGCGGAAAAATTCATGTAGAAGTCAATTTGGGCACAGTTGTAGGGGAAGGTGTCCTTAACAACATACTAAAAGTACTTATGATTGGGAGTTAAGCTAAGGGAAGGGGGGGTCTCTAAAGGTCCCTTGTTGCAGTTTTTCGTTAATAACTCTAGCGAAAAAAGACTAGATTAATCTGTATAAAATTCTCTACAAAAAACGTCCTATGCACTTTTGCGCTAGGGTTAATACCACTTGCTCACCGAAAATGACAGCAGCAGGGATTGAAACAACTGTTGCTACAGAGGACGCTGATGGCACTATCATGAGGTGCAGGTTGGATAAGGCTGCTGTGCATCCAACTGTAGCAATAGTAGGGGAGGATGTGGTTTTGATAGTTTTCCTCGTTGGATTGGCACCACCATCTATCTCATGTACTTCATGAAGCCAGCCGTGGGGAGGTGGAGACCAAATTGTTTTCGGAGCGAAAACTTCAACAGCTTCCATTCGCCAAGATGATCCTCCTTCTCCATAGCTTCTCCGAATGCGACACCACCTCGGTGATACATGGAAAGAGCAACGTGGGAATCTTCACAGCATATCCTGGCCTCACCCATGAAATCTCAGCAATATTCACAGATCCCTCAACATCACCTGAGGATATTGAACAGGCTGGCGATAAGTTTTTTTTTTGCTGAATACCAAGCGCCTGCACATGAAGATAACCTGAACAAACATTAGTACAAGGCATTTTTGAAAGCGTCGACGAAGCCCAAATTAGACATGGCTACTCTTCCTCCTACCAGAGAGCTTCAAAACAACCTTTAGAGACCCCCCCTACTCTTAGCTTCACTTCCAACCACCAGTACCTTTAGTATGTTGTTAAGAACACCTTCCCCTACAAGTGTACCAACATTGGCTTCTACATGAATTTTTTCCGCTATTTTTCCTTGATTGTTTGGACTAATTTACAAATTTACGCACTTTCAATAATAGATTGACACTTGTCATAACCGTTGTAACCGTTGCTTACTTAGGTTTAAATTTGTTACAATAATAGAATTTTTGCATTATTAAAAAATTAAGAATTATCTTTCAAATCCAAATCACATTAGTAAAATACATTGTTCTAAACAAAAAATGAAGAATTTTTTTCAATTTGGGTAACCGTTATGCAAATTTAAAAAATTCTTTGTTGAAAAAGTTTTTTTTTGTGGCCTATATCTCAACCACCTTTGAACCCATTGTAACGAAACTTTGTAAAACGGGGTTTTTAAATCGCTACTATGCATTCTCGAAAAATCCACCCTTATATAAGCCTATGTAAAGATACGACAATGATGATTCTCAAATTTTACTACGTCATTAAGCTCTCATTGGGGGCAATGATCAACCACAATAATTTCAAAAAAATCGCACAAGCAGTGTCTGAGATATAAGAGTGACTGTATGAAACTTGCGACACGCTGTATATATTTTTTAAATTTCTAGTTATCGCAGAACTTGAGCTATCGACGTCGCGCGCTCGATTGTCCCAATCTGTATATATTCCAAATTTCCAGATAATTGATTCGTAAACACAGAAGCCATAAGGCTGAGCCAGATCTTGTAGCCACCAAATATACCGCTGATACTTTTTAGTTTTTGAAAAATATCAAGTAGTGAACGGGACACTAGACAAGCGTTTCACATTCCATCATCAGATATTCATAAAAACTGCGCTTAATCTATGAAGATACAGCAATACTACCAGGGTTGGATATACCATCTAATCAATAATAAGGACTATTTTGCATAAGTCCTTTGATTATACTAGTAATTACATTTTGTAATCTCCAAGCGTTCTGTTCAGATCTTTGTTAGATTCTTAATTAACCCTAAATTATTAACATCTATTTTACGATTGATTCCAAACGCATGCCACTAGATTTATAAGTTTTTTCATATTTGCCCCGAACAATATTATGTTCTTTAAATCTAGTTGTAATTGAAAGATGTTTTGTCCAACATGATTGAAATTATAATACTAACATTTTCAATAGGGAGGCACGAATATTTTGGACAACAGTGATATGTTCACCTGTACGTTTTTGAAAATAAAAGTTAAAAGAGCAAAATACTAACTCTATCTGTCTCTCCAGAAAATCGACTCCTATGGTTTTCTTATAATCTTTCGTGAATGTACCGTTGCAGTACCTTTGGATCATGCTCGATTTTCCTACTCCACCATTGCCCACGATCACCACCTGCAAAAAAAAGAAAAAATATTTTCACTTCATATTCATAATCTTTATATACAGAGTGTTACAGAATATCTTGCAAATTTTTTAACAATAAAATAAGCTTAACAATTCTTGAATGCACTTTAGAACGCCGTGGAAGGCGGTCATGTTTTAAGAATGCTCCCACAAGGGAAGTGGTTTAGGGTATTTTCAGTGTTGATTATTTTCAACGTAACCTAACCATGGTGTGAAGAGATAAGCAAGAAAATAATAACTGCACTATACTGGGCATTAAAGATAAGTAAACTTTTTTATTTGAGTCATTACGAAAGGCATATTTTGCGATGTTGCATGTAACAGTTGGCTTAGTTTTAATAGAATATACACAGATGGATGCACATATATTAAAGACGGGTTTAACATTTATAATAGCATCAAGTCTCTTAGATCTATCCTGTAAATATCAAGATACATTTAGACCCAAAAATAGTTATGAAGCTATAACGCTAGTCTTTATGCACAGTAAAAAGTCTCTATCACAATTGAATCTGGATTACTTATTTATTTATTTATTTACGTATAAATACATTTACATGGCAGACAATAGCATTAGCAATTAAAATAAACATTATATGAAAGAGATGTGAAGACAAATAAATACAAATACTAAAGACTAATAACAAGTATAATATATAAGTCAAAATATGATTATTTATAAGGATTACTGCAGTATAGCACGTTTTGCCTGATTTTTAAAACCATCAAGAGATTTATTAAATAAATCAAGTTCGTTGTAGAATTTGTTCACAGTTGAACTTATTCTATTTGCAGGACTGAACATTGCATACGTTGTTGTAGAACAACATATGCAATGTTAAGGTATAGATAAAATGGACACATTTCTAGTGTTGAAAGATGGTACCCTAAAACACATAGACTCCAAGCAATCCGGAGAACTCATGTAATTGTTGATAATATTGAATGCGAAACAAACATCGTAATATTGACGCCTGGTACGTAAGGAATTGATATCCGAATATAATTTCGTTTCCTCGCAGTTTAAAAAAATTCCCTTTGTGCCAAGTTTATAGCACATGAATCGAATGAAATTATTTTGAACAGATTCGAGCCTATTGATATATACGTTGTAGTAAGGACCAAACAATGTTGGAGTATTCCACAACAGATCTAACCAGAGAAATATACAATGTAGTTAACGCACGAGGATCTGAAAAGTCTTGAGCTATTCTTTTAAGAAACCCCAACATTTTATTTGCTTTCGCAATCATTTTTTCAAAATGCTCTGAGAAAGAAAGTTTAGAATCAAATATAACTCTTAAGTTTTTCACAGTGGTTACATTATGTAATCTCACATTGTTAATGCTGTAGTCAGAATTAATGGGTGACAGCCTGCGACTAAACGACATGGAGTAGCATATCATTATCAACACACCAAGCATAAATTGTTTGAAGATCTTTTTGAATCTGTGCACAATTAACCTGAGAATAGATATTACTAAATATTTTCAGGTCATCCGCAAATAGTAAAAGTTTACAGTCGATACACTTAGAAATGTCGTTGATGGACAAGTTAAACAATAAGGGACCAATATGGGAACTCTGAGGCACTCCAGATGTTACCGAAAATGACTAACATGTATAACCGTCAACGAGAACTTGTTGAGTTCTCTCAGAGAGATACGACTGAATCCACGATAATAAAGGAGGACCAAGTCCAGTGCTATGAAGTTTTTTTTTAAGAAGACAGTGATTTACCTTATCAAATGCTTTACTAAAGTCCATGTATATGGCATGAACGTCAGCACCTTCTACTAATAATTTAACAATGAAATTGGTGTAGATATACAAGTTAGAATTGACAGAACGACCTTGGAGAAATCCGTGCTGCTCTGGAATGATGACATTACTTAAAGAGACAGATATATTTTTTTCCACTAATGACTCAAATAGTTTTAGTATTGCAGATAGGTTACACACTGGACTATAGTTGCTGATGAAAGATTTGTTGCCGGATTTGTAAATCGGAGTTACGTATGAACTTTTTTTAAGGATAAAGAAAATATGAGAAAGAGCGGTAGAAGAGCGATTTCGAACAAGATTTTAAAAAGAGCGGTGGAATTTTGTCAGGACCTGCACTTTTATTTACATCAAGAGAGCCAAGGGCAGTTTCCACGTCTAGTGGGCTAATATATACTTCATGTAAATCTACTGTTACATCGGGAGTGAAATTACATTCAATATTGTGAGACGGACTGTAAACTGAGGAAAAGTAGTTCGCAAACAAATTCGATATATCCTCCCCACCCTCGGCCTTGATATTGTCATAGGACATTGAGAGGGGCAAACAATGAGATTTTCGATTTGATTTGATAAAATTCCAGAAGCATTTAACATTATCCGGAATAGATCTTTCAATAGTACCGAAGTATTCAGCATAACATCGTTTGGTCAACTGTTACAGTTCAATTTAACATTTATACATTGTTTAAAAAAATCTCTAAAATCTCTTACATTTAATGTCTAACGAATTCGTGTTATCCGTCGTCACGCGTAATATTTATTATTTAGTTGACTATATAAACCCGCAATTGTAAGGAATCTGTTGCACTTGTAGACATGGCATTATACATTTTGTTGTGTAGCGTGTTGCATATACTTAGGCTCTCTATTTCTGTAATTCTTAAGCTAGGCAACCAATAACTTTTAATTAGTTTATAGGTAGATTCCTATAACCTATTGGCGATCGGTAACACAGATTTATTTCTTCACAATAGTTTTTGGCTTCCGGTAGTCTGTCACTTTTCACGTGTAATTCGCTCGAACGCTTGGCAATTTATTAAGTGGTATTTTTACGTGCTCGTTGCGATTTTTGAAACAAGTAATTTCACCATTTTGGGATATATTCGCAACGTTATATTTTTCGGTTATCCATTTATGTTTGGACGAGTGCATATTTTTATGGTATTGGAAATCGATTGTCTTCATTGGAAGGATCTATACGTAAAAGCCATTTTTGCCAAATTTACACGAGGCCAAGGACATCCAAGGTCAACAACATTTTTCTAAGAAAACCCTCCGAAACGAGGGTTTTATTTTCACCTACGGTTTCGTCTAGGAATTCGTAGTTTTTTTCATACGATTTTCTTTTGTCTCCCCTGATACGAACGAATAACTTTTTTTCCACTGGTCTACACGTACTTACGTTACTTCTCCTTGCTGGACTGGAATTTCTTTTTTGTGGAGGAGCCATCCATTTTCTGGGTTAATTGATAGGCTGGAAGTTGCCATTCCTGAAATTTGAGCCGAAGCTGAAGCCCTGCTGCCTGCAGTTTGTATCCTTCTTGCGACATATATACATTGAATTTTTTTTTAAATATATTATAAATTTTACTAAAAAAAAAAATTTCACCACTGTACCTATATATGTATATATATATATATTTTTTAAAATTTTGCTAAACATTTTATGAAAATATTCTGTCAACTAATTATAACATCTATGATATTTGTTGGGGGTTTAAGTACTTACGTAAGACGCGTATACCCAGTTAGATATATTTTTTTTGTATGAATTTGTCTACCATACCCTACGTTATTGTATTTTTGAATGTTATAAAGTTAACCTACTTCGTTTATTGTTATTAAAAGATAAAACTGAATTTGAATTTTTCATTATCGTCTCGCAAAGTAATTTATTTAGTAAATTTGAGGTTACATTGTACTTGAGCTGGTATTTGGAGTGAAAAAAATTTACTTGTCGCCCTGATACATCATAGTAATTTAGAACCCCGACCATCTCCACTGTTAGTCGGCCGGCAAATACCGTTAGTCAACAGACGACGACCAACTAGTTACGTCAGATTGTAATTTTAAAATTTGACGTAGCACAACACACTACATCTTTTACGAAGGTCCCTAAAAGCCAAATATACATTCGGATAGCCTGATTGCTTGAACTCCTTATGTGTTTTCTTTTTTTACAGATTAAGCGTTTTGAACTAAACCAGACAGGATATTTCTGATCACCTTTGCTTCATAAAGGAACAAATTGTTCAATGCAATTATACAGAGTGCCGTAAAAAATATCAACAATGTCATCAACATTATTGGTATTTGAAAACAAATAGTGCCAATCAACTGATACCAAATGATTGTTTATCATATCATATTGTGCCAAATTGAAGTTAAAATATGTTGTAACATTAGCCTTAAGGTATGGATTTAAGTCATTTGTTATCGTAATTAACATTGTGATTACACCCGAACTAATCAACTGTAGTAAGAAGTAATGTGAAGTAACCAGCCAAGTCACCCGATTCGACTATCTCAGATTTTTTCTGTGGGGATGGAAGCTTTTCACAACCAAATTCGGATCTCCTAAAGATTTATGCGAGCGATTTACTACTTCTGCCTTGTTTTATTTCTCAAACCTAAACTAATGAAAATGAAGCGATTATTTCTCAGACACGAATAGATAAATGTAAAAACAAATACATATAGTCTAGTATACTTTAACTTGGCGTGTGTATGTATGAGTTAATATTTCCGTACGATTTCATTTTCTCTTGTACACGAAGATCCAGAAATATTGTCCACGTAGACAATGTTTCTGGACTATTGCTTTAACTTTGTGTACAATATGGGAGAAATTGAAATCGTACCCATAATCCATATTAACTCATACATACACACGCCAAGTTAAAGTATACTAGACACTAGTTATGCATGGAATTGAAAGATCTTTCAAAAGATGTATCACTTGATCCAATTATTGCTATTTGAATTTTTTGAAGGGGTCAGGGGGTGTGGCTGAGTCGGATAAAGGGTTGAAGATGGAACCTGTACAAAATATTACTTTAAGATGCGTTCCCTTGAAAACATAGTTAAAGTTTTTCACCGATTTTTCAATAGATTATTACTATCAAAGTTATTTGGGCTGGCTACTTTTGGTTAGGGCATCCGTATAATTGCTCCAGACTGACCGATTTCTTAAAGAATAAGCATGTGCTATGAAATATTGCGAAAAAAAATTCAGTACGAATTTTGTTCTTCATTTGCTAAAATTATATAGTATTCATCTCCCATCTCTTATAGGTTCTAAAAATTGTAAGGCACGTGTATGTAGATTATATTTTTTATCAAATGACTCACCAGCACATGTAAAATGTACGTGTTAACATTTCAAATGATACGTAAAATGAGAATGTCAATACCTAAATAGAAAAATTACTTTAAAAATAACTTAAAGTTATATATTTACTCAGAGAACAATTTTATCAAATGATTCACAACTTTTATTGGAACCTATCTTATATTTTTGCACGTTAAAGCAAAACGGATAAGTATATCAATTATCTTAACCGTAACTGCATGAATGAAATTGCATTCCGCTAGTACCGTTAAATATTAGAATATTGCGATATAACTGAATGCGAATATAATGAAATCAATTTATTTTTAAATTTAATTTCAGCATCAAAAAAGTGTACATTAGTGGATTATTAGTTATTACCGATATTTTATTCAACATAATATAAGTAATAATATTTATCAATTAAAAAACTATTTCGATAATTGTTGTAACAAAATATTTGATGTGCGTTTTATTTTTTTACGAAAGGGTATATACAAGGCGTTTTCAGAATAATATTTTAAACGTGAGGCTTGGGGAACAAATTAAATGATAACGAAAAACCTTAATATATACTTTTCTAATGGAAAAATTAATAATCTGTTCTCCTTCTAAGGAAGCTATAGGCCTGATGATAAATAAAAAAATTTAGTAGAATATTGTCCACTACTACTAGTGAACAGTAATTTTAATGGACAGTAAACAATTTTTTTAAACCGAACAGAAATTAGCACCTTTCAGTTTATTTTTAGGTCAGAAAATCGCATTTTTTCAGACTGAGCCAGAAAATGATTGTGAGAGTCCTGTGATTTATGTTACATGAGCGGAAAGAGGTGTTTTGCAGGTCATGTAACGTACTGACGCTGATACAAAATCAATTTTTTATTACTTTTACTTTCGAGCACACTAGTACACCAGTGTTAAGTAAGGTATGTATTATAATCGTCCGAAAATTTTTTAGTCTCGCGGGAAAGTAAGTGCGGTTTGGCCGTATTTTAATAAATATACAACAAATACAACGACAAACAATAAAACTAATTAACTATTAACTATTATTAACTATTTTTATGACCGACAGTATTATACAACTTCAATTTTTATTATTTCATAAGATATTCACTATCGGGAGCATTATCCAGAATGGTTTCAATTTGTTCTTTTGTCAGAATTTTAGATTTCTTCGCTTTTTAACCAATAGACTTCTTTCTTATGAACGCTATTAGTTTGGTAATGTCTATAATTCTCTTTATGGCTAGCATCGATTTGACCATCGAGTATAAGCTTCAAAAGGTTGAAGAGGCCAATTTTTGAGATGCTTCAACAAAATAAGTTAAAGGAGCTTCTTCACTTACACATTTAACGTTTTTTGCTCGGTATCAATTCTTAAATGCTTCGTAGACCTTCTCGTATCGCACTTTAGATTTCCCGGCAAAATATCGTTTATCGCCTTCCTGGCTATTTCTAAAATTTCTTTTGAAATTTCACTTTCTGATTGCAATGCTTCAAAATATGAATCCATATTTTCCATAACTTGTGAATTGACTTTTGGAAATTCATAAAAGTTAAGTGTATTTATTTATTTGACACTTATCCCAACAATTAACATAAGTTCGTTTCCATAGCAACAAGAATGCGAAGCCACCCACAAATTGGCAGCATTTTTTCCTTTATTGATCGGAACAGAGATTGATAAAAACTGTTGGCCGATCTCTGATGACCATTTTCCGGTCTAGCCCGACACCTTTAGCCTGTGCATCAATGAACCCTTGCACGTGTTATAAGAAATATAAATATACGCATATGACCCATACTCATAAATGTGGGTTAATTAAAAGTATATAAATAGAATTTATAGCAAATAAAAATAATGCTTTAATCCAGTCAACAAGTACAGATAAAAAATGAGTAGCATTAATTGTTTTTATTACATATGGAATGTGTTTTGTGCTGCTGCTTTTCTTGCATAATTCAATGGCTATCCCAGCGAGCGAAAAAGGTACCCCTACTACGGTAGTACTACTAGAAGTAAAAATAAAATAGAAATTCAAGTAAAGTAATCTGCGCTACCTGCGTTTGGAAAATAAAGTTTTTCTCCAACAAGTCCCGTGTTAAATTTCAACTGTGAAATCCAGCTTCAGATTTTTGGTTGTACTGTTATGAAAACAATGTTGAAACATTAACTGTACTACATGATTTCAACAATTTATAACCTGCAATATTTTGCTTTTGGCTATCATTATTTATTAATAAAATGTATTTCACAATAAATCAGGTTTAAAATCAGCTCTATACGATTTTAGAAATTTCTGATCTGTATTTTGTTGTGGAAACAGTAAAGCGATTTTTTTATATTTTATTCTCTACCATCAATGCACGTTAATAGGAGAAATTTTAGTCTGTTAAAATAAAATAAATAAGAATAAAAATGAGCTTTCACGATTTCATGAATTTTTAATCTGTATCAGAAAGTAAAAATGGTCAGAAGATGCACGGTACTACGATAACGGTAAAGCGCTTTTTGTTATTGTCTTCCAGTTTGGTTTAAGCAAAGGTATATGATTGCTCATCGTGAAGTGTATAATCAAAAAGATAAACATGAAGGATGGTCAGGGGATGCAGAGAAACCACATAGAAAATTAGCTTGTAGTATTATATATTGGAAGGTTTCCTTATAACTTTAAAATAACTTGACATATTTTGACGTTTAGTTGAAAACGCGACAACTAATATAAAATGGAATTTCTAAATGATTAATTTGATTGCGAATTAATGGAAAACACCGGATGAAATTGTTAAAGCGGCCACCAAAGCAAAGTTTGATTTATTATCGTCGAAGCACCGGACACGATATGAATAAAACATGCCAAATTTTTGAAAAGTGGTGCCGCGAAAAGACGGTAATAAGCATTTATGAGGATGTATTATGGACATATTTGTCAGAAAAATTAGAAAGGCTGAACTTTTCTTCGTTTTGGAGTTTATATTCCATGCTGAAGGCCGTGCTACGTACCAGAAGAAATATCGCCATAAGTAAATATTTTAAACCAACAGCGTTTATGAAAAAAAAAACTCAGTAGGATATAAAGCAAAGTAGTCAAGAGCACTTAATAGAGAGAATATCGACAAGTTCTTAGTAGCAGCTTTAAACGAACACTATCTAATGATTAAAGTTTTGTTGATTATGGGTTATAATGGAGCATGTCGACGAGAAGAAATCACTAATATATTAATTGACGACATAGAAGACAAAAAAAACTATGCTTTTAATTAAATTTCCAAACACTAAAACAAACAATCCAAAACCATTCATAACTAATGGGGGCAAAAGAGCCAAATTTGTATGGGAAGTATTTAGTCCTACATCCGACCTACGTTCCTCATCGACGTCTCCTTATACCTAATTACAATACAAGAAAATGTAATAAACAACCGGTAGGCGTACATACTGTCGGTCATGCTCCTTCCAAAATAGCTATTTCTTTTGAAGTTACCCAACCCAGAGGAATACCCAGGATATTGTTTTCGGCGTGGTACAGCGCATTGCTAGCTAATGAGGGTGGTAGCATCACACATTTAAAACCACCATGTCGGTGGTTGGAGTTCATCTCAAGTTGCTGAAGGCTACATTGAGGATTCAGTTCAGAATAAGATTGATATTGCTAACAGGATTCAAAACGGAGGTAGTTCAAACACATAAATTGTCTCAGAAACTCATTATAATGGAAAAAGTTCGAAAAATCTCACATCAACAAATAATTTTGCAATACCATGTTACGGATAAGTAATACCAATAATTGTACCTTTAATATTACTATTAAAAAATAATGTTTATATTTGTAAACCAAAAATTTACCATTGTTAAAATTTGTTAATAAGGAGTTCTCGTTGTGAAAATGTAAATTGTTGTTATAAAAATTGTTATACATATTTTATTGGTAGCTATTGATAAAAGTAGAATTATAAAAATATAATAAGAAGCACTCCACGCTTTTTACAATAAGATGAATTGAACAAAAGTTGAACAAAATCTTAATATTTAAACATTTGCTATTAAAGCGTGTTGTTTAGTTTTTTAAATTGTAATTTATAAAATTTATATTAATAACAGCGGTGCCTCCGCCAAAATCTCGACAATGGATTAGTCATTTTTTTTTTTTTTTATCCTGATGATCCTAGTGAGGACATTAGGACAGAGTTGTCAAATTATTGTATTGTCATCGGTCCTTGATAAGTGTGCAAAGTTTCAGTTTAATCTGACGTTTTGAAGTGGGTGAGAATCACGTTCAAAGATTCCGTTACAAACAAACAAACAAGCAGGTGAAGCTAATACAAGCGTGTTAAAATACCCCTACGCTTCGGACCCAGACATCGCGTAGGGTTGTCTCCTTAACACGGGAAAGTTAAATGCAAGTTGAAGGGAAGTTTTCTAGTGACTTTTCAAATCTTCAGTAGCTCTTGATCTATTAGCTTCTATACCGGGCGAACCAGGGTCATGTGCTATATTTTTCATCTCCAATAATAACATAAATAAAGGGGGGTAAAATATAGTGGAAAACCCTGTGGTGCACCCTCCATCTTTTCTACATTTTTAAGGGTATCGGTTTGGACATTCGGTAACACATGTATGATATTAAATGTCAACTTTTACACATATTTTGACATATTTTACGTCCGGTCTGACCAGAAGTGGAGTAGTCTTTTTTTAAATGGCGACCTTTTTTTTCAATATTATAGATTAAAATTCCATACCCTCCCGTTTTTTTAAATTTAAAATCGCCTAATAAAAAATACTGGAGATACAGACAACTGTTTCATTTTCCTTAGTTGGCCATGAAATGTAACTGCCATAAAATATTTTTCAATTGTCAACACAAAGTTGTTAAATAGGCCATCAAATTCATTTAAAAAAAACATGCTTGATGTGATCGTTGCAATTATGTAATTTAATATTTTTAAACAAAAAATATGAAGAAAAACGTTTGTCCCATTTTTTGTTGTGTTATTTCTATAATGAAATAATCAAATATGAAAAGCTCAAGTGGAATGTTAAATATTTAGATACGTCTTTGTACATCTACGTACGATATAACGTAAGTCATGCATGCTTTTGTAATCGTTGATATAATAAAGGCAAATTATATACATCACCTCAAAAGAATTCTTGTTCACCTTATAGAATCAAAATAAATTACACTCGTTAGAATTCAATAACAAGTACTGCTAGGTCCAGCTTGATTGTATTGTCAATAGTCGGAGTAATAAGCTAACAGGATGATGGCATCAGATCTAAATTAAGAAGAATTTATATATACTTATACAGGGCGACGTAAAGTAGTTTGCTCACTCATATAATTTTTTTAAATTTTATACATATCGAAAGTAAATAAGGAGGTCTAGAATCATTCAGAAAATTGTATTTTCTGACATTGAAAGCAATTTTATGCTACTTCCTGTTTCGCCAACCCCAACTTATTATATTTTTGGATTCAGATATGTTTTAAAACATTTCCAACTACGCATTTTCCATTATTTTATTTAACAATTTAAGTTGGTTAATCTTCTCCACAATCTTGGATAAATAAGGCTTGTTGTATCTACGCAACACTTACTTTTTATAAAATACGTGATTACGGCAAAAACTGGAATAATTTTTGGTAATTTGGGTCATTTAAACTTTAAACAAGGCAAGCCAAGAAATCTTTCAGAAAATTATATAACAAGCATGCAACATATTTATATCAATCCCAACTTAAATGAGCGTTGCAGATTTTAAATATCCGTAGTAGTCATTGTAATTTTTGCGGAGGCTGCGTGTCTAAAATCCTTTGCAATAATTACATACGCCCAATGAAAGAGATCTGAATATTATTTTAGTTTGAATACTGGAATATGCCCTAATAATAGGTATACACCCTATACTTATTATATGCTTGGTGACTCACACTGTAATATGTACACTAAATTTTGTATTCTATGTATGTATCCTAAATTATTATATTGCATGCAGCGGAGATATTTCGTAGCAAAAAGCTACATTTTATTGAAAGAACGTCTTTAAAAAGTCACTTTATATAGGACGAGTAGTGAATGTTCCGTTAAATTTGAACTAACAAACACATTCAAAAAACTTTTAAAATTGATTGTATGTCAATAAACGTCAAATTAAATTACTACACAACCTAATTGACTTTACACATTATCAATTAGCCGTAGGGCTATAGACCGTGGGATAGTGAAAGATTTTTTTTTAACGTTTGGTTCCTATCTGGACTTTTGGGAGGCTTTTGTACCTGATTTGTACTAATCATTTTCGTGTTTATCAAACGGTTATCCCCTCAGCGGAAACAAAAAAGAAAATTTCATGAAAATGAGCAATTTCAAACGTTTTGTTCCTATCTGGCGTCAAGTTAGACTTACGTTTTAAAGAAAAACATCCGACGGAAGCTTATCGCCAGACGAATTCCGTGGGCCCTAAGGCCCGATATTTCAATCCGAAGTTGTAAGAAAAATGGTCCAGAATCAAACAATTTGGTTCTTATCTGGGAATTGTACATATAGAAAATTAGATTATAATTATCGGGATATACAAACGCCAGACAAATTCCGAGGGCCCAACAGTGAAAAAATTCAAAGTTTTTCAAGTTGTCTACTTTTTCGCGAAAATCAAACGATTTACATTCGTATGGCATTTGTTTTTTTGTTAATATTAGGCAAATAAGTATTTTCAATTTAAGAGTCCCAGACGAATTGGCTGGGTCCCCTGGATAGCCAGATAAAAAGAAAAACGCGAAAAAATGCCATTTTTCAAACGGTTTATTCCTGTCTACCATTTGGATTTTAAAAAGATATGTTAATAAATGAGCCGTATTTCTGGTCCCAGATAAAAAGCTTGGGCCCAGACGTACATATGTTGAGCGAAAGTATTGAAAAATCAAAAAACAGTTGTGTAAAAATCGATGCACTTTAAACGATTTACACTGGTCTGGGATTTGTTTTTTTTTAAGATATGTTAATAAATAAACCATATTTCAAGTCCCAGACAAAAATCTGGCGCGCCACTGTAGATATTTTGACCGAAACTATTGATAAATCGAAAAACAGTCGCGCAAAAGTCGATGTATTTCCAAACGATTCACACTCGTGTAACATTTGGTTTGTTGAAAATGTATGTTTATAAAAGGCAAATTATAACCAACATTTTTACATATACAGTGGGTCCCAAAAGTTTTAGGAAAATCGGAAACTGACCATTCTTGCAAAAATCGCTCGGACAGGTCAATTTTGTTTCCTTGGGGCATGAACTTTGGTAAAGTTCAGTTCTCAAAAATGTTACGGTGGCGGCAGAAGGGGGCGAAATTGTTTTTTTCAAATAGCAACCACCTTTTTTATTGCACCATATGAAACCTTAGCTCTTTCTGATTCATTTGGTGTGCAACATATGGGGGGGTTGGTGAGAAAAATTTTCAAGAATTTCGTAGTAAACGGGTTTTTCTATTTTCTTCCAAAATTTTCATCACCAACCCACCACATGTTGCACACCAAATTAATCAGAAAGACCTAAGCTGTCATACGATGCAATAAAAAAAGGTAGTTGCTATTTGAAAAAACAACCTTGGCCCCTTCCTACGCCACTGGTCACACTAAAATTCATGCGTTAAGGAAACAAAATTGACATGCCCAAGAGATTTTCTCAAGATTTGCCCCGTTTTCGAATTGCTGCACTGTATATTTGAATATTCTTATTAATATATTATGATATTATCATAGAATTAGGGGATTTCATATAAAATAGTAAATAGTATGGGGTAATACCACTGCATGACTTACACTTTCTCAAAACTAAAAGTAGAATTCTTGTATAGCCATATTTCAAGTCCCAGATAAAAAGCTTGTGCCCAGATGTACATACTTATGTTGCGCGAAAGTATTGAAAAATCAAAAAACAGTCGTGTAAAAATCGATACATTTTCAAATGATTTACATTCGTCTTGAAATATGGCTTATTTATTACCATATCTTTTTAAAATCCAAACGCCAGACAGGAATAAATCGTTTGAAAAAAAATGCTATTTTTCATGCACTTCTTTTAAGATTTAAAATATGTTTGGCCCACTAAAAATGTATGTGAATGATACAATACATTTTCGTTATGGTTAATTTTTACAAAAAAAAAAAATAATTTCACATGAGAACCAATCGTTTGATTTTCGCGGAATAGTTGACAACCTGAAAAATAATTTTTTCACTGTTGGGCTCTCGGAATTTGTCTGGCGTTATATCGCGATAATTATAATCTATTTTTCTATATGCACAATTCCCAGATAAGAAGCAAATCGTTTGATTCTGGACCATTTTTCTTACAACTTCGGATTGAAATTTCGGGCCTTAGGGCCCACAAAATTTGTCTGGCGATAAGCTTCCGTCGGATGTTTTTCTTTAAAACGTAAGTCTAACTTGACGCCAGATAGGAACAAAACGTTTGAAATTGCTCATTTTCATGAAATTTTCTTTTCTGTTTCCGCTGAGGGGATAACCGTTTGATAAACACGAAAATGGTTAGTACAAATCAGGCACAAAAGCCCCCCAAAAGGCCAGAAGGAACCAAATGTTTCAAAAAATCTGTCACTTTCCCACGGTCTACTACTAGTTTAAATAATTCATAACCAAACCATACTTTGAAAATTTAAAAAAAGAACTATCAGATAATTTAAAAACTAATGGTTTTACAAAAAATCTATTGTCACAAAATTATATACCATTTGGTATCCTATCGCATATTTATTTATTACACCAGTACAAATTCACAGTACAAAGTAAAATAAGCATTCATTCGGCGCATATAGCCGGTCTTTCATTTTTTGCCCAGTAACATATCCATATACACAGAAAAATAAAAAAATTGAAAAATAAGCACTTGATAAAACTAAAAATTTAAAATTTCATATACATAACTTTAAAGATAAACATTTAAACAAATAAAAAAAAAAGTGTGGTTATGCCCAAACCTCGGTAGAGTCTCTCGCAATACACCCAACGTTAAAAATACAGGTCAGGTAGTTAGATGAGAATTTACTCATTTTGTTTAACTAGCAACATATTCTTTATGGTTTTTGTGAATTTACTATAGGAAAAATATTTAATGTGATTATCAAGTACATAAATGAGGCGCCAAGTAACCAAATGATTTTTGAAAAATTGCAATTTTATGTTGTTTTACCAAAAAATTATCTGTGTCTAGTACTGTGATGATGAACTGGGGTATCCAATTTAGTCCGCAAATAGTTGGTCTTCAAATGAAAGTATTACAATATGTGTAATGGTCTACGATTTCCCATATTGAATATTTTGAATTGGTTTAAATAAGGTGATATATGGTTTCTATACGGAATATTATAAATGAAAAAAATGATATAGAAAATATAGAGTATTTCCATATACATCTCCTAACGTCAAAAAATTTGTTGAGATGCTTCGTTCTTGTATACACACTAAATCACATTTTAATTTTTTTTAATTCTTTCATAATAGTGTGGGGATGGTATTGGGGGTGATAGTGGGGGTACCTGATGCCAAAAAAAATTTTGAGACCTTGACTTTCCGTACATGCCCTAAATTGCAATTTTACTTTTTACTTGCTTTGCCTATTTACCCCATTTACCCCCGAACCCCTCAACGGAGTTAGATGAAAATACAATCTAGTTCCATATCTCGTTATAATACATAAGTGTACCAAATCTCAAGTCAATATCATAAACGGTCCCAGAGTACACGTGCGCACAAAAAAGTCACAGAGAGACCGACAGACAGAATTTTCTTTTTGTTCAAATTTGAAATCTCGGCGTTTCATGACATTTTAAGCCTATTTCAACAAAAAAAATATATTTTTTTTTGCGTTACTATACTTACACTGGATATGGAAGGAATTTAAGTTTACTCTATGAAGGTAAAATATTTTTTAAATTGAACAATTTTTTAGGCAGAAAGCTTAACTTTATTAACAGTATGCTTTTCGAATTTTAATGCCGAATCAATATATATTCCTAGATTTTTAGCATTATCAACAATGGGGATACTTTGATTATTTATTACTAAATTAAAGTTAATTGACAAACATAGCATATTATGTTTGTTCCAGCTATGGAACAATAGTTTTGCATTTTAGCGCCATCTTTGTACAGCCATACTTTTATTAAAGTATAATATTATTATATTAAACTTTGAAAGTTCCTGTCATTGAAATTTTTTTTCTGGGGTTGCGACACCGCACACGCCACTGTCATTGGCAACATTTGAAAGACAAAATAAAGTCAAAAAAATAGCTAACGACTAACTTCGAATTAAATATCTCGTTTTGTTCCCATGGAAACTGCCTGGTAAGATTTATGTGAATCATTCTGAATAATAAGTGTTAAAAAAACGTCAAGTTGCATTTGCAAACAAAAACTGAGAATGATTCTTTGGATTTTCTCTGAAATTCTGGCTTGAAGATGGTCAATGCCAGAAATATATTTCCCAGTATATAGACTCCAAAGTTCAAATGGATGTGATTTATACCAATTTCTTGAGGGCATTCGACAAACCAGATCATGGCATTTTCTTAAGTAAGTCAAAGAATATCGGCTTATCCTTATCCTCGCTTTGCCTGCATTGAATCTTATCTTTCTGTGAAAAAGCAATGTATCAAATACTGTGGTTCAAGTCTTTTTAGATGTTTATCATTTTTGGCGTACCCCAGGGCTCTATTTTGGACCCACTCCTATTTGTTATTTATCTTAACGATATTCTGGATTCAATAGACACACCATATCTGTTATATACTGATGATCTTTGTAAGATCATTGAATGACTGAGAAAGTTCAAAATAACTTTAATAAGCTTCATACCTGTTGCATTAGTAATTCCTTGCCTATAAATTTGCAAAGTGTCTTTTACTATCAGAAAAAGTGTGATCTTAATTTCGGTATATCATTTGAATAAAACAATTATTGAGCATCCTAAATATTTATGCGATCTAGGAGTAATACTTAGCCATAATGTATCATTTAAAGTACCCTAAAAACATTAAATCATCGTCTTTAAAGAACCTATTGGAAATGTATGTTCATACATTCTTGAAAACTACTTCAAACAAAGAAAAAAAATATATAACTAATTCTCGCGCTACTCCTGCCACTTGGCATACTAGACGAATCCCTTCATTCTTTTGTTTTAAAGGTTCATGTATTTGGAGGATACGTCAGTTAAATATCTGTTGATTATGAACGAACGATTTTTCTCGGAATTTGGTTTGGTATTTAATAAAAGGTGTCTATGTTTAACTCCAAAGCATTTAGAACAATTATTAATAATATGTAATTTTTCTCTCGTGATCGCTAGTTGAAAATATATGTGTGCGTATGTATTCGTGTTACAATTAACCAATACTTTCAGTTATGTTTGTATAATCTTTAGATGTTAGATGTTTGGTATAGTGAACAGACAAAATCGTAAATATTGAAGCAGGAGACTTTAAACTTTTTGAACTGAATATACCTAGATTACTTATGATTATTATAATTACTGTCAAACAGGATGCCTGCTTTTGTTGTATATTGTCTATTTAATATTCGATTCTTTAAAGAGAAATTACGCCTAATTGGTTAGTTCTTTCGTGAGTAACTAATTACTTTAATTACGTTTACGTGCTACCTCGTTAGGCAATGTCAGGCGATAAAAGTGACGGCTATAAAAGTTGGGTAGTATTAAGCTTTGAGCATTTTTGACAAAATAGTTGCTGTTAAAGTTTTAAGTATTTAAAAACGGTACGCGTAGAGAAATAATTGCACCATCGTCTTTACTACCTATTATTTATGCAAAAAGAAAAATGAAAAGATTTAATCAACCATAAGAAGCTGTTCTTTTCACAAATTACCTTTCCAACTACCTCCAGATTTTTTGTTTTTGACGTGGCGTTGCCGAGTTATTCGAAAAAAATATGATAATTTTGGTCAGAACAAGGTTTAACAAATTAATTCGCTGTGTGTGTATCACTATTAATTAAGAAATTTGTTTTGCAATTATGTAGACAAGGGATGTACTACAACGACACAACCACCAAATATTGATTATAATTAAAAAGGGTGTATTTTATACTAGCGCTAATTGAGGACATTTCAAAGTGAAATTTTCTCAATTTTTTTCAAATGGAACACTGCATATTATTGTATTTTTGAACTGGCATGTTAATTCTCTACGATTTTTGTGAATAATATCCTATACCTAAAATCGATATTTCCAGAGATATTTTTACTTTTTAATTAAAAACCGTTAAATTATAATACTTTTTATTTCGAACTGATCTAGTATGATTTTAACATCAAGTGAAGAAGTTATCTTATTGTGACAAAGTATTTATTTATCTAATTATTCATTAACGGGATAACCCCTTTAAACTACAAGAATAATGAAAAGAATAAAAAAAAACTACCAAGTGTAATACTATAACTCATTTAGGTACAGCACATTTAAAACTTTGCAAAGGGTGATTTAAAAAATCTGGCTTAGTATTGGCACCATTAGCAGACCGCAACATTCTGGTCATAGGCCGATGAAAGTCATGATTAGAAGAGTGGTATTTAATATGCAAAAGAGACGTATCTCTGGTGTTAGTTGATTTAACACTGAAGTTAATATTTTGAAGGAGTTCAGGACATATGATAATGCTGGATAGTAATTTAAATACAAACAACAAATCATCTCGGGTCCTCCTGCGACTCAAAGATTTGATATTCAAAATGTTACATGCCTCGATATTATTCACCAGGAATGGATTATTACTATTTGAATACAATTTACGTGATATACATCTCACAAATCTATTCTGATTGATTGAATATGATTGAATTCCAGATTCCACAGCAGCATACTCTAAATGTGAACGAACATATGCACAGTATAAAATTTTTAAAGTTTGAGCTGAGAATCGTTTCCCAATTTTAAAAATAAATCCAAGCATTTTGCTAGCCTTATTAGTAATGGTAAATATATGGTTAATGAAACATAGCTTTGTATCACCCTATTTTTGTTGCTAGCGTGTGTGATGTAGTAAAATCGTCTCTTTTGGATACTGATAATATAAGTGATCACAAACTTGTCTACAGTGAGCTTGCCTTAAAAACATCTAAAAAGGGAAATAAACTTGTTACTTTTAGAGATTTTAGAAATTTTAATCATAATATTTTTCTGCAAGAATTATATGACTGATCATGGCGCAGAATTTTCCAAACGAGGGATATAAATACCAAAATTCAAATTTTAAATGATTTCATTATAGAACTATTTAATAAGCATGCACCACTTAGGCAAGTTAGAGTTACAAAATCTAAAGCACCGTGGTTAACCGATGCAGTAAAGGCGTTAATGAAGCGCAGGGACAGTGCTTTGTGTAGATATAAAATGACCAACTCACCTGATGATTGGAATTTTTATAAAAGTTTGAGAAATCAAACACTAGCAGCTATAAGGTCAGAAAAGAAAAAATATATTAATTTTATCAACTCCGAAAATAATCCTAGAAAAATTTAGGCTACTTTAAATAATTTTAATGTAAAACCTCAAAAATCTACTGAGCTACCATTACACCTTAATAACGTAAATAATATTAATAACCACTTTATTTCAGTTCATCAAAAAAATAGTAACAATCAGGATATAATAGATTTTTACAATAATAACTCATTTAGTGCCAACAAAACTTTCAGTTTTAAGTTGGCTTCACTAGAGGACGTTCACAATGCCATCTTTATTATTAAGTCAAAAGCATATGGCACAGATAATATAAGCATTACAATGATTAAATACTGTTGTCCATTTATAGAAAAATATGTATTACACATCGTAAATTGTTGTATAGAAGAAGGGTACTTCCCGAGCAATTGGAAATGTTCTCTAGTGACGCCATTACCTAAAATAGCTAATCCGCTATCATTTGGTGACTTGAGACCTATTAGTGTTCTACCTGCTTTCTCAAAAATTTTAGAAAAAATAATGTACTCCCAAATATTTTCTTATATTGATAAAAATGAAATTTTAAGTAAATATCAGTCAGGATTTAGATCTGCACACAGTACTCCGTCTGCGCTTTGTCAAGTTATAGATGACATTATCAGGGCTAGGGACAGAGGTATGGTTACTGCTTTGGTCTTATTGGATTATTCGAAAGCTTTTGATAAAATCGATCATGACATAATGTGTGCCAAAGTAAAATTTTATGGTTTTGATCAAACTGCTGTTAATTTTGTCAAATCATATTTATCCAATGGGCGGCAGATGGTACGAGTAGGCGACTCAAGCTCAACGTCTGATTTTGTATTAACTGGGGTCCCGCAGGGTTCAATTTTGGGACCATTATTTTTTGTGCTCTATACGACGGAAATTCTTAATAAAATTGAGCTATCATATCATGCATATGCGGATGATACTCAATTATATCACAGTTTCCAAAAAGATAATTTCCTACTTGCAGAGAATATGATCAATAATAATTTGGAAACAATCTATAACGTGTCTTATAAGCATAATTTATCACTTAATCCTAATAAATGTGTGGTTTTAATGTTCGGCGGCAGAAATGATATAGATGCTGTAGCCACATTCAAATAAAAATAAATGGAGATAACCTATCCATTGTTAAATCTGCAAAAAGTTTGGGTGTAGTATTTGACGATTCATTGAAGTTTAATTTGCAAGTAAACAAAGTAATACAAAAAGCCTATATTAATTTAAAACTTCTATATTCCAACAGACACATATTAAATTTTAATATGCGTAAGAACCTTTGTGAAGCATTGGTGCTATCACATTTAAACTATTGCAGTTTCATCTACGAACCCTGTTTGAGCACAGTAGACAAGGGCAGATTGCAAAAAATTCAAAATTCATGCTGCAGACTTATATATGAGTAGGTGAGGAATGAGAGAGCTTCGGTTCAGGAGCAGGAGCAGTGTTCAGTTTAGGGGTGGGGGTCGGTTCGGTTCGGGAGCCGGAGCAGTGTTCAGTTTAGTGGTGGGGGTCGGTTCGGGAGCCGGAGCAATGTTCAGTTTAGTGGTGGGGGGTAATTAGAGTGATGAGATGTAAGTACGGTGGTGGGAGGTAATTAGACTAATATGATGTAATTAGAGTGGTGGGAGGTAATTAAGGGGAGGGGCTTAGGGGATGGGGCGTTTGAGGTCGGGGCCTATGAAAGGTGGTGGTGGGGGGCAATTAGGATGGTAATTAGATTAGTGAGAAGTAATTAAAGTGGCGTGATGTAATTGTGGTGGTGGGGGACAATTAGATTAGTAAGAAGTAATTAAAGTGGTGTAATGTAATTGTAGTGGTGGGAGGTAATTAGGGTGATGTGATGTAATTGTGGTGGTGGTGGGGGGTAATTATATTAGTGAGAAGTAATTAAAGTGGCGTGATGTAATTGTGGTGGTGGGGGGCAATTAGATTAGTAAGAAGTAATTAAAGTGGTGTGATGTAATTATTGTGGTGGGGATGACTCAATTAAGGTGGTGTGATGTAATTGTAGTGGTGGGGGGTAACTAGAGTGGTGTGATGTAATTGTAGTGGTGGGGGGCAATTAATGGAATGATGGGTAATTAGAGTAATTGCATGATGGATAATTATTGTGGTGGGAGGTAATTAGAATGTTGTGATGTAATTGTAGTGGTGGGGGGGTAACTAGAGTGGCCTGATGTAATTGTAGTGGTGGGGGGCAATTAGTGGAATGATGGGTAATTAGAGAAGTTGGATGATGGATAATTATTGTGGTGGGGATGACTCAATTAGGGTGGTGGGAGGTAATTGGAGTGGTGTGATGTAATTGTAGTGGTGGGGGGTAACTAGAGTGGCCTAATGTAATTGTAGTGGTGGGGATGACTCTACTAATATAAATAGAATGCAATGCTTCTGCATCACACAATTAAAACCTATCGCCGATAAGTCAAGAGCTAGCAAGTGAATGTTGTGCAACTATCCGAATTATTTCAAGTGAGCAATATTTTATATTACTTTCTGTAATTCTTTCACTGTATACATTCGATTTAATTATGGCAATTTCTGATTACGACTTATTTGCACTTAATGCAATGATCAATGAATCTACAGAGGTCTTAGAACAAAAGTCTATTTCATCATTAATTTTACATAAACCATATATCATTAAGAAAATTTCTGCTGTCAATACGCGATTTGGAAAATTAATAGTAGTACATTTATTTGAGGAAAGCACAATTACATCTTTCAAATCATTTCTACCAAAACGAGTTGTTGAAATTGTGAGTGAGGATCTTATGAGTAAAATCAATTTATCTGGTAAATACACACTGACATATCTAGGTCAGAGTTCTCCGGTGTATAACGGTGCAAAACCCAGTGTAATGTTACGTTTTGGCTGTTAGTTGAGATATTGTATAGTTGCGTTAGTTATTAATTTTTAATTTTATATTAGTAAAGAGCATGGTTGCGTTAGTTATTAATTTTAATTTTATATTAGTAAATGGAATACAGTTGAAAGTATGCTGGGAGTAATATTGTTGATTCACTTGCAAATATATGAAATAATTGTTATATAGTAAATAATAACAAATGGACTTCTACAATATATTTTCATCATCACATTTTGTGTAAGTTGATAAAAAAATTATCCTTTCTGAATATGTATGATTAATATGTTTGTTTTTTATTTTTTTAGTTTAGTCCAACTGGCACAATGTGGATGCAATATTCAGCTCAACGGCGGGTACGGGCAGAAGACATTAAATCGGCCATTGAAAGATTGTCTTGTGAACTAAGTGACTTAATCAAGGATTTGCAGCATTCATTAGTTTATGATACAAATGTCTTCTACGATGTTGAAGAAACAAGACGCGTTGAAAAAAATTGCAGGATGTATGCTGCTGGTGCAAATCTATGTTACAAATATTCAAGAGGCTTTTTGAATTTGGACGAATTTTGTGAGCATATGGTTAGAATAGAACTAAGACACCTTCTATATGACATAGTGAAGTGCCTGCCTAAGGAACTTATTGAAAAATATCAACTGGACCAGTCTGATGATGATACAAGCAGTTAAATAATTCTATGTGTTGTATTTATTATTAGATATAAACAATTATTGTATTATTTTATTATGCAATATACAATTATAGTATCTTAAAATTTTTCTTTGTATTTTCGTACTACGATGAGGTTAGAAATAAAACAAATATTAAAATAATACGTGTATTTTATTACCTATTCTTGATTACATAACTAAAAGATATACCTTAATAAACCTAAAGAGTTTTTATTCCAATTTTATATTTAAATCTACAATACATTTGTAAAGAAAGTGAACATTTGCGAGAGCACAATGACAATTATTATAATGATAATGTTCCAGACATTCTGGTATAGTCAATGATTTAAGGTTAGGTAGAGGCGGTGAATAGTCATTAAGAACTAAAATTTTATTCCATCGCAGATATTGTAGTAGGAAATTCTTCTTCGTCACACCTTTGCATAGTATTATTACATTGTTTAATTGTAAATTATGTCGATAGTTGTTAACAGCATTCTGACAAAGTCGTTCAAAGATTAGTGGCAATTTTTCCAGTTGAATATATCCATGACTCCATTTTAAACCATGGAAATTATTTTCCAACCACTGGTATTGCACCTTTTCACCACGTACTAAATGAGAATGTATATGGTGGTTTGAAAATATAATGTGCTTGTTGTTTAGTGTTACAGCAGACAGCAGCCAATTCTTTCACTATAAACTCATTGTCATTATATTGAAAACTTTGTAAGTCAATGATCAAAGTAGGAAATGTACTACTTAAATGCACCATATTATAGTCTTTTACTTAGCACCAATAAAGCCGTTCTGGACTGAACCATCCAATGCGCTGTACGTTAAATAAGCATCGTGAAGTATAAGAGCATATACTCGAGTTTGCTCGGGAACTTCGTTTTTCGTGTTTCAAATTCTATTTTTATGTCGACAGTGGATGATTTAATTGCGTCCGGTTGACGAGAGCAATCAATAACAAACAATGGATTTTTTCTGAATTCGCTAAGATCCATCATAGGTTCACCCATATCTTTATCATAGTAACTAAGCCACGCCTCGTCTACAATTGTATTAACAATAGATGAAGTATATTATTGCATTATTTTTAGAGGACTTTATATTTCTAAACGTATATTATGTATTATTTTAGAGAATATAAGATTAAAACCAGTCATTTGTGTTTTTATTATTTATTTCATCATACTACTCATAAACATTTAAAGTTATAAAAAAATTACACAAATTCATGAAAATATTATATTATAGAAGTTTTATCGATCCAAGTATTATGACTATTTGGGAGTCCAAGCCATTTCACAAAAATCTTCTTTCCTCTCTTTTTTAAAACCTTCTCCACCAGATACACATCCGAATACTTAGCTTTTTGCAATTCCATTTCATAAAAGCCTCCCTTTATCGGTTGACCCTGCATATCTTCGATTAAATAAGTCCTGGGGTAGGTCACATTTACTTTCAAGACTTTGAACAGTTCAGTTGAAAAGTTAGGTGTATATCCTTTATCAAATATACCTTTGTATTTGCTTATTCGAACTACGTCGCCAATATGAAACTTAGGTTTTAAAGCAATCTTAATGTGATCATAAGCTTTTATGCGTGTGGTTGGTTTCACATCAGAAGGTTTCATACCAATTGTGCGATGTATTTTATTATTGTACATTATTGTAATGTTAGGCAGAATGTCAACCCATTTATATTTGCCTCTAGCTGAGAATTCTTTATAGACCCAATTTTTTAGTGTCCTTATTACCCTCTCAGCGATTGCTGCTTTTTTTGTACTATATGTGGAGTAATGATTTATATTGTATTTTTTCATTAGGGTGGAAAATGTTTTATTATAAAATTCTGTGCCCTGGTCACTTTGGAGATTTTTAGGTGAGTAGTTTGATTCTTCCAATACGTCTCTCATGCCCTTTGTAATTTCAATACCAGTTTTATTTTTTACAGGTCTAGTCCACACATATTTGGAGTAGCAATCTATCACGACAAGAATATAGTGACATCCTTTATTATCATGAGCATATGGTCGCATCTCAATCAAGTCCATCTGCCATAAATCGCCATACCCTTTTATTATTGTTCTCCTTCTACGGAAATTTTTACGAACTGGTTTGTGTAGCTCCTCAACGACTGCTCTTTTTATAATACTGGACTCCATAATAAAGTACCTGACTGGTAGGTGTTCACAAGTAAACTAATTTTTAATAAGTCAATTCTTCTAATATACTAATGGACTTTGTTTATAGTTAATCCTTTTTTATTTTTAATATGTCCCAATGCAGCAGCGGTGTCCGCAATTTCATCCATCATCTGCTGTTTGTCAACACCCACCATCTTAACATCAAGTGATTTAGTTTGTGAAGGTGCGCTTATCAGACGGGATTCTTGAATAGTGCTGAATACCTTCTCTATTGCATTGGTATTGTCTTCAACTAATTTCTTAACATCTGAAATTTCTGTGTTGATATACTGTCGCACTTCATTAATCATCTCGGTAATTTTGTTGTGTACAAAAGTCTGTTGGTTCTCGAAAAAGGCACTATGTAACTCTTTCATGCATTTTTCTACATAATTACGAGTTACACCATCACGATTATCCACTGGCTCTCCAATATTTTTTAAACGTTTATTTTGAATATCAAAGTGATTGTCTACGGTTACAATAAAACCAACGCCTGGTGGTCCACGTACAATCATTGACTTATTTAAGGCACTTCTTCGTCTCCCGAACTTGTCAATTGTGTTTACACCTACCATTTCTCTTTGCATTTGAGATAATTTCAACATTTCGGTGCTTTATACACTAGTTATGGAGGAAGTCATTTTGCTAATATATTATTTCTTCTTCCCGAAGTTCCTCGACTAAACTAACTATTTCGTTGTCGACATTGTTGTTACCTGCCATTTTTGAACTATACAGCAGTCGCAAACGATCCACCAGTTCTTTCGGTTTATTCCAATAGACATAATCCACGCCTCTACTATTATATAATTTTTGAAGAGGTATGCGTGGAAAACCCAAACCAGTTCTGGATCTCGTATTTACAGTAGAAGACATTAGTGGCATTATGAGTTCATTAAACTTTTTCCATTTGTTTTTATTTAAACCCTGCTTGAAATTAAAATCCTTATATGCTGCCTTTGTCTTTTTTAATATATCTCTATATATGTGACACTCTTCGTCATCAATAGTGACTTGATCACGGCGCAGAAATGATGGATACTTTATAAATATTATATCATACAACTTAGTACTACCGGGATACGTCCCCAGCTCCTTGTTACCACGCGACAATGTGATATTTCCACTAGAAAAGTGTATCTCGGCATCACCCATTTGTAACTTGGCTGTTTGAGGATCTAGGCGTACACCATACACAGTACCATATTTATGATCACCAGACTTTAGATTTTCTAGGTGTTGCTTGATTACATCACATTCTTTTTCTTCACTGCTAAGGAAATTTTCTGAATCTAACGATGATCTCGGCGGTGTGTCCATAAAATATGTTTGAATTGCACTTTCTTCATCGCTAGTTTCAGATGCTGCTTTTACACCCTCTTGCGGTTGTGTAGGTTTTTGTATCTCTGTAGTTGGCTGATTGTGTAATTTTACCTCTGAAGCGGATGATATAACATTTAAAGGTTTTGTTATGGGCTCATACAATTTCTCGAGAGATAACCGAGTATTTACATTCTTACTTTTCAACGAGTTAAATTTTTTACGTATAGAATCAGTAGTTTCAACTAGTCCTGGCGTCCTGGCGTCCTTCATTGCCAATATTTAATTTCACTGATGTAATCTCGGCGCTGTCTATAGATCGACTAATGTTCTAATTATGGTGCTTTATGTATATATGAAACTATCAACTCCTTTCCTGTATCTGCCTTCATTCACCTCTCTGTCTTTGTCAATCACAAGAAACCCATATTTGTCTTTCCAACACTCTGCACACATATCTTGAAATTGTTTAAAAGATACGTCTGGCGAGACATGATCAGAGAAAATGTGATGTAAATTCATATTGTCCTGTTTGAAGATTACTATGAAATTGCTGTTGTCTCTTACCAGTTGTTTTGGCACGCGGGAATATGTTTGTGCTAGATAAAAACAATCTACATGTTTGTGACGTCCCATTGAGAAAAATGCACGAATTACATCTTGTTTTTCACATATAACATCATCAAATATAAATACAGAATCAGGTTCAGCGTCGGACGGTTGCACTATTTCTGCATTATTACTAAAGGTGTAAAATTCTAGTCCCTTAATAGGTTCTAATATCTTGCGTAAATATTCATACTTGGGCTGATGAAGAGACTTTGAATATAGGTATATATTTGCAAAACGTAATCCGAGGGGGTGAGTAAGTAGAGATATAAGTAAATTTGTTTTGCCGCACGCACTTGGACCGATTAATAGTCCGCGAATAGTTGAGGGAAGTAACGGACCATGGCGCGGTTCGGCTTGTAACCCACTTCCAACTTTTTCATCTAAATTGTCTATAGAAAACTTCTGTCTCTGCTTCACGATGCGCATTGTAGCACGGTTGAGGACTATATAAATGAATGCACATCATACAATCGTTATTTAAATGTTGTCAGTCAAGCAGTGCACAAGTAAAAATCGCCGTCATTTAAAGGCTGGCAGGGGGGTAGTAAATTCCCTTATAAATAAGCTTCCATTTGAACTACATTTACCAGGTGGTTACCAGTATTGTGGTCCAGGCACCAAATTACAAGAAAGATTAGCGCGAGGTGATTCGGGCATAAACAAACTTGACGCTGCATGTAAGGAACACGACATTGCATACGATCGAAACAGGAGTGATTTAGCAGCCCGCCACAAAGCAGACTATCAACTTGAACAACCTGCGTGGAAACGAGTTAAATCAAAAGACGCCAGTTTAAAAGAAAAAGCCGCTGCTTAGTTAGTTACATCTATAATGAAGGGAAAACAGCGTCTTGGTATGGGATGTGACTCAATTGTACCTCATTCTAAAAAAAGAAAAAATATTAAAAAGAAGAACCCTAAAAAGATAGCATTTGGTGCAGGAATAGTTCGTAAAGTGCGCGATGACTTACGAAAAGTTGATGACAAACGGTCTATAGCTAAGGACCCAAGAAAAATGACGTACATTGCACTTCAAGCAGCGCGACGTCACCTGAGGGCTGCTGGAGGAAAACGCAATATTCGTACACCTAGGATCATACCAATCCCGAAAGTTGGTGGAATTCTACCTTTAATACCTATTTTTGCTGGATTATCTGCATTAGGTAGTTTGGCTGGCACTGCGGCGGGTATAGCTAAGGTTATAAATGATGTTAAAACGAGCAGAGAAGAATTGACCGAAAAAAATCGACATAATAGACAAATGGAAGCGATTGCAATAGGAAAAACTGGTAAAGGGTTATACTTGAAACCGTATCGCAAAGGATTAGGACTTTATCTAAAACCGCAAAGTTCAAAAAACTACTAGACACCCTACCTCGAAAACCTCTCACCGATATAGATCTGAAATATTATGCTGAGAAGCTGAAAGTACCATATTTTCGAGGTATATTTATGCGCAACAATCTACCAAATTCAGGACCGCGACATAATGAATATGTAATCATAAATTTGGATAGTATAGATAGTCCTGGTACACATTGGGTGGCATTTAAAAAACTTGGCAATACAGTCACATATTTTGATAGCTTTGGTGATTTACCTCCACCTAAGGAACTAATTCTGTACTTGCGCAAAGGCTCAAATTCTACCAACAAAATCTACTCTAGTTACGATCGTCAGCAAAATTTCAACACAGTCTGGTGTGGTCATTTGTGTTTAAAGTTTCTTTCTACAAAGCAGACATAAGACGCTATGGAGATGACATCTATGACTCCTGCTATGGATCAAGAAATCATTAAGCGAATGGGTCATTCATTAATCGCATTCTCTAGATTACGCAGCTTGTTGAAGATGAGTAAACAACAACTCGCAGATATGCCTAAAGAAGTAATGATTGGTTGTGCCGCACATGAAATTGCATTAGTATGGGATAAACTACCCAGACATCTCCAGAGTGATATCGATATTTTAAAATACCAATACTGTCAAGAGCATTATTCTAATGAGAACGCAAGTGACGTTGATGTTAATGATGGACCATCGCCTCGAAAAGTATTCTGCTGTTACTGTAAAGTGCGTGATATAAATGTAGTATCAAATAATGAGACACCGTCATCCAACAAGATGAGAAAGTTAATCCACGATGATTGCTGTAAATCACAATAAATTCATAGGTCAGTGCTCAAATTCATCAGTTATGTCGTACACCTTTACTCTGTCGAGTCACACAAGTGTGCTTAGTGCGGAATTTTATTCACCCATTGAATTAAATACTGGTAGTCGATATGGATTGGGATTAACAGGATGATTCGATGTGGACGAGACGAATAATCGATTTTGTTATAAAACTGGATCGAAAATGGCTCTCACAGCTCTCCATATACCATTCGGTGCATATGAAATTGATGAAATATATCGCACAATACTAAAAGCAATGCCGAATGATAAAAGAGAAGAAGAAAAAGAAAAATTATTCCAACTGCGAGCCAACAATAATACGCTGAAGTGTGAAATTTGGTCAAAATATGGAATTGATTTTACACAGCCAAATTCTATTGGAAGTCTATTGGGATTTGAATCGATATATTTACATCCGAACAAAAGACATGAATCAACGCTCCCTGTTGATATTATGAAAGTACGAATGATACGGGTGGATTGTAACATTATTTCTGGAGCCTATTTAAATGCTCTTAAATCCCATACCATATTCGAATTTGATATAGACGTCGAGCCCGGCTACAAGCTCACCAGGGAACCCGCCAACATCATATATTTGCCTGTTGGACCTGAAGGACGTCAGTTTATTGATAACATTACGCTGCGAATATTGGATGACAACGGATATTTAGTCAATTTTCGAGGTGAAAAAATTATTGTAAAACTAGAATTGAAGCAGTTTTAATATGGGAGGTTTTCAATACAATCAACAAAGATCCCGTCTCCAATATAATGCAATCAATGATAAAAATGAGCGTAATCGTGCAAAGCGAATCATTCAGCGTGAGCATCTTGATCAGTTCAGACGTAGATTGTCAGCTAAGGATCGTGCATTTCTTCAGTCCGTTGGATTAGAAGTCCGAGAAAATTAACAATGGTGCTTATTACGTCTAGTGAAAAACCTGAAGTGTTCGACGAACCTGTTTTTGACCAGTCAATTGTTAGCTTACATGAACATACGTATAAGCCATATGGTTCGCAATATTATAAAAACTCTGATACAGTACGCATTCCTATTAATTTCCAAGACCTAATACTTGACATTGCAGAGAGTTACATATATATTGAAGGCAAGTTTACTCCTAGTGACCTCACCAAGCGGTGTTATTTATCCAATAATGCACTAGTATTTCTATTCGATGAGATAAGATATGAAATGGGTGGCGAGTCAGTGGCCGTCGTTAGAAAGCCTGGAATCACTACAACAATGAAAACTATGGTATCATATGGGCAGACACATACGAGAGCACTACTAACTGCAGCTTGGGGTCTCACCGAAGAAAAGCAGTGTATTTTAGATACTACCAGTCATGTATTCAGTGGTAGACTACCTCTCAAATATCTCATGGGTTTTGCGGAAGATTATACAAAAGGTGTTTTAAATTCAAAGCAGGAACTAATTTTAATCATAGCCCGCTCGTTTAAAGACTCTTATATTGGTGAAGTTGATGCAGAGCTAGAAATTAGTAAAATTGAGTGGAAGATTAGACATATTGTACCTGAAGATAGACAAAAAATTAAGTTGTTGAAGAAAATTGATTCAGGCGGTAATAATGCCAGAATTAAGATGGTTTACCGTATGTGGGACTTTTATGAACTACCAATTCTGCGTGATACTTCTTCCGATGTATGGGCTGTTAAAACCACCAGCAGTCTTGAGAGACCTCGTTACATCATTATTGGTTTTCAAAACAATGCCAATTCCAATAATAGATCCAAAGATGCCACAAAGTTTATTCATGCAGACATAAATAATATTCGACTATTTCTAAATGCTGAAGTATATCCATATGAGCGTTGGAATTTAAATTTCGATAAAAAGCTGGACTCCGCAGTATATTATGCATACGAGAGCTTTCAACGAGGTTATTATGGTAGAGACATGGGGGAACCTATGATGGATCTTGAAGAATTCAGAAAAAATCCATTGTTTGTCATAGACTGTAGCCACCAATCCGAGGCATTGAAGACATCTACGGTTGACATAAAAATAGAGTTTGAGACACGAAATACAAAGTTCCCTGAACAAACTCATGTATATGCACTAATACTTCACGATACCTACTTGACCTATAATGCATTGGATGGATCAGTTCAAGGTGGATTTTTTGGTGCAAGATAAAATAAAAAGACAATTAGTTAGTAATGTAGTAGAATAGGTAATAAATAGTATGAAAATAGTAATGTGACAGAATAGGTAATAAATAATATAAGAAAATGTAAATCATGTGTTTCAATTCAAAAAATAAAAACTAAAATAAACAGCTACACGTTCTCCTCACTTGTGATGTCAAGATGTTAAGTACACAAAAGCCATAAAGAGGGTACGCTGCAGGTACTGAAATAACAATGTAAATGTCCCCTTTTACAAATTCACTGATAAAATCTCGGTGGATAAGACAGGCAGGTCGTAAATGTACATCTCATAAATCAGCATAGGATAAGACAGATGTCCCTAAAGATAAGACAGGTAAAAATCGACATAAAGATAAGACAGATAGGTCGCAATTGTTTATCAGCATAAGGATAAGGCAGGTAAATAAAGTGGTTAGGTATATAATCATGAATGAATGTTTGTTATCTCATCGTAAAAAAAATACAAAGTGCAATAAGACAATACAACATAATAGAGAATTATTTAACTGTCTGCATATGAACGGCTAGACGGATGGATTGACCATAATTGCTTTAATCACCATTATTTTTACTGCAATTACCTTTATTTTTACTTAAATTACCTGTAATTGTCCTCTAATTACCACAGTACTTTAATTACCTCCCACCACTCTAATTGCATCCCATCACTCTAATTACCACACCACTCCAATTACCCCCCACCACTACAATTACATCACACCACTTTAATTACTTCTTACTAATCTAATTGCCCCCCACCACCACAATTACATCACATCACTCTAATTACCTCCCACCACAATAATTATCCATCATGCAATTACTCTAATTACCCATCATTCCACTAATTGCCCCCCACCACTACAATTACATCACACCACTCTAGTTACCCCCCACCACTACAATTACATCACACCACTTTAATTACTTCTTACTAATCTAATTGCCCCCCACCACCACCACAATTACATCACACCACTACAATTACATCACACCACTCTAATTACCTCCCACCACTACAATTGCCACCCACCACTTTAATTACTTCTCACTAATCTAATTGTCCCCCACCACCACAATTACATCACACCATTCTCATTACATCACACCAGTCTAATTACCTCCCACCACCCTAATTGAGTCATCCCCACCACAATAATTACCCATCATTCCACTAATTGCCCCCCACCACTACAATTACATCACACCACTTTAATTGCCCCCCACCACTACAATTACATCACGCCACTTTAATTACTTCTCACTAATCTAATTACCCCCCACCACCACAATTACATCACACGACTTTAATTACCTCCCACCACTACAATTACATTACACCACTTTAATTACTTCTTACTAATCTAATTGCCCCCCACCACCACAATTACATCACGCCACTTTAATTACTTCTCACTAATCTAATTACCATCCTAATTGCCCCCCACCACCACCTTTCATAGGCCCCGCCCTCTAACGCCCCATCCCCTAAGCCCCGCCCCTTAATTACCTCCCACCACTCTAATTACATCATATTAGTCTAATTACCTCCCACCACCGTACTTACATCTCATCACTCTAATTACCCCCCACCACTAAACTGAACATTGCTCCGGCTCCCGAACCGAACCGACCCCCACCACTAAACTGAACACTGCTCCTCCTCCTGAACCGAACCGACCCCCACCACTAAACTGAACACTGCTCCGGCTCCCGAACCGAACCGACCCCCACCCCTAAACTGAACACTGCTCCTGCTCCTGAACCGAAGCTCTCTCATTCCTCACCTACTTATATGGGCTCCGTAAATATGACCGAGGAATTTCTGCCAGAATAAATATGTTACGGTGGTTAAATATTAGTAACAGGACGAAGTTACACCTGTTATCCTTTGCACATTCCACTATTCGCTCTGATGTGCCATTGTATATTGGAGAGAAATTCATAAGAAAGCATCAACAACATTCTATAAATATACGGCCACATCATGTATTCACCATACCAAGATTTAGAACATCGTTATTTAAAAAATCGTTTTCTTATAATGCAATAAAGCTATATAATTCTCTGCCTCTTTTTTTAAAAACCTTTAATCCTACAACATTTAAATACAAATTAAAAGCATTATTATTGAGTGATCAATAGCGATAATTTTAGGTATGTAGAAGAAGTAATAATGTACCCCATTATTACTTCTTCTACATACCTAAAATTATCGCTATCGCTATCGCAAACAAATAAATTTTATATACAGTTAAGAAAGCATTTTATTAGTTTTTTCCTGTTTTTTTATGTATTTTTTTTCTCTCTTTCTTTGTTCCTGATCTAATTCTCATTGTGTGCTAAGTTAATTTATGTTAAATTTAATTTTAAGTCCATTATAAAGTTAAGTGTAAGAGTAGTCCTTCGACTAAACTTCGCTCTATATGACTTTAATTTTGTATTTCTTTGTATTTATCTAATAAAGGCGTTTATTATTATTATTATAATTATTATCAAACAAAATGCCTAGATCTTTTATTTCAGTAACCAGTTTTAGAGAAATTTAAAGTATAATTAAAATACAATAACATTTGTCAGTATTCAATTTTATACAGTTTAGATCACACCAAATAACAAAGCTATTCAAGTCTTCCTGAAGTAGCAAACAGTCAGACTGATTGCTTATTTCTAAATAAACTTTTAAATCATTCGCAAAAAGCAGAAACTTGGAATGTGTTATATAACCAGCTATATCAATAATAAATAAATTGAAAAGTAAGGGGCCACAATGGCTACCTTGAGGAACACCAGAGTGAACCTCAATGGTATCAGATAGGAAATTATTGATTTTTACCCATTGATTCCGTCCTGTTAAAAAGCTTTCAATCTATGCAAGTAGAGAGCCACCAATTCCCAAAGAACGTAATTTTGATATCAGACGTTTAGGATTAACGGTATCAAATGCCTTTGAGAAGTCACTATATATAGAATGAATCTGATGTTTCCTTTCAAATGAACCAAGTATATCATTTTGATAAATAAGTAAGTTAGTGAGTGTCGATTTACCCTGACGGAACCCATGCTATTCATTAATTATAACATTCTTAAATTCCCAAGTTAACAGTTGAGAGACAAAGTAATCTAGCATTTTTGGTATACATGACTGTAAACAAATCCCTTTATAATTCTTTAATATCATTTACATCCCCACTTTTGAAAATAGGTCTTATGAAGCTGTATTTCTAGAATTGTGGGAAAACACTCAGATTTATACACAAATTAAACAAGATATGTAACGGGTTGCTATGTAACGGGTTGCTAACAGTATAAATACATTTTTTTTTAGATATAGCTGGAATTCCATCAGGACCACAACTAAAACTGTTCTTTAACCCTTCAATTTTCGAAAATATGTCACCTAGGGTAATTTGACACATATTGACATTAATATAAACATTGTCATAACAATGATTGTTATCCACTATATCTTCAACAGCTGCAGTGAAGTGGCCAGCGAATAAGTTAACCGTATCATAGCCATTATCACTGCTTATATCATTCAAGAACATATTGTTTGGGTACGAATAAGTGTTGTTACCGGCGTTCACAAATTTCCAGAAATTTTGCGGGTCCGAAGAAATATTAGCTTCAATTTTATGCAGATTAGATTTATAACAACTATCCGTTAGAACTTTACATCTTGCTCGTAGATTAGAAAAGTGAACATAATAATCATTATTATTAGTTGACTTATATAATTTATGCATCCGTTTCTTCTCCTTCATGCAATTTTTTTAATTCAAAACTAAACCACCAAGGAAAGTTTGAAGATCTACGGATTTTGGTTGGTATAAATGAATTCATAGTTCATAACAACATCATAAAATTGTTCGACAGCAGCGTCAACATTGTCCTTGCACAAATAATTATTTCAATCAACAGAAGCGATAAAATTGTTAATAGCAACATAATCAGCATTGGTAAAATCAAATAGTACTTCTTCAAATTGGGTGTATGTAGTATCATTGTTAGTTGGTATATCAAATGAAATAGCAGTATGATGCATAGTATTGTTTAGTAAAACATCAGTTGCAGGAGTAACTGTGATATTGGGAATATGTGAGAATAAAAGGACCAAAAAAACACCACGACTATTAGGTATGTTGTTGAGTTGACACATATTTAAAAAACTAAAAGTTTCACTAAGTGGAATAGCTGACAAATTAGCAGGACATCTTACAATAACACCAAGCTCGTCATTGGACCAGTGAGCTTCCGGAATATTATAATCACCCAAAATTATAAACTTATTGTACATTTACTTTAAGTTATAAATTAGTTTATAATACGTACTTTCCAATCATGAATTTGTCGGGAGAAGAAATGGTCGATATGTATATAGGCACGAATTTATAAGGAGCGATATCCGGAAAGTACAGTCCTCTAAAACATCATTTGAGAGGTTGGTGCAACGATGTGATAATACGGGGAAAGTGGAATATCAGAAAAAGGAACGAACAAAAAATGTAGCAAATGAAGAAAACGAAACAGTCATACTTTTGAGTTTGATTGAAAATCCTCATCGCAGTATAAGAGAATTAGCAAGAGAAAATGATATATAAGTCGATCTTCAGTCCATCGAATGCTACAAAAAAACAAATTTCATTCCTACCACGTTCAACTAATGCAGAAACTGATTGATAGGGATTATGAAAACCGAATACAATTTTGTCAATGGGCAAAACAAAAAACAGGACAACAAAGAAATTTTTTGACTTTGTTTGCCGCTGAAGCAACATTTCTTAAAAATGGACATATTAATCTCATAATTTTCATTATTTCGACACAACCAATCCTTACATCTCACGAACAAATAGCCAAACAAGATAGCCATTGAACGTTTGGGGATGAATTGTTGGGGATTATGTGATAGGACCACATTTTATTGATGGACGTGTGATTGGTCATAATTTATTTGTAATTTTTGCAAGACGGCTTGGATGATGGAGCACCTGTGCACCACACTGCAGCTATTCACGAACATTTAAATGACGCTTTTCCAAATGGTTGGATAGGAAGAGAACCCCATAGTTGGCCTGCCAGAAGCTCTGATTTGACCAAGATAGACTTATATTTGTGGGGCTATGTTAACGAGCAAGTGTACAAAGCTCCTATAACTATAAAATAAGGGAAGTTTTCAGGAAATTGCTTTAGATATTTTAAGAAATGTCTGTAGATCATTCGAAAATCGTCTACAGAGCAGTTCCTATAAACACTAAGAATTATTTATTTCATTAAATTAGGTTCAATTGTTAAAATAGTGCCAATTCTTGTATTACCTGATACCGTATTTTCTGTTCCTAATATTTATGTCATTTTTTTGTAATATTAAACGATTATTTATAAATTTTTAAGATGGACTCAAATTTGGTTTAATTAAACTTTGCAAAAATACTACTGAGGCAACCAAGACGCACCCAGAGAAAAATTTAATACTACTTTAAATTATTCTCACTTCATGTTAAAATCATGACTAATACTAAATAGGTTCGAAATGAAAAGTATTATAATTTAACGGTGTTTAATGAAAAAGTAAAAATATAGGTTTTAGGTATAGGATATTATTCAAAAAAATCGTAGAAAATTAACGTGCCAATTCAAAAATACAACAATATACAGAGTGTTCACTTTGAAATGTCCTAAATTAGCGCTAGTATAAAATACACCCTGTATAATTATAATCAATATTTGGTGGTTGTGTTATTGTAGTACATCCCTTGTATACATAATTGCAAAATAAGTCTTCTTAATTAATAGTAATACATACACAGCGAATTAATTTGTTAAACCTTGTTCCGACCAAAATTTTTATACTTTCTCGGATAACTCGGCAACGTCACGTCAAAATCAAAAAATCTTTATATATATTTTATTATCACCCAAAACCCCCATGTCAAGTTCTCGTTGGGCCAGCCTGTATATTATTTTGCTTACGGTTATCTGACATACAGGAAATCTTTAATATCGAGAAAAAAACTGCTATTTATTAGAATTCATAGTTTTCTAAGGAATGGTTTCGAAAAATTTCAACTCGGTAAATAAATGAAAAGAAGAAAAAATAATTACAATTACCCCTCCACATAATTAACATCAACCGGAAAAGGAAGTTATTATTTACGTATATATTTTCATAATCAATTACCCGAGAATATAAAAAATACAAACAAACTTAAATATTTTAAATCGCATCTTGCCAAAAAGTATCTTGTAAAGAACTATTGTAAAACCGATATATGAGAGTGGCGACAAGCTAAATATGACCAATTATAGACCTAACTGTCTAATAGCAAGTCTAGTTAAAGTCTATGAAAAAGTATTGAAAACAGAATAACCAATTTTCAGATAAAAACAACATAATTTCGACAAAGCAGTTTGGTTTTAGAGAGAAAAGTCAACACAGGAATCACAACAAATATTTATAAAGCATTTCACGTTAGTTCACCGGCTATGGTAGTCTTTGTTGACCTAAAAAAGGCCTTTGATACAGTTGATCATAAGCAGCTTCTGGAAGTTCTAAAATGTATTGGATTTAGGGGCATCCCAAATAGATTGACGGAGGACTGTCTCTAAAATGTACAATATGGAGTGCCGCAAGGCACAGTAATAAGGCCTATATTGGTCACTATATATTTAAATGATTTGTTTATGCAGATCATTAATGGATTTGTAGTGAGCTTTGCGGATGATACCGTCATCTTTTTCACATATCAAAACTGGCATTCTTTAAAAGAGAAATAGAGACATAAAATTACAAAGTGTTTCCAGTCTCAAATATTTGGGAATTTATATAGAGAAGAGAGTTTAAATATTTTAAAAAAGTATTTGATATAAGATATTTACAAATTCCTTACTACGCTCTAATACAACCACATTAAGAATATGGAATTGTAGTTTCGGGAGGCGCAACTAATAATCACATGGACAGTTTTGGAAAAGGTACAAAACTACAAATTCTCATTATACAACTGCTAGATATCAGGCAGCTCTATTGCCTCTTTTTGTTGGCGAGAAAGCATGATAACAAATCATAATTAATAAATAAGTATAGAACACAATTATGAAAACATGAAACTGATAAACTCATTGAAATTATTCAATCTAAAATTAAGAAGTGGGTTAAAAGTAAAAGTCGCATTGTGAAATACATAATTTTATATATATATATACACATATATATGAAGTGTTGTTGTTCTTCCGGGTGCTCTCCCGCGTCGATGATCGACTCCTCCAGGAGTCACGGTTGTCTAAACGACGTTTCGGCAGAATCTCATCTGCCATCTTCAGGTTCTCGCTGAAAGCTGCCTACTGCTGCTCCTCGTTGCTCGTTCAGTTCGAATTTCTAGTGGTAGTAAGAAGTGATAAAGGCAATGTGACTGTTGTGATGTACAAAGAGGACTATTTAAACAAAAGTCAAGAGCTTTTAAATGATCAAAAATACTATAAAAAAACTAAGATCTGACCCTACTTGCACAACACAACAGAAAGCCAACAAATTCGTCGAAATTAAAAAATAACAACTCAATAGACCAAGATACAGCCAAATCTTTGACAATTTATAATTCAGTTGGTCCTCGCCTTTATGCATTACCTAAAATACATAAACCTACTCTTTCAATGAATTGCTTTCAGTGAATTTATTAATAATTATGAGCTTCCACCATCTTATGTTGTAGTGAGTTTCGATGTTGTCTCTCTATTCACTAACCTACCTTTACAATTGATAATTGACAGTTTAAAAAATAATTGGAACGTTATATCTGATCATTGCAACCTAATTGTGACACATTGATTGATATACTTAAGTTCATTTTTTAATCAAGTTACTGCCTGTTTAATGGTATGTATTACAAACAGATTTTTGGTACTCCAATGGGATCTAAAATATCCCCTATCCTAGTAAATTTTGTACTGGTTGACTTGGTGAGGAGTTCCTTTTATAAAAAGATATGTAGATGACTTATTACTCTCAGTGCCACATGATAAAATAAATGATGTGTTACACACATTTAACAATTATAATCCAGATATACAATTCACAGTGGAGAATGAAACAGATAACTGCATACTTTTCTTAGATATGATAGTTATCAGGGACGATAACAACATATTACGTACCAAATGGTATCGTAAACCTATAAGCTGTGGTAGATACATAAACTACTTCTCTTACCATCATCCACGGATGAAAATGAATCTTATATTTGCACTGAAAAATAGAGTTACCAAAGTCTCACACCCCCAATTTAAAATGGAATCGTTACATGAATTGAAGGGTCTATTAGTTGAGAATCCTTATCCAAGAAATTTAGTTAAAAAACTCTTATTTAACACCGAACAAAATCGTAATAACTTTACCCGTGGCCTTAGTGGCGTCAATCATACTGGTTCAATTAACAATGTTCAAGTTTCAATAAATGTTGTTGAAGAGAACATTAACGAGGCTGATGGAAACATAAATAGTGGTAACGACACAGAAAATAGAATAATTTATAAATCTTTACCTTATGTAGAAAATTTGACGTCTAGGTTAATAAACCTTTTTTAAGACTCTAATATTAAAATAGCTAATAAACATCTAAAAACTGTTTCACAATTACATAATATTACGAAGGCTCCCTTAAGGAATAAAGAAAAATCTAATATCGTTTATCGTATCGAATGTTTCAATTGTAGTCGAGCGTACATTGGGCAGTCGTCAAGAGCATTTTATGGTAGAATAACGTCTCACAAAAGTGATTGCAATAGAATGGTAAAATCTTGCGCCCTAGCAGAACATGTCATTACAACTTGTCACAAAATGGATTATGAAAATGTAAAAGTTGTGGCAGTAGAGAACAACTATCAAAAAAGAATTTTCCTTGAAATGGTTCATATTAATAATGAAGTTAACCGCTTAAACAAAAAAAATCAGACATCAACAATTTAAGTAAAATTTATACCTACATTTTAAAATTAGAACATGATAATTATAGAATTTTTCAAAATAACCGCGAAAATGAAGTTGGCAACATAGTTGGTATCATCACTAAATATTCTCATTTCTATTAAATTTAAAATGAGTTTTTACTCGAAATAAAAAACATTTCCTCTTATCTCTGGGCTTCAGCATAGTTTCAACTGAGTCCATTTTGTAAATTATTTTAAATGAAATTTTAATCCGATTTTATCAATATGTGTAATTAAACTTAAGTTAAATGTTTTATTAATAACACAATAGCAGTGTAGCTATGTGTGTGGGATCGACCACTAGTAATGTATTAAGTAATTTTCCTGCCATGTGTTTCGACGCAGTTTTATCAAATTAACCTCAAGTTAGTAAGTATAAAAAATAAATTGTTTTAACTGATTTTGTTTACTAACACCTTTTGTATTTTTGTAGATGTGTTGAGAAAGCTAATAAACATTAGCGAAAGCTTGACAATAACAAAGAGTTTTCTTTTTATTGGCCAAAATACTTTGTCACTGACTGCAACCTCAATAAATTTTATATATATATATATATATATATATATATATATATATATATGAAGTGTTGTTGTACTTCCGGGTGCTCTCCCGCGTCGATGGTCGACTCCTCCAGGAGTCACGGTTGTCTAAACGACGTTTCGGCAGAATCTCATCTGCCATCTTCAGGTTCTCGCTGAAAGTTGCATACTGCTGCTCCTCTGAACCTGAACCTGAAGCTGGCAGATGAGATTCTGCCGAAATGTTATTTAGACAACCTGGAGGAGTCGACCATCGACGCGGGAGAGCACCCGGAAGTACAACAACACTTCATTTAACATCCGCAAAAACCTAAAAAACAACACACACACACACACATATATATATATATTTATATTTATGTCTGGTCAAGGAATTGACAAATGACATTGGCTGCCAATCTTTCATGATTTGTAAGGTATAATTCAATGCAGGTCGAGATATTTGCCCGCTGAGTAGTTGTTTCCTGCAAATCATATATTACAATAGTGGGTTACGTCCACCTAGGGCTAAAAGGTCGCCGCTCTCGGCACTTGCAGTATCGCAAGTCGCTATACACCATGAAGGCATCTATGATGTATAGTAGCAATTGACCACATGAGAGGATTGATTCACTTACCTCTCACCACTACACTAATCCTTATTTTGTTTACATAAATACTTGGCACAAAATTGTACATGTAAATGTATCCTCTTTCTCATGTAAATAAATTATTATTATTATTATTATCTTGTCAAATATCTGAGGTGTTGAACCGTAAAACCGGTAAATTCCATAAGGCCAATAAATTTTTGCCACTTGTGAATTCTATAATTTACTATATGTTTTATTATTATGATACACTAAGTAAGCTTCTGTATTCTATAGTAGATACTTAAATATGTTAATTTCATTTTAAAATATTTATTGATTACTGTACTGTAATTTATATTTTATGTGGTATATAAGAAGTATCTTGTATTACACATTAAGTAAGCTTCTGTATGCTGTGGAAGATGTTTAAATATGTTAATTTTATTTTAAAATATTTATTGATTCTCTCACATAAGATATATCTTGTCTTGTACAGCCTGCTTGTATTCACTGTTCGGCTCCCTAAAAACGTATTGTAAATTTTGATACATCTAAATCGTCCTTAGAAAATAAAGAGAATGGCGGAATTCACAAACAACATTGTTTCAGTGCTATTCTCTAGATTAGCGCATTCATACAGACAAACAGATGGGCAGGCAAAGGGCGGGAGACCGAACAGATATAATTTGTACTAAAACAAACTTTCTTTCTATTTGCATTTTTTAACTTCACATTCATGACTATAGCTAACAAAATTATTTGCTGTGAAGATAAGTGTTAAATTTATTTTTAACACAGATACTATCGTATAACTTTCCTTGTACAACTTCTCTATACAACTACCTGGATTTGGTTATAAAATAGATACCACGAAATTGTAAAGTTTGAAATTTCATATACTAATTTTGTCGACTGGTGTCGATTAAAGAAGGTAGAAGGCAACTTCAGTTAATGCGACTTTTTCGCTTATGTAGAAGAAAAATAAAACCACTGCTAATACACGCTAAATCCCAATGTAATATTTTATTCCCTTTAATAATAGAGTGGGGGTGGTAGAGGGGATGGCCAATGTAAAAAAAATGTAGAAGCCCTTGGTTTTCGTATACACACTAAATCCCAAGTAAATTTTATATTCCCTTAAACAATACGGTGGGGGTGGCAATGGAGGTGGTAGAGAGGGTAAGTAATGTGGTTTTATTATTACACCTTTAAAGTTCTTTAAATATTTACTGGAAAATTTTTGGCTAAAAACTAGTCTAGTCAAAAGTATACATCTGGCATCTGAGAGCATGAAAGTAACTGAGATGTCGCGGTTACTTCCAACGTTAGCTAACGTTAAAATGTTTTGTTTTCTCGAAAATGGTGTACAAAATTAATTTGTGATATAAAATAGTAACAAAATGTCCATATTTTTTTGCATGTTGATAAAAGTGGCTTGATAACGTATATACTCCTGCATAACAGGCACTATTATTGCCGTCTGACGTCGGCTTTAGACTAGAACTAAGTGCTTACCTTTAGGGCTACTTCTAATTCTTCTTCCCGCATATTGTTAGGCACGTGGCCCGGTGTAGCCCCTAAAAAGGGCTCCCGAACTCATCGTCTGTCTGCTGGTATCGGAACCCTAGAAATAATTAATTGTTGATAAAATAAATTCTCTAAAATAGTTGTTAAAAACATTAGTCACATTTAGTTTATTGCTAAAATACATTAGAGGTGTGTTAATCATGTATTAATCGATGCAATTAATATAATGTGGTAATTATTATGCCAGAAGAATAACGATAATAACAGGTGCCAAATAGTGACTCTAACTTCTTAGAAAGCCGAATGATAAAATATGCAAAAATTATAATTTACTTGGATCTTATTTACTTAAGGTACAATAAACGATTAGAACGATGATATTCACAAATGCCAGTTTAATTATGTATAGATTACGGTACTTTACAATTAATAATAAATACATTCAAGAAAATATAACGAACAACTTTAAATTAGGAATATATTATTTATCTTTGAAGTACTGATTGGCAGCCAAATAGCGCCTGTAAATGTTGGTGGGTAGAATATTTTTATCATTATGTAATCGACATTTTAAAAACCTTTGACGAACTAAGGGACCAGGGACGTGTTTCTAAATTTTGTGCCCTGGGCGATTATGATCGGCCGCACTAATACCTTGCCCGATTTTATATAACAAAATATTTTTTTAATACGATAGAGGGGCAGCCGCCGGAGACAATCGGGGGTGCCCAAGAAAACCCAGAGGGACGGCCCTCCGGTAGCCCTGGGCGACCGACACCCACGCCCTTATGAAAATACGTTGCTGGACGAATCCCAAACACTTTCTAGGATTAAATATTAATTTGCTTAATTTGTGATGTAATTACTAATAGTTCAAATCACGAATTTTGTTGTTCACGTTATCATTCTTGAATCTACGAATGGAATTAACTCAAGGTCACACAGAATGGTACGCATGAGCGTATCAACGTGTGCAAAAGAAAGGTATTTTGTAATGAAAATATATAGACAATAATAACATGCAATACAATTAATTTTTACATCCGCTGCTGCGGAACTTTCAATTTACCTCGTGGATTTCTTGCAAAGGTAAAAGAGCACCTCCGTTACGTTTTTCCTTATTAAAGTACTCATCTAATTTGATCACTATGTCTCTGGCTACACTGCATTATTGTCTTTTGTCCATTGTACGTTACTAAATTGACAGATAAATGACAGAGAATTGATAGAACGCTGAACATTGGTTGCTTCTATTGTTCATTTGTAAAACGCATCGTTACGATTGGAACTTCTGTCGTAGCTTCAGCAGGTGTGACTTTCTGTTATTTACATCCTATGCGTATTGTACTTACAATGACAAAAAATGTTGCAAAATTAAAAAATAAGTTGATTCTTTTAATTATTTCCTCTTAAAATTAAGACATTCGTGGGGTCCCTTTGTTTTTGGGGCTATGTTATGTAAGTTTACAATTAAAGATAAAGCATTGCATTATTTCTTATAAAAAATGTTACCCACGTGCTAGTCAACTTTGTCTTCGCCCGCGAAAGAAATCTTTTTCAACCTCTATATCTCATTTCCTCGTTAGAGTTTCAAGGGTTTTTGATTTCTTAAGCTTTAAAACAGTTATCTAGATATGTATCTTATCTTATTTGTCTATTAAACTACATTGCCTTCCAGGTTAAGGACACTCATCTATAGTGCAGAAGAATTAAATAATAATACAATGCAGATAATAAGAGGACTAGGCACATATACCGGGTGACTTTTTTTGAAACCTGAAATTTTCAAATATCTCGAATTCCATATTATTTATTATTCTATACTAGCTGATCTGACAGACGTTGTCCTGTCAAAAAACACCTTCAGTTTTTCCAGAATTTTCCTATTTTCCGGGTAACTTTTCCAATTTTTCTTTCCCTAAAAACTTACTTCGGACTATTACGAACATACCTGTCACAAAAAGCGCTTTCAGTTTTTCCAGAATTTTCCAATTTTCTGGGCAACTTTTTCAATTTTTCTTTCCCGAAAACCCTTCTTCGGACACAAAAATCACTTTCATGTTTTCCAGAATTTTCCAATTTTCCGGGCAAATTTTTCAATTTTTCTTTCCTTGAAAACTTTCTTCAGGCTATTACGAACATTAAAAAAAAATAGACAAATCGGCCCAGCCGTTCTCAAGTGATGCGATTACCAACGAAGAGCATTTCATGTTTATGTAGATATAATATAACAAGGTGGGGCAATAGTGTGTCGGACCTCGATATCTCGAGTTCTACGATCGCTAGAAATTTTTTTAAAAATTGCAAGTAAACTAGATAAAAAAGTCTATAACTGAAAATTATTTTCGAACATACAGAGCGAGCCAAGACGAAATTACAGGATCAAGTACTTTTTTTTTAACGGAATGCTATGTATATCAGTACATTTTTTGAAGTATCATTCCTGTTAATATTGAATATCTCCCAACCACTTGGATGTAATGAATTTTTTTGTTGAAATTATTATGGGTTTTAAGAAAAACTTATGTGAATACCAGTTACGCGCCATCTAATTAATGTTTTGAATCATTTTCAATGCCTAAAAATGTACAGGGTGGCCAAAAATTATTTTTCAATTAAGAACATTTTAAATTGAAGTTTCTCAATTTTTTAAAACGGAACACCCTGTATATTTTCGACGATGTGATGTAGAAATAAAAAACGAACATTTTTTGTAAGTACTTCTCTATGGCTAATTGCAACCATTTTCGTCTTATAAATAAATAAATGTCAAAATCAAGAATAAACTTAAAAAAGAGGTTGCTTCATATAATTCATTAGAAAAATTTATAATAGGTATTCGACGTGTTGCCCATTTTGATTGACACACGTCTTTATGCAATTTTGAAATGAGGCCATTTAGTGGGACCATTTCTTCCAATTCATTGAAATGAGTAAATACTATTTATAAGGTCCTTTACTGTAATGTTTTTTTGTAAATGTTTTGCTGTTTTCGTTATTCGACAAGCAATAAAACCGCAGTTTGGTATAAATCGTCGTGTACAAAGGAGCATTTATCACACTTATCGGTCGTTACAATTTGTATTGAATTTAAAATATTTGGAATTTTACCATATGAATTTTAATAAAGCGGAACTTGTAGACATGACTTTTGTTTTGGGCGAGTCAGACAGAAATTGTTTACTTGCCAATAGAATTTATCACCAACACCAACGTTATAGAAGGATTCCTGATGTTAGCAGCTTCCAAAAATAAGTTTTCCGTGGTGCTGGCAACGGTTGAGAATCCCCATGTTAGTCAAAGAGAAGTGAGCTCATTAGTAGGAATCAGTAGACGGTCTGTGGGTCTAATCTTAAAAACAAATAAGTTGCGTGCATATCATATTCAAATGCACCAGGAATTATCTGATGACGATTTTCAAAAGCGCCTACAATTTTGTAATTGGGCCAGAGGTAAAATGCAACATGATGTCAACCTCTTCAATACTGTTTTATTCAGTGATAAGGCTACTTTTCATAAAAATGGATTTCTTAATAGGCACAATTTCCATTATTATGCTTCGGGAAATCCTCACTTTTTTATGCAAGTTGATAACCAACACAGATGGTCTATAAACGTTTAGGGCAGGAATTATTGGAGGACATGTAATAGGGCCACATTTCTTTGATGGTACGTTGACTGGAGCTATTTATCTTCATTTTTTTGGAAAACTATCTGCCACAATTATTGGTAAATCTCTTTGAAAGCATTCGAAATAGGATGTAGTTTCAGCAAGATGGTGCTCCACCACATTATTTAAATGCAGATAGAGGCCACTTAAATAATACCTACCCTAATCAATGGATTGGAAGAAATGAACCCACTAAATGGCCTGCTAGATCCCCAGATCTTACAAAAATGGATTTCTTTTTATGGGGATACGTGAAGGAAATTGTTTATAGAGACACACCAACAACAGTACACAATATGAAGGAAAGTATAATAACTGCCTTTACATCTATCACACCGGCAGTTTTAGGAACAGTGGGAACCTCATTACAAAAGCGCATAGAGATGTGTGTCAATTAAAATGGGTTATTTGAAGAAACCTTTTTTTTAAATTTATTTTTGAATTTTGTAATTATTGCTCAATAAAACGAAATTGGTTGCAAATAGCTCTAGGGAAGTTTTTGTTAAAACCCATAATTGTGACTGTGGTGATTTTTTAATATCCATCTGTATATTGCATTATTTCAACAAAAAAATTCATTACATCCAAGTGGTTGGAAGATATTCAATGCTAATATAGAAATGAATAGAGCCTAGAGAGAGGCTTAAATTTTTTTACTAATATACATAGCATTCCATTTAAAAAAGGCATTTGTATGGTATGTTCGAAAATAATTTTCAGTTATAGACTTCTTTTATCAAGTTTACTTGCAATTTTTGAAAAAATTTCTAGCTATTGTAGAACTCGAGATATCGAGGTCCGGCTCACTATTGCCCTACCCTGCATATTCCGGATTTGTTCAAGTGCCCACTGACAAAAAGTTATCCGATTTTGGAAATCAACGCCATGAATATTGTTAAAGAACGCTATAACCCCGATATACTTTTCGACGTTGTAACGAAATCCGACTTAGGAAATACTTCGTAAGAAAAGCGTGCTTCACGTAAAAACGCCGTGGAGGAGGTTTTTAATTCTTGGAAATATATTTTTGCTCTTCGGAGCGTTTTTTATGCCAAATTTTCGCTAACTCTTCGAGGAGCGTTAATTTGGTAAGTATAGTAAATGTCGCTGCACAGGGACGTAATGTCGCCCCGACCACCCAATTTTAGAAAGTATAATAAAATTGGACTTGAACTTCCAAATTTCCAAGATTAAAAACCCTTTTACGAATCCACGTTGTCAAGCACTGCAACTCTTACGAGGTATTGAATATGAGGACAAGTTAGTCCAACGACTATCCAAAGTATATCGGAAGTTATAGCGAAAATAGCCCTTAGCGACATGGGACCCCCATCATTTCCTAGCAGTCGGATTTGACGGGGAAATGATGACTTTTGACGGGGTTTGCCCTAAACCGGTTCCTCAGTGATTCGGAGTCAAAAAAGTATCTATACCATGTACTCACACGTGCATGGGATCTGCCTTGCCTGAACGTAAAATTTGTTATTGCATAATACAAACGAAGTAGATACGCTTCAAGCAATTTTAAGCTCCGAGGAGCGACCAAAATTTATGTGAATTAATAAAATACGTTAATAAGACAGGCAAGCATAAGCCCACCAAAATTTAAGTTACATGAACTGTTCCTTGAATCTTTTTGTGCATCGTTAGCTTTTCAAACTGCATATTGGATGGTAGTTGGTACCGTATGAATCGTCCCGTTCCTCACCATGTGTTGTACACGGGTCAGACCATTGTTTGTTAACATTTTCTCTGAAGAAGTTGTTGTAAAAACATAAATTTTTTAAAGATTTAATATACATTTTTTGAACTTTATATTGTCTTTTACTTGTGTTTTCTAACAAAATTTCCCTTTCAGATTTAATTTAAGAGAGTGTTAAACAGACAGTGTTAGATTTATAGTGTTACGACGTCTTCCAATTGATACCATCAGAGCCGCAGTTAAGCATAAACGACAGTATGATTTATCCATTAATCTCCGTCTGAAACAGTCACTTTGAACCCTAAAAATTTTGTGAACGTAATATTTTTATTTAGTATTTAGAAAAGGTTGAGGAAAAAGAAAATTAATTTTTTCTTTTTCCTATTTTTTTTCAATTTTTCTAAGTTTTTCGAACAGAAAATACGTCCTTCAGACTTCCATCAAAAGCATGGATCGTTCACATGGCGCCCGAACAGGGACCATGCCGTCCCCAAACCCAACAAATCCTTTCTCATTCATGGCGGAAGACCCCGAGGGGTCGACCCCAAGAGAATTTTACGAGCGAGTCACCGCACCGCTCGTCGACGACGGTTCTAGAGGGATAGAACCACAGCGACTGTTTCCGGAGGGAGATAATGTTAATTTATCAGCTTCACAGCCACAAACTGCTTCGATGGAAAGTATGTTTCTGAAAATGGCAGAGGGCTTCGTGCAGGCGATACAGAACGTGTCGACCTGTACGCCCCATGAGAGACAAAGATGTCCGAACGTGACGTTCCATGGGCTTGATCATGAAGATCCAGAAGCATTTCTGAAAATTATGGAGGAATATTTCGACAGAGCTCGCATAAGCCACGACTATGATCGCCTCCATAACGTAACCGGCCAACTCAAGGGCGAAGCTCAACGATGGTCCGAACAATTTAGGACGTTGACTACTTCGTATGCCTTATTCAAGGAAAGATTCCTTACGAGATTTAATTCTCCCGACATACAGTCACGAGCTATTGCTCAACTGTATGCCGTCAAGCAAACGTCTTTAGACGACACGGCAGTGTTTATCACAAGGAAAACCTGTCTTTTCGATCGTATTGATCCCTTTAAATCCGAAGCCATCAGAGCTCGGGTCATCATGGACCAACTGCGTCCAGAAATTAGGTCACGCTTGAGAAGCAACCTAATTTCAAACACAGAGATGTTAATAGCAGCGGCTACTAACGTCGAGCGGGATTCAGCTGACGAACAGACGTCGCTAATCCAGCTTATTGATCAACGTCTGTCCCGCGCGTCTTACTATCGAGAGCCGGGACACATCAGTCAACAAAATTCTAGTAACAGGAGCAATGGAAGCCCAACTCCGACAGCACCGAGGGTGCATTTCCGAGAGGACGTATCTCGACAGGACGGTCCAGGCAGAGCGCCTGGTCGTCCTTTTTTTATGCCTAATTTATCAAGCGGATCAGTGAATCCTGATCGCAGGCAAACCAATTTTAATGGCGGATCGGGGAAATTCCGAGTACCCGACCGACCGGCAACCCCGTGCCGATACTGTACAGACACAGTGCAGTGGCACTTCCATAGCCAATGCCCGAATAACCCGCATCTCAACAGGAGACCGGGAAACTTTCGAGGGGCCAGAGACCCAGGCCAGGGTCCATCTGCAAGATCCCCGGCACAACGGCCGAACCAAGGCGGCAGCAATGTCCAGTAATTTTTTCCGATACTCATGACCACTACGACGCTCCTCTGCACAAGACAAGAGAGTCAATAAATTATATGAGCGAAGCGTTCCCTTTGCCTCGTATAAAAGTTCAAATTAATGAACATGCGGTCGACGCACTGATCGATTCAGGCTCGACGCGAAACGTTATCCATCCGAGGATGTTGGATAATTTTAAAAATCTCACGACACGTCGATAATTTGCTATGGCGTGCGGAGATCGAATGGTGGACTCTCTTGGCACGACAAAATTACAAGTAATAATTTCAGGCACCTCTTTTGAAATTGATTTTCAAGTAATCGAAAATTTGAACGAAACGATAATATTAGGATCACCATTCTTATATATGAACAATGTCGCATATGATTATGGCAGAAAATGCCTATATGCCGGCACAGAAGAGCGTATTACCGTCTTCTGGAATCAAGCTTCTCAGAGGGAGAGACAGCAGGCAAAGCTTCCTGAAGAGCTTGTTATTAAAGACAAATTTCTACGGCCGCTGTTCGAAGAATTTGTCGATCTGTTCACTGCGGAACCGACTCAAGCAACCACAGTGACTGTGAAACACAAAATTATAGTAAAAGACACGAAACCATTTAATATCAGACCATATCCGATGTCTCCGAGTACTAAGAAAATTATGTACGACCAAATCGAAGAGATGTTGAAAGCTGGCGTCATCGAACCTAGCACTGCCCAATATAGTTCACCACCCGTGATAATAAAACGCTCGGACAAGAAACCACGATTTTGCATCGACTATCGCCATTTGAATGAAATGACTGAAGACGAGGCTTCCGTCTTACCAAAAATACACGAAAGTATTAAAGATTTAGGCAATTCGAAGATTTTTTCTGTGTTGGATTTAAAAAGTGGATATTGGCAAATACCGCTAGATGAAGCATCAAAAGATTTTTCGACTTTTACCACTCCTGATGGGGCAGCTTACAGATTTAATGTCATGCCTTTCGGCCTCAAGACAGCTCCCTGTACCTTTCAGAAATTCATGGCAAAGGACGTTTTAACGGGTTACCTGCACCATTTCTGTAAAGTGTATTTAGATGATATAATCGTTTACAGCGTAAACGTGAAGGAGCATATGTCCCACTTGAGATTAGTCTTTGAAAGACTACGTCTGCACAATCTGAAAGTGTCACCGGAAAAGTGTGTAATAGCGACGAATGAAATCCAATATTTAGGCCACACCATTAGAACTGATACTTCCCAACCATTAGAAAAACATGTTTTACAAATTCAAAATTATCCCGTTCCAGCTACAAAAAAGCAGCTACAAAGTTTCCTAGGGCTTTGCAACTGGGTACGAGAATATCTACCAAATGTGGCGATGATCACGAAGCCACTAACGAAACTTCTTTCGAAGGAAAATCGTTTTCACTGGAACCATACATGCGATGAAGCATTTAGAAAATTAAAAGAATTATTATCCGGACCGCTGGAACTCCATCGGCCGGATTTTTCACGTCAATTCATTTTGCAAACAGATGCATCCCTCCAAGGCCTTTCGGCCGTATTATATCAATTGGGCGACAACGGCGAGAAATATATAATTTCGTATGCAAGCAACACGTTATCTCCAGCAGAGAGACGTTACCACATAAATGAGCTAGAATGCTTGGCGGTGGTGAACTATATTAAAAAGTACAAGATGTACTTAGCAGACAAACCGTTCTTGGTGAAGACGGACAACAGGGCGTTACTTTGGTTAAACAAACATAAGGACGACAAAACAAAATTTACTCGATGGTCATTACTATTGCAAGAATATGCATTCAAAATTGAACACTGTCCAGGAAAGGAAAATTTATTAGCAGATTTTCTAAGTCGTAACCCACAAAATCAGTATGTCGAGACAGACGATGAAGAGGAAAGAATGTTCCTACCAAATTATAAGTGTCCAGAACGTATTTCTGTTTTAACACACTCAGAAATATACGAAGATATCGTACAGGCTCAATTGAGTTCAAGAGATATTCAAGACAAGATCCGCCGTTGGAATGATCTATTTCAACAGGAACAACGTTCCGATGCGGATCTTATTTTTATGAAAAATTTTCACGTCCAAGACGATGTACTTTTTAAAGATTGCGATCGAAATTTTAAATTAATAGTTCCAAAGAGGAAAATAAAAGGATTGATTTACCATTATCATGACCGAGATGAAGCATGTCATCCAGGAAGAGACGAGACTCTCAGGAAAATAGCGAAACGCTACTATTTCAATAATATGGCCAGAATCGTAGGCAAATACATAAACGACTGTCTAATATGCCAGTCTGTAAAGACAAGACAAGCCCAACCCAATGCTCCACTTAGAAGTCATGCACCACAAAATGCATTTGAAACCTTGAGCGTCGACGTAATTGGCCCGCTGCAGAGGACTAAAGACGCCGAAAACAGATACATGATTATCGTCGAAGACGTTTTCAGTAAATGGATAGAGGCAAAGGCATACATTCAGGTCGACGGCAGAACGATAGCCAAATATATCGACGAAGAAATAGTAGCAAGATTCGGAGTCCCTCGAGTCATAATATCAGACAACGGTGGTCATTTCAATTCCGAATGGTACATCACATTTTGCGAAAGGAATGGTATCGAACGATACTTAATTCCAGCATATCACCAACAGTCCAACCCCGTGGAACGACGGGTTCAGGAATGCAAGAAAATTTTAAAGACTCTTTTATTCAAAAAGCCAAACGACACTTGGGATCGCTACGTGCATCAAATGACATACATATTAAGAAATCGTAGGAACGCCGCGACAAATCAAACACCTAGCATGGTCGTGTTAGGATATGATCCAGCCGAAAGAGGCGAATGGGATTTGTATGCCTGGAGGCAAGAAAGAGCCAAGCAACAAACGCTTCCACGATACGAGCGAATCAAGGAAGCCCGTCAGGCACAACAAAATTACAAACAAAAATATGCGCCGAAAGAGGCCGTCACTCCGATCGTCTACAAAGTAGGAGACAGAGTCATGAGTAAGAGAAAAAAGAAGGTACATACCTTCACGCCGTCTTGGTCAGGCCCGACCAGAATTCTGAAGAAGTTTTCAGACGAGGTGTATCTCGTGCAAAAGGGAAATGTAACGACAAGAGTACATGTCGATGATTTGAGACCAGCCCCGCCAGAGGAGCACAACTTGGAAATCGAATCTTCCGATGAAGAAAATGCTAGTCCAGGCGGAACATCACTCGATGGAAATGATTCCCCGTTCTCAGACGATTCCACAGAACCTCTACCGCCGGAGCAAACGGTTGTACAAATCCATGCACCGCCACGAGATGCTTCCACTTCTGATTCAGAATCCAGTTCTGGAGATTCAATTATATTTTTATAATATTTTTCAACCTAGGCTAAGTTTTAACTTAGTGCTAGGTTTATTTTATATCAAAATTTCCATACCAACTTCTTGTCGTGTCAGGCGAGAGTTGGTATTTTTTATGCATTTTTTACAAGTTATTTTCATTGAGGATATTGTATCGTCCATACAAATCTTCAAAATTCACTGCAGCAACTCTGACCGTGTCCGGCAGAGTTGGTATTTTTTATAATTTTTTCTAAGTCCTCAAATGTTATTAAACATTCATCTGTAAGCAGAGTCCGACCCAAAGGGTCCAAACAAATGTTCCATTGGCACGGCATGGAAAGACGACAACTCTGACGCAGAGCGCGATTCAGACGAGTCTAGCAACTCAAGGGCGAGATGCCGCCACGTCTGCTGGAGGGGCAGATGCAACGATCCGACGGAGGCAGATTCTGTCGCAGATTTCTCCCAAGAAGAGATTTTAATAAAAACTATTTCAATCAATATAAGTCAACAAAATTCAATGTTCCTATTCTCAAAGACGACGATGTGATATCGGTCGCAGATTTCTCCCAAGAAGAGATTTTTTAACCACACGGAAACCATTTCAATCAATATAAGTCGACAAAATTCAGTGTTCCTATTCTCAAAGACGACGATATGTTATCGGTCGCAGATCCCCAGACGGGATATGAACAAACATATTACTAAAATTTTGTTTTATATTGTTTCATATAAACTGAGCAGAGCCATAGTATAGCTGGAGCCAAGCAGTCCGAGGACCACCTAAGCTGTTCCAGAAGGCAGTTCGACACCGAAGGTGATCGACGAGGCATAGACACGAGGAGGAGCAGACGCAAGCCCGCATTAGTGGAAGAACACTAAGAAAGATAAGTGCGTCGAAAGTGTTTGTGTTGTGTCATCGAGAATCCGAGGATTCTCGATTTTTTCTTTTTTTTTTATGCCTTTTTCATATACAATGTTCAATTATTCAATCGAATGCTATGCATCGATATATGTTCAAATTATCACCATTTTAGATTTGCATCTATGTTTTGTTCAGATAGGCCGGTCTGAACGATAACCGAATACAACACATGGGAGACTACATCCAATGATCCATTTTATTTTCAAACAAACAATTTACCAAACGTTACACAAAAAGATTCACGGAAAGGAGGGGAGTGTTAAAGAACGCTATAACCCCGATATACTTTTCGGCGTTGTAACGAAATCCGACTTAGGAAATACTTCGTAAGAAAAGCGTGCTTCACGTAAAAACGCCGTGGAGGAGGTTTTTAATTCTTGGAAATATATTTTTGCTCTTCGGAGCGTTTTTTATGCCAAATTTTCGCTAACTCTTCGAGGAGCGTTAATTTGGTAAGTGTAGTAAATGTCGCTGCACAGGGACGTAATGTCGCCCCGACCACCCAATTTTAGAAAGTATAATAAAATTGGACTTGAACTTCCAAATTTCCAAGATTAAAAACCCTTTTACGAATCCACGTTGTCAAGCACTGCAACTCTTACGAGGTATTGAATATGAGGACAAGTTAGTCCAACGACTATCCAAAGTATATCGGAAGTTATAGCGAAAATAGCCCTTAGCGACATGGGACCCCCATCATTTCCTAGCAGTCGGATTTGACGGGGAAATGATGACTTTTGACGGGGTTTGCCCTAAACCGGTTCCTCAGTGATTCGGAGTCAAAAAAGTATCTATACCATGTACTCACACGTGCATGGGATCTGCCTTGCCTGAACGTAAAATTTGTTATTGCATAATACAAACGAAGTAGATACGCTTCAAGCAATTTTAAGCTCCGAGGAGCGACCAAAATTTATGTGAATTAATAAAATACGTTAATAAGACAGGCAAGCATAAGCCCACCAAAATTTCAGTTACATGAACTGTTCCTTGAATCTTTTTGTGCATCGTTAGCTTTTCAAACTGCATATTGGATGGTAGTTGGTACCGTATGAATCGTCCCGTTCCTCACCATGTGTTGTACACGGGTCAGACCATTGTTTGTTAACATTTTCTCTGAAGAAGTTGTTGTAAAAACATAAATTTTTTAAAGATTTAATATACATTTTTTGAACTTTATATTGTCTTTTACTTGTGTTTTCTAACAAAATTTCCCTTTCAGATTTAATTTAAGAGAGTGTTAAACAGACAGTGTTAGATTTATAGTGTTACGACGTCTTCCAATTGATACCATCAGAGCCGCAGTTAAGCATAAACGACAGTAAGTATGATTTATCCATTAATCTCCGTCTGAAACAGTCACTTTGAACCCTAAAAATTTTGTGAACGTAATATTTTTATTTAGTATTTAGAAAAGGTTGAGGAAAAAGAAAATTAATTTTTTCTTTTTCCTATTTTTTTTCAATTTTTCTAAGTTTTTCGAACAGAAAATACGTCCTTCAGACTTCCATCAAAAGCATGGATCGTTCACAATATCTTGGTATAAAGACACATGATACGGATGATATTTATTTTAAGGCGCAGTTATACGGCGCGTCGTTCGACGAACCGTCCGGCGAACCACAAACCATGAGCCGACTGACATAAGTGGTTCGCAATTAGCAAATGATTCGCGGTGCGTGCTGGAGCGATCCATCGGCTGTCGGTAAATTTGCACAGATCAAAGGACCCGAGCTCATCGGCTCCTGCAAAGTTCGTGTAGGTTCGTACAGGTTTATATTATCACGAACCGCAATATAGCCGTGCTTTTTGATTTTTCAGTGTTCTTCTGATATTCAGCAAATAAAACTCTAGAATTTATCGAAGATCTGCAATTAGAAGAGGCTATATGAAATCCAAAACACCAACCAACCTCAAACTAGATCGTGTGATCTACTTTGAAAGCCCGATTTTTATCTAACGTTCTTCACTTTTCAAATGCGACACTACCCACCACCTCTTTTTACGTTTTTTCAATTGTTTTTGCAACAGCAATTCAGAATAAATAATGCATAAGGAAGAACACACAATAATTTGTTGCCTAGCATCCATAATCGTCGGTGCAGTACTGAATAGACACTAAACAAATAATAAACAAGGTTCCACATTTCTGTAGTAACTAGATGCGTCCCAAATCTGAACGAACTACGTACCGTATTGACACCTTTGGTTTATAAACAGGAGATCCATAGCGAAACATGCACCAAGTTCCTGGTCCGTTGAACCACGCGCCGTGTAACTGCGCCTTTACGTTTTATACCACAATCAAAATGTAATCGTTCCGCGAAGGATATACATTAATTAGTCACCCTCCCCCTCTTCTTGTAGGTCGGACGGGGACGGGGGGGGGGGGGGTAACTTTGAAAAGTTAAACCCCTCTTTTTTATTGCAGATTTGGATTCTACGGCTAAAAATACGTGGGATTTTTCTGAAATATTTTTTTCGATTCATTATAGGTGACGCTGTAATCGAGGAAATTCAATTATTTTTCGATTTCTCCTACCGAGAACCTATTTATACGATTCTGCAATACGTTTATAATAAAAAATACCATATCTTCATTTTAAGGGAGGTTCTTTTCTATATCATATTTTAACTAATGTGAACTCATTAAACTTTTTCTCTACATTTTCCAGAATATAGTCGGTTTTCTTTCCAGACAAAGTATGCACATTCAGCTTTACATAATAAATAGGTAGTAGCAGTTGTGTGAAAAATATGTAATCGTTTTCACCTTGGATAATAAATTATCATTATACACTGATTTAAAAAATAAAAAGATATTTGCACTTAAAGGCTAAAAGTCGCATAACTAGTTCTTACCGTTAATGTATCTTATATATTATGCAGTAATAAAGACATTTCAATGCACGGAAGGTATGCATAAATAAGGATTATTTATATTTAGTCAAAATAGATGGACTGTAAAGTCAGTATAATGATAAGAGAGACATATTTTTAATAACATTGTCTGGGAAGGATTGAATAAAGGTAACAAAATATATAGCAGTTAGAATTTCGCACTCAAGAAATATTTTTTTTCCCTCTGATTGCTGGCCTTACATACTAATAGTCCGGGCGAAATCAGTCATCGACCGGGAAAATTTATTCGGATGAAATATTTTTGTGCCATCTTGTTCAAAATGTGCTCTTTTATAAGAAAGTACAGTTTGCCATATAGAAATGTGGTCAGGGATTGTTTAAACATTTTTTTAAAAACAAATTAGAAAAGTTGACTTTTTCGTTTCGGAAAAATATTTTCGTATTTTTCACACCAAAACAAACAAAATAGGTTGTTAGACATTTTTCTTTAAAGTTGATAGATTTCGAATAAAAAATCTTGAAATCTCAAGAAACGCGAAATTTGCGATTTTCGGGGCTCAAAACTATATGAAAGTTAATATTTTCCAATGTAAGAAAAATTAGCATCTATTCTTTAAAGCTTATACCACAATATACTGCAGATATAATTTGTTAGTCTTTAGCTTGTTTTTTAGTTGTTAAGATGTGCGCGCGCGCGCGCTTTTATTAAACCATCTGGCAAACTTTTTTTATCATAAATACAGGTACAAGCATATTATCCTCATATATGTAACTAAAACATGTTAGATCTAATTCAATGTATGTGGAAAATATTATATATTTCCAAATATATGTTTGCGCAGATGTTCTCAAGATATGCAAGTATGGGATATTATTCAATTTAGGTTTTATTCCACCCCAACACTAAATAATATATTCCAGCATCGTTAGCTGTTTCACCTTTTTTATCCAACAATTGTAAATAAAATTTCCCTAATGCTGACTGGCGCGCGCGCATGCACATCTTAACAGTAAAAAAACAAGCACTTAAGCTAAAGAGTAACAAAATATATCTACAGTATATTGTGGCATAAGCTTTAAGGAATAGATACAAATTTTTCTTACATTAAAAAACATTAATTTTCATATAGTTTTTGAGCCTTGAAACTCGCAAATTTCGCGTTTTTTGAGATTTAATTTTTTTTTATCGAAATCTATCAACTTTAGAGAAAAATGTCTAAGAACATTTTTTTGTTCGTTTTGCTGTGAAAAATACGACAATTTTTTTTTGCAAAACAAAAATTTCTAATTTGTTTAAAAAAAAATTGTTTAAAAAATTCCTGACCACATTTCCATCTGGCAAACTATACTTTCTTATAAAGGAGCACATTTTGAACAAGATGGCATAAAAATATTCCATCCGAATAAATTTTCCCGGTTGATGACTGATTTAGCCCGGACTATAAGTGTTTTGGCCAGGAACATATGCAATAATTACGATAAAAAATAAGGACGCGCTTAAAATATATAAATCGATTACCAAGATATGAAACGTAGGTACTATAAATTATAAAATTAGACTAAAAGAATTCTGCACATTAAATTTATAGTTATAGTAAGACCAAACGGATTACCTACAGACGGACACCTTCTCACACACACTCATTCACGCCATTTAGGTATACAATTTGGAAAGATTAGTAAGGGAATCAGACGTGGAAGGAGCATGCTTTCTTATTTAGGTAGAAGAAAATAAAAATCAGTTTGCAGGAAATTTACAGAAATATTTTGTAGTTATTTGACAAAAAAGCCATTCGATTTACGAAAAAATTGTTTGTAAAATCAACTAGTCGTTTTCGGTACTTTTCCACTTAATATACTAGCTTACACTGTTTGCTCTGTTTCCTTGTTTTTTCATATTTCATCTTTGATTTATCTGTCGTTTATATGACACAAGTTAGTCAGCGATTTATATTTGAAGCTGTTACATTTCAATAGTGTGCAAAACTAATTAAACGGACCTTAGTAAAAGGAAACTTTAATACATAAAATCATATTTATTTCTACATACACCGAGAACAGCTTCTATCATTAGATGGATGATCTTAAATGTTTGGCAACCTACATTAAAATAAGAACATGTTAAACCAAATACTTGTACGACAGATGGATACTGACCTACATTACTCTGTAAATTTACATAAGTGACAATTATTAATTCATATTTGTCTTTCCTTTACGTTTAACATACGTATTTAAATTAATTATGCCTATGCCACATTGATATATGTAATGGGCAGGTAGACAATTTTTTAATTATTATTTTAATAACATCTACGCATAAAAACAGTTGACCCGTATTTTTTATTTTATTTTTATAATAATGCCTTATAGTAAAAAAAAAATCATGAAGTTTAAACTATGTTTAAATGGTTAGATATTGCCGCAAATGTTCGAGCTATTCTATTGGCTATGACGTAATAGCATAATCAGCAGAGAAACGAGCGCTAGTGGAAAGGCGGAGCCAACAAGTTGTGCAAAATGTATGTGCGGTGCTGTCGAGGTTATATTAAATGCGCGCGTATCTGACGATATTACGTCACGAGAAACCGGCAAACTGCCGTATTTTAAATACGCTCTAATCTTAAGCCTATTCGTTTTACAATAAAACCAATAATAGTCGGTAAAACTACCTTCAAATTATATTTATAACATATTGAAGAGTCATACTATAATGCTATATTATTACTTTTGTCATTTTCGTTATTGTCTACTAGCCCATTACTTGCTGCCTGTTTTTGTCAGTGTTAGATGTAATTTTAGAATTATTATATTAGACAGTTAATGGAACATTATGTACCGTTCATGATAATTTAATTGTGTACACTAGTTTTGTAACATTTCAAGTATGTAAATTTTTTAAATCATCACATAGTATAAAAGTAATAGTCGCTATGTCTGTCTTTGTATAAACGCATTAGTATCGATTGGTTAATAATAATTCTTCCCACTGTCGTGTGCGAAATTTTTCTTTGAAAGTATCAGCAATTTTCCTATTGGTAAGCAATTCTTCATGTATTAGTGTAACGAAGCTATTTTGAAATGGTAAAATTAGTATAGGTTTTGTTTGTTTCCGTACAGATTATTGGTTCGACCATTATACCCGAATACACTACTCGACGCGCATTCGTGTCAACCATGGCAACATCATTGGAAGATGAATAAGGCTGATTTTCACTTTTAATCATTTCCTGACGATGCTAACAAGGTTAGTGAAATGCGCGTCGAGTGTAGTGCTCAAATGTTTTGGCGCCCCCATCGCTAGGGCCGGGAATCAGCGTAGGGTTATCTCCTTAGACAGGACGACACATCATAAATGTTGAAGGAAGTTATCAGACCCTTTTTGAAAAATTCAGTAGTTCTTGTTCTATTATAGAGATACTTATTAAGTTATATTGCTTTAAATTATAAGTGTATATTTTTACGATAACAAATCCATAAATTTAGATATCTAATGTGGATGTCACGTTTTTAAGATTACCCAAAATAATCTGAAACATTCCAGATTACAAAATGCTTCAAATGGCGGATGCGCGTGGATTTTTATAGATAATTCGAAAAATGAATCTTAATTAAAATTATTTTTGTTGTAAATGTTCTACTAATAATGCCGGTTAATTTAGGAAAATGGCGGACGCATCACGACAATGCAAAGCGGAACAGTTTTCCACTATGAATGCAAGTAAACTTTTAAGTTTTTTCATACTTCCCTTTATTTTAATTTCTATAAACGGTTATTGCTAATACATAATATCCCTGGTGACGCAGAAAGTACCTACCCTCCACTATTTTCTACAGTTTTAAAAATAAAATTCTGCAATTTGGGAAATCAAGTATAGGTATCAATGGTCACATTTTGACCATTCGGTGGTTGAAAAATCACTTCCGGTATGGCCGGAAATTGTCACAATGTTCTTATTTTAACTAGCACCCTGTATATTTAAGTCGCTTTAAATTTAAAAAATTTCGAAGTAGACTTTGAATTCGAATAAAAGGGTATTTTTCAACAAATTAAATGTAGAATAGGCCATATTTTGTTCATTTGCTTGGATTTAGAAATGTTTTTCCCATTTTTCCATTTCATGGAAATTCTATTATTACTCCAATTTCTCAAATAGTACCCTGTGTGTTTTATTTTTTTATTAGATAGAGTGGTAAATTTACTTTAGATTGGTTTTCCCGAATATAAATTAAAATAAATATTAAGCTTTTGTAGAAGCATTTCGAATTATCTGTCCATATCTTGCAGTAAGCCATGAAAAACAGATGAAAAATTGCACACAGCATCTATCAAGACGTTATTGTTGAGGGAAATAGAGACGTATTTATATTTGTAAATTTATAATTAGGTGCTTTATTCAAAATAAGATACGATTTACGATGCAATATACACAAAATGAAGAGGTAGATTTGTTTTTAATTTACGACGAATGTCAGAAAAATGCCCATGCGGCCGCACGTCTATATTATAAAAGATATCCCGATCGTCGTCAGCCACACCGGCAGTATTTTAAAATTCTAGAAGAGTCATTCCGAAATGCAAAAAATATTGAGGTGGCAGAGGACAGATTGATTGAGACGAATGTGTTGGCTTACACACATGTGTACCCAAATGTTTCTACAAGAGAGCAAGACGTATATTAAGAAAACATGATTTTAAATGGTACAAATACTAATTGCATCAAGAATTATATGAAAGCTTGGAAGCAGAAGATTGATCTTTTGTCATTGGTTTACTCAACACATGTACTTAAACAATAGAATTTTATTTAGTGATGAATCTCGTTTTACGAATAATTGGCCTGCTAGGTCACCAACCTAACTCCACTTGATTTTTTCATTGGGGTTATCTGAATGACAAAGTATATTCAACGCAATCTGCAACATTAAAAGAACTCCAAAATAAAATTTTAAATGCCTTTGAGTCCATAATTCCAGCCATGTTGCAAAGTGTTATGAGAGAAACTATTCGAAGAGTGAACAATGGGTGGACGTCATTTAGAACACCTGTTATAGATTTGGTATTTAGTTGTGTTGTATTGTTCTATATAATTATAATATTTAAATATTTATAAATTTAGTAAGTTGCTGTCCATATAGGTATCATAACAGGGGCGAGCTTGGGTGCGTCTTTACTATGTACATATTTCGATATGCGATGTAAAGCAACGTAAAGCGCGGTTAGTAGTTGGATGGGTGACTGTTCCAACGAAGACCGCGTCCTCGCCTCACACATCTTCCAGCGGCTTGTATATCAGTGTATGCGCGGAAGCTGTACAACCTTAGGCGAGGGTTGTATAGGAGATATACCATCTTTAGGAGGGGATGTAAAGCCGTCGGTCCCTTGTCTATTAAATGTTAGGCAAGTAAAAGATCCCTACTCCTCTTAAGGGAAGATTTTCGGCAAAATTCCTGGTTGGGGGTAGCTCGTCTACAGGCGTCGGTGTTAGGCCTCAGTGGCGGAAATAGGCCGACGTTAAATAAATGTATTAAAAAAAGGTATTATAACTTATAAATTGGTTTTGATTGTGTGAATTTTTGTTATATTTATCAAAATAAATTTTCTCTAATTTCCAGTAACTCATCTGTTTTTCATAGCTTACTGCAAGATATGGACACATAATTCGAAACACTTCTACAAACAGCTTAATATTTATTTTAATTTATATTCAATTTTTAATCGGAAAAACCAATCTAAAGCAAATTTACCACTCTATCTAATAAAAAAATAAAACACACAGGGTACTATTTGAGAAATTGGAGTTATAATAAATTGAATTTCCATGAAATGGAAAAATGGGAAAAACATTTCTAAATCCAAGCAAATGAACAAAATATGGCCTATTTTACATTTAATTTGTTGAAAAATACCCTTTTATTCGAATTCAAAGTCTACTTCGAAATTTTTTAAATTTGTTCCTGAATTCCAAAGCCAACTATAAATAGCAAATAAATGCCATTTCCAAGGTTACCTTTCATTCGATTTTAAATCTGAAAAAAAAGCGTTGGAAAGAGAAATTACAGTTTTATGAGAAAAGTGACTTAAATATACAGGGTGCTATTTAAAATAAGAAAGTTGTGGAAATTTCCGGCCATACCGGTAGTGATTTTTTACCACCGAATGGTCAAAATGTGGCCATTGATAACTCGATTTCACAAATTTCAGAATTTTATTGTTAAAACTGTAGAAAAAAGTGGGGGCGTAGGTTCTTTCTGAATTACCCCGTATTCTTCTCTAATTTATCGATATTTTCAGATCTCTTTAATAATTTCCATGTAGCGCTATAAAAAATTATGTAGTGTGAAATCGGGACTTCTTGGGGGTCGTCTATGGAAAATAACCATATTCTACATTATATGTTATATTCCCAGGCGATCCATTAAAAAAGCCTAGTATCTCATTAAACTTAGATGAATATTTTTTCAATATGACGTGAATTGCTGAAAGAAAATGATTTCGTCTGTTTTATTTTAAATAATTCGGAAATAATCAAGTTACAAGGGGAGATATATATGTTGAATCCTCCTGTACGTATTAAAAAACGTAATGACAAATATAATAAATATTCCAAATGTGTCTCTCGAATCACAAACGATGTTAATTAATGATAAAAAAATCACTCGACCGCTCCTCGAAATTTTTTCACGACAATTAACTCAGCTTAAACGCAAAGCAACATCTCATGCAAAAACAAGATTTATCCTCATAAACTGGAATTACTAACGATTGCAATATTGAGTCCTCTTTTAAAGACATTAATTAAAATTGTTTTTCTTTTCTATATAAATTGATGGTCGTAATATCCCACTTATTATAACAATCGATACAAATTCCAGCCAAATTCTTAGAAATAAACTAAATTATAATTTTATCTCTACATAATAATTATATAAAATTAAGGAAAATAATAAAATAAAAATGACATAATGTTTAAATTAGCATAGATGAATAAAATTTAAAATTTTTGCTTCTCGAGGTGTAGCGGAAAGCCATGGCAATCTCAATGGCTTTGATTGGGTCATTAACCTCATGGCAAGGTCGTGTAGTCGATTCCGAGATCCCCAGTGCCTCTAATCGCGTTCCATCTTCTGCATCAATGTGCTCTAGAGGTGCTAAACGAGGCTACCTGGTGAGAAGCTAATATCTTCCAGATAACGACTTCTTCAGTTAACAAGTCGGAGGATAATGTAATTAAGTACTATTTAATTTGTTAAGATCAATCAGTTAATAATTTACTTCTTGGCTGAAATGATATTACTAGTTCTTGCTAGTCATTTTACCATACATTTGTGCTTTGTGGTGTGATAAAATTTATCACTAGTATTCCTCATCCTGCACTTCGACATTTCTCGCAGTCATTCAACGTTAATTAATTTGACATCAAATAAATCGAAGCGTCATACTCATATATTACAATTACACTAGCAAAAATAACCGTTCTTCTTACTGTCTGAGGTATCTGGTTATTTAAAATTATTTATACCTTTCAGCATGCTATCATTTATTTTCGCACGACCTATATACAAGGTGGTCCAAAATTGTCTGCGGCTGCGGCATCTAAAAATAATTGTAGTGTTTCGTATAAACTTATTTCCGAACAATAAGAGAGATATACCCTTTAAAAGGGGATAATAAATTTCAGTTTTTCTGCAATATCTTCCAACTCCCTTAAAATATCAAATTCATATTTTATCAGACAAACCCTTTCTTCTGCTTAACGGGTAGTTTTAAGGGGTGCCTGTTATATTTTCCTAACTTTTTTTATTTCTAAAAATTATTATATAAAACTAATTTTCAGATCATTAGAAATTAAAAGAGGTATTCTTATTGCATTTCGATAAACCAGGCCGTTCTCGAGTGATTTATGTATAAAAAACAACGTTCATTTACAACATTTCATTAATAAATTATTTTACACATAACCACTATCTTAATGGATGGATCGGCCCGGGTGCAGATGCACCGATCAAGTGGCCTGCTCGGTTTACTCTAATGGTTTAGTCTAACTCGTCCTGATTTCACTGTGTGGAGTTATCTAAAATCACGAGTTATAAACTCGTGTGTATTATAAATACTCATACTAACATGATCGAACAGTTGAAAGAAAAAATCGATCAAGAGTTTACAATGCTATAGAATGATGAAGGAATTGATTTTACGGAGTATTAAACTTTCCTTTTAAAAATTTTTTAAACATAAATCACTCGAGAACGGCTTGGCTTATTGAAATGCAATAAAAATACCTTTTTTATCTGTAATGAATTTTTATAACAATTTTTAGAAATATGAAAACAATTTAAAAGTTATGAGGAAAATACTGACAGTCACCTCCTACTCCTTTAGCAGAAGAGAGGGTTTTACTGATACCATGTAAACTAGTGCCCGGATGGCCTATGACTAAGTTTAAAATATACATTTGATATTTTAAGGGAGTCGGAAGATATTGCAGAAAAATTGAAATTTATTATTCCCATTTTCAGGGTATACCTCCCTTATTATTCATTTTCGAAAATAAGTTTATATAAAAGACTACTATTTTCTTTGAATGCACTGTCATGTCAGCTGCAAAAATATCGGGAGACAATTTTGGACCACCTTGTATAAAGCCATATTTTAATCCTTAGCCCGTATAACCATGCTAGTTGTACATACATAATATAATATAGTTTTACTTCAAAATAGGTTAACATTACGTTACGAAGACAGCAACGATACGGGAATCGTACTGATTTATTTCAGATTCTGTAAAAACAAATCTTCATTTCCAAATAAAAATAAAAGTAATCAACAACTTCTTAACTGCTTTCGTATCGTGCTGTGCTGTAATTCCATTAGCATGTTCCAATGAATATTATATTCTCACAATTGCTTCTCGAGTGTTCTAATAATTGGTTCACTGAGTTAAATTAATGAAAAGATTATGTAATAATTTCCCCCTTACGAGAAGTTGTTTTAGCTTTATAAATATACTACCTGATCAGAATTAGATCAGGTATATGTAGAGAGTTTTTCATATTAGATTTTGAATGAATGAATGATAGTTTTATCTGCTAGAAACCCAAACAAAGAATTTTTCAATACTTGGAATTTATTGTTGTGTTACGATATATTAATATATTATCGTAAAAATAAAACTAATTTCTAAGTAATTTTAAATAATATTAGATTTTAATACTGTTAAGGCCGCTCTACACAATGGGCCACCACGATGGCTAATCTTCGACCATCGCCATGGGCGACCACGGTGGCGGTGGACCATTGCTACCGTCCACACGCCGGCCCATCTTCGGGTATAGCTTTAGCCGAAGATGGACCTGTACCTGTGTGTTCAAGAACCGATACAGAAGCCATCGTCGGAGATGATCAGCCATCAACCATCAGCCATCCCAGGCCATTGCGCCCTCTACACAATGGCCAGTCGTCATTGCTCATCGTGATGGGCCATTGTGTAGAAGGGCCTTTAGGGACACCTATGAGTCAGGGTTTTGATTTTTATTTCGATTCGAAATCTTCGGAATAAACAAGAAATTTGATAAAAAAGATAAAGTTTTTTTGGGCAACAACCGGCATTCTAGAAAAGGTGATTGGAAGATTGAAGCGTAGTAACGGCCGTGTGGGTGTTTAAAAAAAACGTAAATTACGGATAAATTACCCCAGAGATCCAGTAAGAGGGAGTCCTTTTAAGGGTTGGTTACTTGGATCAAAGATACCCTCTTTTTAGTATGGGATCCCGCTGCAGGTCCCATTCAGGTATCGATTTTCTCGATGAAACCTACATAATATGACAGCTTGGACCTAAGGGAACTCATAAATGCAAAGCTTGGCGGGAAAATGTGTGCACAATTTTAGTGCGGGCGCATTTTGAAAAAAAAGAAACATTTTTTTCGGCCAAATAATTGTTATTTTGATGTCGAAAAAAATTTTTTTCTTCATCAATTTATCTTTGCGGGCACACAAAAATTTGTTGAGCCGTTTTTTATTAAATCCCTTACGCTGAGAAAAATGTTTTCTCGCCCAAACATTTTTTTTACAAGAATTTTTACACTAAAAAGCGTATCGTGTTGCATTTAAAAATTTTGTTGTTGTAAGCGATAGTGAATACGCCTATTTTGAAACGCATTGCAATTAGAATTATGAATTGCATGTGCACAAGTGTGGTTTTTAAACATATTTGGTGATTTTTCTGGGCTAAAATAGGTTATTTTTTGCCCCAAAAAAATTGTTTATTTTTTTTTCCAAAATGCGCCCGCACTAAAATTGTGCACATATTTTCCCGTCAACCTTTGCATTTATGAGTTCCCTTGGGTTCAAGCTTTCATATTATTTGGTTTCATCGAGGAAATCGATACCTGAATGGGACCTGCAGCGGAATCTTGGACTATTATTACTTTGTTGTTTCTGGATAAAAAACACTTTGCATATAAGTGTGCAGACGCGTGTTTATACGATAGGGCCAAAATAATTTCGTCTATTAATGAAATATTAAATAACGAGAAAAAATGTATCAAAGAGATTCTAGTACAAAATCAATACCCTAAAGTCTTTGTTGATAGAGTTTTCATTAATGTTGAAAATTGGACAATCAGGTACGAGAAAAACCTGAACGTCATTATACAGCAACAATTTGTTATGTATACGGACTATCGGAGAAGCTACGCCGTATAGGTGACAAATTTGATGTTAGGACGGTATTCAAACGGAGAACACTTTGAGATCTATTTTAACAAAAACAAAACCGATAAACCGGGAGCAGAATTCAAAAAAACTATATTTACAATATCCCGTGCGAATGTGATAAATGTTATGTGGGTGAGCCATCCAGACCTTTCAATGTGAGGTTGGAAGAGCACAAGAATTACATTAGAAACAAGGACATTCAGAAATCAAATATTTGTGAACATGCTTGGGAAAACGGACATAGAATAAATTGGGACTCGGCAAAAATTTTAACAAGAGAGGCAGATAACAAAAAAAGAAAAATTAAAGAATCAGCAATAATATTATTAAATGAAGATAAATGCGTATCGAATTGTTCTGTAGATCTTTATACAACCTGGCTACCAATGTTAAAAGAAGAACTTAACAAACTCAACATTATCTAAAAGAAAATATCATCAGTTCTGTGTAAGTAGTAAGTATCTATGGAAATAACATAAACAGAATCTTAAAGCTGTATATTTGACATACACAGCAAGTAAGAGTACATCAAAAAAAACTTTGAAAACGGAAAGAGACTACTTTCCGAAACGTTAGCAAAATACATTATTTCTGTGTTTATTCCGATTTATATGATTTGTAAAAAATAACCTCTGACTGTTCCTTTGGCGTAAACATCACAGGCGCAGAGGCTTTTTCCCAATAATTCTATTATTTTGTAAATTCGGTGATTTGTTTTTGAAGAGGACAATACATGTGGTAGAAAACCCAACTAAAAGGAAAGACTAGTCCAGTACTATTGTGTCGAGTGTTGCCTAAATGCTTATCAAATGTTTTTTTGAATTGATTCAGGGATGTAGGATAAATTGTCAAATTGCGAAATTAACTATTTAACTTGAAAGCGCGTGCCATAATTACAAATCTTTACGGGGTCAGTTACTTAGTCATACACATTATAATTTACATATTATATACTTATTACTTCGTCGTAATATTTCCTCAGTGGTGGTTAGAGCACATTGTATTTTTTAAATAATAAAACTAGGTATATATAATGATTATGTTTACGATAAAATAATAATAGTAATACATAGATATCATTTTTTATCTAAATTAATCCAGATTCTAACGTAGTGCACACATACATTATATTCAGGTGTATTTATGAGATCCTATTCCATTATCGTTATCATTATTATTAAATTTGAACAGTTGGATAGGTCTTGGTTATGCCAGTTATAAATTATTACACTGTTGTTGCCGTGTAATTAGATATTGTGGTCTGGTGCATGTGTTATGTATAGATTGCGGTCAATTTTCGTTTAATTCTGAGTGAATACATTAGGAGTGTTTTTTTTCTATACTAGATTATAATATACTTCTTTAACTATTCATAGTGCAGTTTTATGTAGGATGTATTATAAACCAGTAACAATTACATTCTGGCGTTTTTGTCGAGTGAATGTTGTTTTACCGATTTATTTTATGTTCTTCTGATATTGAATAAGTTAGTAATATAATGAAAATGATAATCAGATCAGAATTTCAGATAAAATGTCTGTTGCATCTTATGAGGAAATTTTGTTAGAGATATAAGAAGTTGAGCTAGCGCGTTGCTGACTATGACAACCTTAACTAACTAACATTTTACACTTTTTATATGTAATATTGACTTTAAATCGTCTAAAGATAGTTCACTGATACGTCTGAAATAGCTGATAATAAGGTAGAAAAACCACATGATGCCTTATCCAGTATTTTTTAAGTTGGTGTAAAACTCAATTCCGTGCATTCTTGTACCACTTATAGGCCAATCGTAAATACTATTTTAAATCGGACAAAAGATTTTACTATTGGAACCAGTTCATTATAGGCCTCTTTTAGGCGTACAATTTTAAAATTATCGTGGGAATACGAAAAATTCATAACTTTACGATTAGGCGCTCCGGAAAGTTCTGGTCTGGCATTTGTCCGATTTGACCATAGAACAAACCCTTATGGGATCGATGAAGAGTACAGGTAGGCTGATATACGGAAGAGTAATCACTGATAGCCAATTGAATTCTAGTCATGCCTGTGTTTCTAGATGTTTCTCAAGGAATTGAAGATTTTTGTAATGTATCATTTATCAATATAGAGCAACATGTAGATTCGATGGCATCTCGCATATCCAAAGATAATACAGATACCAAAAAGTTTGTGAGTTGGTTTTTATCACGTCCCCCGTTCCCAATTAATGAGAATATCATGACAATAAGTATAGATGTACAAGGAGATAAAAAAAAATCGATTGCCACAACTCAAACAAACTTGGCATGTCTCCAATGATGAATTTATCGGACAAAACTTCAATGACGTCAAGTTTCAGCACAAAAGAAGGGTTACCAATCTTCGAACAGCTAATTCTGTGATTAAAATACGCTACTCTTTCAAAGAATTTTGCTTGCTAAGAAATCTGATAAATATTTGCAGCAATACTTTCAGCTTCAACTGGCCCCCTATCCGCTTTCACTTTTTGATGAAGATGAAATGCGAAAAACTAAAAAATCGAGTTTTTACGATACATTTTCTCCAATCAATGATAAAATTAATATTGGCAATAAAATACACGTCGTAGGTGGTGGGTTCATACTTCATCGAGTTGAGTGGCGTCAACCAGACATTCACTTCTATCGTAGCTAGGTATGTAGAGTATATTGAGAAGTATAATAGAGCAAATAGCATCATTGTCTTCGATGGGTACCCTACCGATGCATCTGATAAGAGCACAAAACCTGCTGAGCGTCAACGATGAGCTCAAAAAAATGTTTCTCCAACCGCAAATTTTGACGAATTTATGACAGCAACAATGCAACATGGGAAGTATCTATCAAACGATCAAAATAAAAATTAGCTTATCTCACTGTTACGTAAAAAGCTTACCACTGCAGGTTTCCCTGTTGAGCAGGCTGCCGAAGATGCTGATTCTCTTATTATTAACTCAGCAATAGATATATCACCTCATTACGATTCGGCAATTATAAGTTAATAATATATAAGTTGGTGAAGACGTTGACCTTTTAATCCTTATGACAGGATTATCCGCACGTAGTTCAAACATGTATTTTATGAAGCCAAGCAAGGGGAAAACGGACGAACGAATTTATTCTTCGAACACTTTCAGAAACCCAAAAGAAGTTGCGGATAACATAGTATTCCTCCACGTATTCATGGATGTGGCACAACTTCAACATTTTTTAGGCAAAGCAAAGCAAAATTTGTTAAATTATTACAAAAATCTGCAGGATTACAAAAATACGTGAAATGTTTTAAATACACCAATTTTCACCCTGGTGTTATATATGTCGTAGTCACATAGTGAAAAACGGCTTTTCAGGAAAAGCCTAGGCAGTTCATGTAATGCCGGCAGATAGTGTGAAACACCTCATGTTACATCATGTGACTAGGCTTTTCATGAAGTGCCTTAAAATTTTTGTATTTTGGTGTAATAAGAAGTTTACAGGATCTGCCGTGACTTAGGCCATCGGCGTTTCATGAAATGACGTGATCTAGGCGTATTGTAAAATAAAATAATTATTAAAATACAAAAGTAAGAGTTTTTGGTTGTTTTTATTTATTTTATTTAACAGTATGCGAAAACTGGACTATTAACCTAAAATATATCTCCAAATAAATACCTAACACCTAACCTCTCTACCTATCACCTAACCTCAATTTAGTATTAAATGAATAATCTTACCTAATTTAAATGTTTTTTGTTCCATGGACGTTTATTAGGCTTCTTCTCGTAATATGTTTTATAGTGTTCATAAAATAAAGATTTTTCTTCCATTATAATTTAGTTAAATTGGAGAAAAAGAATAGTAACGGTACAATTCCAAACTGTTTGTATGTTTATTTTTGACATTACACAATGAGCCTAGCGATGATGCCGGCAGATCGTGTAAAACACGAATCATAACATTAAATGACGAAATAAACCAGGCTCTTCATGAACAGCCTAGGCAAATCGTGTAGCATATAGATTTTACACTATCTACCGGCATTACATGAACTGCCTAGGCTTTTCCTGAAAAGCCGTATTTCACGATATGACTACGACATATACAAAATGCCAAAAAGTTATCTTAGTCCTTTACGAAGCAGAACCCGAATAGTATTCTTTCAATGAATTCAGGTACAAATGCTTTATTAAGTTAGTTGCAAGAAATACATGTAACCTTGCATCGATACCTCCAACTGAGTCTGCTGCACGCCAACGCTCTTTTAGAACATACTATCAAATTCAGCAGTGGTACGGCAATACCTAAAGTCCTCAAGATTGGGGTTGGATGAAAAAAAAATGGTGTTTCTTAATACTATCGAAAACGAAGCTGCTCCACATGAACTGCAAGCTGCATACAAATGGCTGCAAAGTCGCACGTACTTGTAGAAAAGCTGGACTAAGATGTTCCGTTATTTATTCTGGATCTCAAGAACAAACATGTACAAATGTCGAAATATATGTAGATGATTTAGATCAAGCCGAAGAAGCTGAATGTAAGGTATTAGCTTTTTTTGGAACAGGATAAACACGAGGAGGCTGAATTTAACAAAGACGATGCAGACGATGATGAAACCGACATCAACACTCGCAGTTTCATTGAAGCAAGGGGACGTTTTGGGCATTCAACTTTTAAAAAATTCAAACCAATGTAGAAAATAAAAAAAACTAGAAGTTAACCGAATAAACAAAGAGTGGATTAGGGACATCACTTACAAGAAACGCACCAAATGTTCTACCGCAAGGTGGTACGGAAACGAGCGCATGACGGTAGTAACCACCGATAATTGTAGATAGTTGTAGTTTCAAAATTGATAATAAATATATTTACTTAAACTTCAAAAGTGACAATTAAACGTAATAGCAAGTGGAAAGCGTAGAAGTGTTAGGAAAGTGTCGATATACAAAGTGAATGCGATACGGCACTTGACTTCCCCCGCCTATATTAATACTACGTAAAAATATGTCTGAACCGTTTCGATGGAGAATTTACTTATTTTTAACTTTGATAGCCATTTTTTTTTTGTAGGACCATTAAGAATCTAGATATTTGCAAAAAAAAATATTCTTGAGCGATATTGTCCCAAAATCCGGGTGGACGGGCGTGAGGGATACATTAGTATGTCTAAAAGAGGCCTTATGTCACGCAGTAATTGTTATTTATTTTATTATTCATTCGAAACACCCGGTATGTTACTTTATTCTTGGGTAGAAATTAATACCTATAAATCATAATATAATATTTTAAAATGTTCAAGTATAGTGCCGAGTCAGCTCTGATGCATTTAACTGTACCATTCAGTAACTAGGCTACTAGATGGAATTGCTGACTCGCGAAAATCGGCTAGCAAGACTGCAGCAACAGCTGGGAGAACTTTGAAAAATAATTTAGTTGGACCTTCGAAGTGTAATAAAGAAGTTGGGTTTTGAAACGTAAAAGAAGACCATTTTTTGGGTGTATGGTGCGTGGCCCAACTATCCTCCGCTAGGGGTGGCTCACGGAGGGTTACAATGCAAGTATTGTGCGGGAAACATATAATTGAGAAGGGGGTGCGAGGTGAGACGCTAAGAAGGCGGACCACATGGTTGACCTTCTCTCTCATTTTAATGCACGCGACATAAAAGACGTAAGACGTGATGACGCATCGGTACTGCCCACCACTATTCCCACTACGTCTGTGATTATTTTTATTTATCGTTTTCCTCTACAATACTTACATTGTAACCCAACAGTAAAATCTTTTATCCGATTTAAAACGATATCTACCTGATGACTGGTCTATTAGTAATATTTCGTAGGTCGAAACCGTGTGGAACATCAGTTTGGCTAGTTAGCTAGCTATAATATCCTGTAGTTTGTGAAAAAATATCGTTATTATGCATTATTGAAAACGGAGTTTTTCTTGTATCACTAGCGCATCCGCCAAATATGCGAATATATTGTAATATAAAAAAAATTGTTTCCACTTTTTGCTCATCTCAAGCTCGAGTCACTAGATAAAACGATAAAACTACAAAAACTATCTTCGAGCCATATCTTACGGTTTGCAAAAGATTTCATAAAAAAAGAGTTGGTTTAAGGGTCTCGTAATTTCAAGAACTTTAAGTGGGCTAAGAGAGATTGGCAACATTATTTTGGTGATAATCTCATAATCAACTTAATGCAATTATTCTACAATAAGAGATATGCATTTATTTATTTATTTGTCACTATAAACTATCCGAATGGCAAGCGCCTAATTGCAGGATAAGTAACCTAATATGATATAATATTATAGTAAAAATTACCGAAACAATCATGCAAAAATTCAATACACAATTATAGATCAAACACAAAAAAAATACATGACAATGAAGAAAAGCAATATAACTTGACGTAGGGGCGAGCGTAGGTGCGTCTTTACTATGTACATACTTCGGTATGCGATGTAAAGCAACGTCTGGCGCAGTTAGTAGTTGGATGGGTGACCATTCCAACGGAAACCGTGTTCTCGCCTCACACATCTTCCAGCGGCTTGTATATCAGCGTAAGCGCGGAAGCTATACAACCTTAGGCCAGGGTTGTATAGGAGATATACCATCCTTCGGAGGGGATGTAAAGCCGTCGGTCCCTTGTCTATCAAATGTTAGGCAAGTAAAAGATCCCTACTCTTCTTAAGGGAAGAGGTTCGGCAAAATTCCTGGTTGGGGGTAACTGGTCTACAGGCGTCTGTGTTAGGCCTCAGTAGCGGAAATAGGCCGACGTTAAATAAACGTATAAAAAAAAAATTAAAAAAAAAATTAATTTGACGTGTGCGTGAATTAATACTGCGCGCACGCCGCACGATTTCATTTTCTCTTGCACACAAAGTTAAAGCGATAGTTGTTCACGCATGTCCACCAAGCTTGTCTTTCACCTCTATTGAGACGGAAAAATGAAATATATATTGAAGAGAGAGAGAGAGATACATAATTTGTTTTCAATAAGTTCAGCTGTTCTCAAATTCTGAAGATTTGTCAAGCGTTATTGTCAACTATTATTTATTTGGGTTAAAAGTCGTCTCGTATTATAATTAAATTCGTCTTTATATGAAATATTTAAGTTGTTTTTAGTGGTAAATAGTAGATATTCATCCGAAAAACGCATACTGTCAAACCGCTAAAAGATCTTACAATTTTCTAGAATTTACATATTATACGTTTTATAACAGAATTGTTGTTCTCGTATAGCTCAGTGTATAAAATACTCGATTAACATGGATACATTCTGTCCCCTCTTCGTTTCTGTTTGTTTTCCAAATTCTTTCACAAAGAAATATTGCATATTAATAATTCTGTGGTCAAAGTACAAATCACATTGTTCTTATTATTTTATTTATTCTTATCAAGTAATCCATGGAATAAAAATTGAAAAACAATTGGAAATGCCACAAAAATTACTTAAAACTTTAGTCCTGTCAGATTTGAGTTGTGTAAAAGAATACTGTAAAAATTTTACAACTTATTGGTGTCATTATGGAACAAGAAAATTTGAGAGGCAAAATTAAAATTGTTGTGTCTTGTTGGCGATAACATTCTTTCCGTAAGAGATAAATAAATAAACACCACAGAAATTATACAACCCCCAATTCCAGAAGCCAGAGGCTTGTGCGGAAGGAGGTTACACATTGAAAAAACGCGAACATACAACCGTTTCCTCCGACAGTGCCGGAACCAGGATTCGAAACTGGTGGTGTGATACCCGTGTGATTAATCGCGATTGCCACCTCACGCCTTAACCCACGCGGCTATCGACCAGACCAGATGCTGCCAAAGAATTTAATAATAGACATCCTGATAGACCAGTGAGCAAGCAGTACTGTACATCGTATAAATAAAATTTCCAACAAAGCAGGTGGTGTGTCAAAGCATATTCTTAAAAACAGAAATAATCCACGCCGGGAAATTAGAAATAATGAGCGAATAATGGAATGTTTCCACAATAAACCTCATTCGAGCTTGAGAACAGCTAATCTAGACTTAAATATCTCTAGAAAAAAACATGAGAAGGTGCCTTACAAAAAACAAAATAAAAACAATTAAACCGAAAATTTTATATATTCTGGAACAGGGAAATGAGGAAATGGAATTCTGTTTGTGTGTCCAGGGAGAATATCTGAACAACACGAACTTTTTAAAGGGAATTTTGTTCAGCGACGAAGCTACATTTACAACAAATGGAGTGGTGTCTGAAAAGTCACGGTACTGGTCTGTCGAAAATCCTAATTGGATCATAAACGCAAAGAGGCAGTACGCAGAAAAAATAAACGTGTAGTGTGGAGTATTTGATTGTAGAATTATTGGCCCTTTTTTTCTAAGCGTAATTTGAATCAACGTGTATTTTTGAACTTTCTGGAAAATGAGTATTGGGACGCACTCCATGATTTACCAATTCAAGCACGTCAGAATTTAAAATTTCAGTTAGACGGGTCTCCTGTGTATAACGCAGTAGTGGTAAGGGGTTGGCTGAATACAGGTCGAAACAATCCTCTTATTGAGTGGCCGTCAAGATCCCCAGACTTGTCGCCATTCGACTTTTTCCTGTGGGGTACACTAAATCAAGTAGTTTATAAGTCAAGGCCGCAGTCAGTTGATAAACTATGCGCTAGAATAATTGAAGTATATGCAGCTATTACCCAAAAACAACACAGAAAAGTAACCGCGAATAAATAAAAAAGGTGTTGTGTTGTGTTGTGAAAAACAAAGGTGGATTGGTGGAAGAAAGAAAAATATAATTAGCGTTTATATTCCGGCATTACAATAATGTTGTTAAATGTTGCCAACAAAAATACTGCTTTCAATTGTTTCCTATTTTTATTCCATGAATTACTTTATACGAATAAATAAAATAATAAGAATAATGTGATCATTACATTGAATACAGAATTGTTAATATATAATATTTCTTTATGAAATTTTGTACGCGCTCATTTCAGAGGGCGCTTAATCCAGTGGTGTACTCAGGCTTTTTATAATAAAATCGCTAATATGATTGCGTGACTCCAGTTTTCTCATAATGTACGTAAAATTTTCAGTTAGCGTTTTTCTAGTTGTTCCAGCTTCTACCGCGTATCTTTTTTCTATACAAAAGTTGAGACGCTTGTATAACATTTCATTCTTTACAACTTTAGTTATTAGGCAAGTATTAGGAAGACCGATATTTTTGGACTTACGCCTATGGCAAGTGGTAAGAGGATGTTAATTTTGTATAGAACTAACTGAATGACTGTTTATGACGTACTCCAAAAAACAACGTACTTTTTTCCCGCAAATAATGTTGCAGATATGTCGATTTTTTAGCATTTGTAAAATTATCACTAGTACTGTCAAAGGCCAATTCTGACTCAATTCAATTCAATAAGACCTTATTTAAATACAAAAAAGTACCTCCCCAGAACCCAGGTCCGACCGTGCAACCACCGCGCTAGTGTGGTAGCAGATTGCAGGGCCGGGCGGAGTGGGACTGGTTCGGCTAAAAAGAGAATTAGAACAACTAAACCTAGGCTCCTCCCGTCGCAGACGGATTATAAAAGGTATTACAATTGGGAACATGTTTAAAGAACAATGTCAATGCTGGGCTGTGCATGGCTGGCCTAAACTTTGATTTTAAAAATTAGAGCTGTATATAATGTTTTGATTTTCAAAAAATTTGTGAAGCGAAATGAATTTAGAGACAAATATGTACAAAAAAAAAAAAACAAGAAAAACAAACGCAACAAAAAGGTTACAAACAGGAAGAAAGAGGGGGACAGGAAAGATTTAAAGTTACAAAAGGTATGAAATATCAGTAACGGTGGGTAGGGTAAGCGGAAGTTTTAGTTGTTGAAGTTTGGCTACAGGGGTTGCCGGAAAATCAGCAACGTCTGGTACGGTAAAGGGTGTTTAATCCCAAATGGGGCATTATGCTGTCTAATTTATGTTATGTGTCTTGTTAGCTGACTATCATGTCGCCCAGCATGAAGGAGTAGAAGTTTTGGGAGATCCGCTGGATGTAATCCGTTATGGGGGTCATGTCGTTGCAACGTGCGTATAGGTATCTGAGGAAGGTTTACCTTCCAGAATTTAGAATGAGGCGTATAAATTTGTGCTCGAGTACTTTCAGTTTTTCTTTATCGTGGCCGGTATGCTGCACCACACCGGCGCCGCGTATGTGATGGACGGCCTGACCACCATTGTGTACAACAATTTTTTGTTTTGTCTGTTAACCCCTGACCATAAGCGGACACAAAATCCTGGACAGGGAGTAGAAAGTCCGTGCAGTCTCATTTGTGTGGGTGTTAAACGTCAGTCGTTGGTCCAGTCTAACCCTCAAGTACTTCACGCATCTTTTTAGTTGAAATTATGTTTCTCCTGATCGAAATTATGATTTTATTCTCTGTAAACCGACGCGTGAAAACGATCACCTCGAACTTCTCAGCGTTCACCCGAATCTTCCATTGGTCGTAATAAGCTGCGGCACGAGCCATGTGCGCCTTCAACAGCATATTCGCTGCTTGAGCATTGATGAATGCACGTACACGGCTGTGTCATCGGCGTACTTGGCCAGCTTCGTATTCGGGAACTCTGGAAAGTCAGAGACCTACAGGCTGTACAATTTTTGTGACAGGTACGAACCTTGCGGGACTCCCACGCGCATGTCCCGCCGTGTTGACATTTTATTATTCACTCGAACCTGCAGGGATCTGCCCGTCAAGTACGAGTGAATGAGCTTACTAAACTAGGTCGGAAAGTTGTAGTGGTGTAGTTTAAAGAGTAACCCCGGAATCCAGATGATGTCGGACGCCTTCTCAATATCGAGGAGCACTATGGTGGTGCTCTTCCTGAGGTTGTATTGTACTTTGACGTCGTTAACTATCCTAACGACCTGTTACATCGTGTTCTTGCCTCTCGTGAAGCCAAACTGAGACTCATCGTTGATGTGGAGCTCCTCCTGAACAACATTTAGTCTGATTAGCACGAGCTTCTGCACCAATTTGGAGATCGCCGACAGCAACGAGATGGGCGTGTAGCTGCCGGCGAACTTCGCGTTCTTATCTGGCTTGAGGATGGGAACGACCACAGCGCATTTCCATTGGCTAGACCAGTGCTGTAGCCACAGGGTAGCGTTATGATGTACGTCAACTGCACAATACCTTTTCTCGGGAGATATTTGAGTAGCTTGTACTCGACGCCGTGCTTTCCAGGGGCTTTATTGTTTGGGCCATTTCTGATTCGTGTGATTGCAAACTCAAGATATGCAAACTCACACTCGTGCAAACAGACATTAACATCGTGGGTGCAAAACATACCGTTATGCCGTTCCAATAGTATATTGTTTTATTAGGAGTAAAAGTGATACTTTTTTGACGAGTCTGTAAGTTTACCGAACAAATGAAGTGAGCCCGGCAATTACAGACGAGTCACACTAAGACATGTTATGTCTGACATATCAAACTCTAATGTCATCAAATTAGTAAGCAATGTCATGTTTTTCTGACACTTGAAGAAAAAATGTTTTTAACAAACGCTAAAAAATTGTATTTTTTGCCTTTTTATTAAGGGACAAAAAAGTACTTTTTGCAACGTTGCGAAGAACCATAAAGTCGTTGGAGAGCAGGTGAAAATATAGTTCATAGGGGGAAAAGGTAAAGGCTAAGTGTTAGAAGTGTATGTCCTCGCAACAAACATTACTATAAACGATAACTAAAGAAAATAAAGTGGTGAGACATCTTCATAATTATATGACATGAATTATGCCTACAGAGGACATGCAAAAAAATACACCGTGCATTCAACCTCAAAGCTAGTGAGGAAACGACTGCATTGCAATATTTAAGCTTTCTCGACCTCATATCTCGAAAACTATTGGTCCTACGTAAATTTTGAATAGAGCCTTTTTGTGCAGATTTTAATGATGAGTATAGTTTATAACAACCAAAATTGCGTAAAATCAATAGAACACAAGATATTCTGGAAAAACTGATTTTTGCGACCTTTGACCTTGATTAACTTTTTTACGCATACAATTTTGCAACGATTTTTGGCATAATATTTATAATATTGAAATAAAGAAGTGCTGAAGGAATCAGTTCACCAGTATTTTTTAGAAGATAAATCTTGATGTGACTGAGCTAGGCGTCGATTTTATTTTGTCTAAGTGATTGCTATGCAAATTAAATTGGTGCTGCTACGATTAAATTGTTTATTAATCTCACTATATTAATAATTATTATGAAGGTCTGAAATCAACCATCGGATTTAATCATTTACAGCTACCTTTATAAATAGCTATGATTTAGATCAGTTGTTTTATTAATATTTTGAAAAAGCTTAATAAATGTAGCTGCACATCATTACAATTAGAAGTTTACTTGTCACGTGTAGGAACTGGGATATTCAACTACTATTCAATTTGCGTTAAAACAAATATTACACGTAATTAACACTTGCCTTTATCCGTTATACTCGATTTAATACTAATACCCACACACAATATAAAACATTTCTTCCGCTTTGCCAGCAACAAATAATATGACATTTTGCTACATACAGTTAGACATATTTTACTACTTACGGTTAAAATTTTAATTATTAATCTCTAGATACATTCTATTAGCCATTTATTATTATAATCGTACAAGTTATTTTCAATTTACAGTTATTCCAATTATATTAATACTTTCTTTCGATTAAGGAAGATGTAATGATTCTTCGCTGAATGATTCTTTGTATCTATGTGAAATAAAATAGTGAAAGTATTATTATGTTGGAATAGAAATTAAATGTTAAACAATACATTTTATTGTGTTGCAATTGTTTAATTGATTCACGTGGCAGTTCTTAAAAGTACGGTAATTAGATTACGTTCTCAAGCAAAATTCAATGACGAATCGAACAGAGAAAAATCACTGCTGTTAACGTGCCGAGGTAACACCAACATATTTTTAAATTTTGATAGAATTTGAGATTTTCGAGTTGTATTGCTTTAATTGTTTCCTGATGACGTAAACTTGGTTGATGAAACTCCCATGAGGTATGTAGTACAAGTAGCAATTTTATATTATAGTAAAGCTAAGAGAAGCTATTTAGTTACTTAACAAATTTTATAGTTAGCTACGGAAACCATTATAAAACACAAATATATTTATTGTTACAGTTTTCAAAAAATTGACCGTAGGATACTTACAAAATGTATTTTATAAGGCAAGTAATAGAACTACTATAAAGCTGGATTATTGTGAAAAGTTTGACATTTAATAGCGCTGCATATTTACACCTTTTAGTAAACACCCCAAGCGTGGGTTCAATAATTCCAACACGAATTGCCTCTAACTACTGATTTATTTAACTTAAATAATAATTAGCACAATCAATATTACAGCCAAGATAAAATAAGAAAATACAATATCTGTATAGTGTTTTTAATTCTGAACATTTTATAAAGAATTCTTTTTCCACAGCAATATTTTACTAAAGCGTATTAGGTTATATCCTCATATTTTGGCCCAAAGAATGTACCCCTGAACTATGGTCTATTATTAACGGTGGCCCGGATTTAATTTGCATATACAGAGATCTCGTAAACCGCAAGAGATACAAAATTGGTTAAATGGGGAAAAAGTTTACTATTTTGATGAGTAATAAAATGGTTCATAAAAGTTCAAGATACTCCGACGGGTTCCGGAGATATGCGTCAAAATACGTAAAAGCCCATTTTCGTTTTTTAAGTCTAGCGTTGTTAGTATAAAAGATATCAAAAAAAATTCCTAAGAGTTTTTATTGTAAATGAAGTTTCCTATAATCTGCCGTAATAAAATTTACAATAATACGTTTTTCTACGTTTCGTCTAAGAAAACATCATCAGTGTTGTTGCTTCTTATAAGACTGTTGTATTCTTAAGTAAAACAAGGTGAGATGGATTGTTTGAAAATAAATAATAATTTTTATACATAGACAATGCTTTAGATTGTAACTACAAAATAAATTAAAAAATTTTCATTAACATAATACAACAAATTACAAAATCAATGAACAAACAATATTCTAAGCTATAACAATCTAGAAAAAGTTGGCACTCAAATAAACAGTACTAACAAAGGTCACAATAGTTGCTCAAAGTGTAGTCCATTCTGTTGAATACAGAGTTCAATTCTCCTAGATATTTGGGAAGTAGATTTAGCAACCATTTCTGGAGTAATTTTCGCAAATGCATCTAATATTCGTTGACGAAGGTCTTGTTGATTAGTTGGCATAGATTTGTCGTAGATTTCATTCTTTAGGAAATCCCATACAAAATAATCCATGGGGTTAAGACAAGGTGATCGGGGAGGCCATCTTATTGGTGCATTGGTACCAATCCACTTACCTGGGAAAACATTGATTAAGATGCTGTGCAACTCTTCCAGCATTGTGTGCACCACAACCGTCTTGCATGAAGTATTCAAGATTTTGTCTTACTTCTCAGGGCATTGCATCGAGTACTTCGTCTAATACATCCAGATATCGGTACTGATTTAAGGCACCATTCAACAAAATGGGTCCAATAATTCGATTATTGATTATACCGCACCATAAATTTTGGGAAAAACGGACTTGTGGTCTAACTTCTTTGATTAAATGTGGATTAGTAGTTGCATACACATGTTTGTTTCTTGGATTAAATAATCCACTATTAGTAATTGTGCATTCATCTGTCTATAATATCTTAGTGTATAGCAAACGATCAATACGTAGTTTTCTACTATACCAACGACAGAATTCCAGTCTTCTATCAGAGTCTCCAGCGTGCAATTTTTGGACTTTTTGAAATTTATAATTGTGGTAAATACCACGATAAATATGTTTCTTCAAAATTCTTTTCACCGTCGAGGGCCCAACCCCGCACTCTTGAGCAATTCGTCCAGTAGAATTTTCAGGGTTTATGTGAATTTGTGCAAGAACATTAATTTCATTAACAGTATTGTATCGATGTCGATATGTAGTTCTATTTTTTTACGCGGCCAAACTCCGTCATATTTTTTTGAAATGTATGAAAACATCCTTTTAGATGGCAGTTGTCTATCAGGGTACAATTGTAAATAATTCTGAGCTGCCAATGTTTTATTCCTGTAACACCTTATGTACACAACGTACTTTCTTCTCTTTTTCGGTATAACGAACCATATTATTTATTTAATTTTAAATGACATAAGATCAAAAAAGCACTGCGATACACATTAATATTACATGTGACAGATAAATAAATATGAGAGTAGTATTATTTCTACATGACATACAAAGGTAACATGATTTTGAGAAGGCTTTATTTATGTAAAAATGAAAACATTGAAGATAGGGAAAGTAAATGCAAAATACGTATTAATGATGTGTAAAAAAGCCTGACAGTGTCTACAACTATGCGAAAGCTTTTACGGGAAATCAGGTGGTACAAATTTTAGATTACTTGATTTAAAACGAGATAAAGAAACAATTCTCAGGAGTTATTAAATTACAACTTATCTCTTCTATTAGAAATTTTAAATTCTGCGCCGTGTGTGGATAGGCCACTCATTATGTTTATTGATGCCTTCGAGTACTTATTAAATAAGCTTTCAAACGATCCATCTCACCTTGTTTTACTTAAGAATACAACAGTCTTATAAGAAGCAACAACACTGATGATGTTTCTTAGACGAAACGTAGAAAAATGATCAAGTGGAACATATTATTGTATTTACACAGGCTATGAAAATTTGAAATAAAAAAAATCGAAGGTGGCCCTGATGAGACGAAACGTCTTAATGTACATTTTATGTCGGCAGATTATAGGAAACTTCATTTACAACAAAAACTCTTAGGAATTTTTTTTGATATCTTTTATACTAACAACACTAGACGTAAAAAACGAAAATGAGCTTTTACGTATTTTGTCAAATATCTCCGGAACCCGTCGGAATATCTTGAACTTTTGAACCATTTTATTACTCATCAAAATAGGAAACTTTTTCCCCATTTAACCAATTTTGTATCTCTTGCGGTTTACGAGATCTCTGTATACGCAAATTAAATCCGGGCCACCCTGTATATATGCTTAAATAATGTATTTTATGGGAATTGTTGAAAAGTCACATTGTTAATACATTTCCTTTTGAAAAGATTAGTAGTTGTACTGCATATTTTTTTCAATAAACGTATGGCAAATAGTCGAATCGGGTGAAAAAAATTGACTTTGATTTGGTATCTCCGAATATTTCGGGAACTGCAAATTTTACAGTAACTTTACTCCTAGAAAAGACAAAAATAAACAGTTTCAACAGTGGTGTGTAGTCTCCTAGATTATTTTTCAAAGAAATCAAAGGTACATAATATACAAATATTCCTCATTATGATCACAATATTCAATATCCACTTATTATAAAAATTTAAGTGATTATTATAAATGAGTAAAATTAAGGAAATACTGTGTAGGTATTTTCTTTTTTATTGGCAGCAGATTTCTCATTCTAACAAATGACAAATATATTTGTTAAAAGTTACCGTGTCCTGTGACTGTTCATAACAACCCATTTCGAAGTAATATTTTTAGAATAACTTCTCTTGTCACAGCACAAGATGAATGTAAATCTCCAACTTCTCACAAGTATGGTGCAAATAGAACAAGAACTGGCAGTAAATCGCCATACCCGTAAATACTAGTTGTTTCCTTTAAGAGTTTATTGTGATTACTTCTATAAAAATGTTCCCATTCTTATCATTGTAAAATTCTATTCCATAAAAGGCATATAAAATAAGAGGAGGATGCATTTATAAAGGTTTGTTGCGAAAGAGAATACACAAATTGCAAACAATGGAATTCACTATTTATAAAACGTTTTAATATCAATTGTTTTCTTTTTCAGTAATCTGATCAATTTTATCAAGAAATAGACAAGTCTACTACGTGAGAAAAATCAACAAGGTTTCACTTAAAATATAAATTATGTCGCCGACAGCACGTAAATATCCTATCAATATTTTTAGCAGACACGAGGTTTGTAGTACAAATGCTTATAGTGACAGACAGCTTCATTATGAACAGCAGTATTACATATTTTGCTATTTATTTATTTTGGACTAATTTCATTAATATAATGATTTGGAAAATTCTGTAAACATATTTACATAGAGCGTCGCCTGCTACTTGGCTCTTGAAGCTATGGCCGTACATGTTCACAACCAAAATATTGTTTATAATATTCTTATGGGGGCGAATAGTTATTCATGTTTATTTTGACATAGTACGCTAAGCCTTAAAAATAAATATGATACGATATCAAAAATACACTATCACATGTAAAACTGTACAGCTTTTTGGACTATGACGAGTAAAAAATAATTAAACTTTATTTACATTGGCACTTCAAATATAGGTTGAAAAATGATTCAGACAAGGGATCAAAAAGTTCCTTTCAAATTATAAATAAGTTTTGGCTAGGGTTTATCATAACAATAATGGTGTTATAGTCGCCAAATATTTACAAACTGGCACCAAGCGGATAACTGAGCAAAAACAAAGACCGTTTCTTGTTAACAGCATTTCAAAGAGCTCTCAACATTTGGTCGACAGAGCAATAACTTTTTACTAATATTTCATCGAAGACATTCCTGTATAAATTTGCCCGCAGACCACCACGTTTACGCGGTTGTGGTCGCGGTTTCAATATACGCCGTTCATTCAGCATACACAATGTAGCGGTCATCATCAATGTCTATTTAATCACTGGGACTGACACACTCGTAAATATCTATTTTTACGTATATTGTCCCTCATTTAACGAATGGCAAAAAAATGCATTTCGATATTTATTCGATTTTTATCATTTTGATAAAATTAGAAAAAATTAAGGGCCTTCAATTACATTAATATGTGTGTCTGCCCGTTGGCGTTATGTAAACAACTATTTGATAGAGAAGAATTAGATTTCGGTAGCAGTTCAGTAGTTGACGCTAAAGGTCAGGGGAGAATATACGTTTAGTAAAATTGGCAAAATTTCTGGGGAAGAAATTCACTATAAGTAATTTTAGAGAAAAAACTGTTTAAAATGTGCAAACGGATCACAAAACAGCAACTAAGTTATAATTTGACATGCGTTGCATGTGTTAGTTTTATTAAAGAGTTCAACCTTAGTTAATGACTAACCATTCTGAGTTTGTAATTGTCCGTCATTATTAAGGAAAATTGAAGTGGAGAAGCGTAAGATCAAAAATTGTATTGTGTATAAATCACATAATAGCTATTTATGCCATCAGTTACGAAATGCCTAATTTTGTGTAACGCGTGAGATTTTTGCGGAACGAACGAAGTGAGTTTCGCAAAAATTCACAAGTTACACAAAATTTCATTTCGTAACGTATTGCATACAAGATTTTTTCTAATTTTGAAGAAAGTAATAAAAAAATTAAATTTAATATAATTGATAAAAATTTGGAAAACATAAATTTAGTTTGTTGCTGTTACTTCATGTTAGTTGTCAGTTTGACATTTTGTAAAAAAGTCTAGACGGAAGGTTTTTAGTGAGATTGATATATTTTTAGTTTTATTTTTTAAAAATGAGTAATTCAAGTTCTGAAGAGCTACCAAGCGATATTGAAGAGGCAGCAGGTAATGCTCTATTATCAGTAATTCCCAAAAAGTCAAAGGCAGTTTATGATTTGGCATACGAAAAATTTGTTACGTGGTGTGATGAGAAGAAAATTAAACATGTTAATGAGAAAGTTTTACTTGCATATTTTGAGGGTAAGAAAGATCTAAAAGTTTCCACATTATGGACACTTTACTCAATGTTAAGGTCTGAACTAAATCTGAAAAGGAATATTGATATTAAAAAATATACAAATTTGGTAGCATATATTAAAAGTCAAGCGGACGGGTACAGTGCTAAAAAGTCAAAAGTTTTTATTAAAGAAGATTTTGCCAAATTTTTAGTGGAAGCTGATGACAAAGAATACTTAATGGCTAAGGTTGCAATGATAATTGGAATGGCAGGAGCATGCAGAAAAGCAGAATTAACATTTCTTCCAGTTGAAAATGTTATAGACGAAGGAAGCTATTTTCATGTTGATATCCCACCTTCAAAAACAAAAGTTATACGGCAGTTTGCAATTACCACTGGAGACATTGAAAATACGAATCTTGTTGAAATATTAAGAAAATATATTAAGTTGCGTCCCCAGGTTCTTAAACACAACAGATTTTTTGTAAAATATGCGAATGGAAAATGTACCAGAAATCCTGTTGGAATTAACACATTTAGCAGTCTGCCAAAAGTTATTGCACAATTTCTTCGTCTTTCAAACCCTGTTCTATATACTGGCCACTGCTTTAGAAGAAGCTCTGCCACTTTTCTAGCAGACAGTGGCGCTGATATTTTAAAATTAAAGAGGCACGGAGGTTGGAAATCTAGCTCTGTTGTGGAGGGATATGTCGAAAATTCTATGAATAATAAGAAACTTATAGCGCAAGAAATATTTGGTGAAACATCTAAAGCAATGTGCGCCACTTCCCAAATAACAGCAAGTTCGAGCAATGAAAAAAATATGTCGTCGGGAATTAATTTGAATAATTGCAATAATTGTGTTATCAATATTTATAATAATTAATTAATTTATAATTTATGTTTTTAACTTGTATTATAACAGTTTAATAAATAGAATAATTCTTTTTGTCACTAATTTTGAAATACATTTTTCGTCACCAATTGCATAAAATTTTACTTTATGCAACTAGTTACAAAAAGTAAGACGTTTCATAATGTCAATCAGTTTTAAAAAGTGTCACTTTATATGTCAAAATTAGAAAAAGTAATTTAAAACTTAAATCATAATTATTATGTTCTTCACCAAAATATTCAATGTAGGTATAGAAAAATATGCATTTTTTTTAAAACTTACCCTTCTGTGTAAAGTCGTACTAAAAAGTACGTAATGACTGCAAGAAAAGCAAAGCGTGCGCACTTTGTATGATTGTACGCATGATTTCATGAAAGGGGCGGAATCGTTGTACACATCATGCGTACATAAATATGGTACATATACTTATATACAAAGTGCGTACGCCTTGCTTCTCTTGCAGCCGTACATTATAATTTTTTACTTTTTGGTACGACTTTTTACAGAAAATCAAGTTTTCTTATTTTCTACTTTTTAGTCATACTTTAATTAAATTATTATCATCCATTGCGTAAGTTTAATTAGTAGGTTAATTTGGATTTGCAAAGATCCTTCGCTTTCTCGCTTCGATTTTTCAATATTCACCCCCGCGCCCCCTACGTGCGGATATATGCAAAAGTAACGGTGAAAGATTGTATTGTCATCCGATCTTAGTAACTATGCAAAATTTCATCGATTATGTCAGGAAGTGTGTTAAATAAAGGATGCAAGATTTGAAGACAAACATTGTGAAAACTGAAAAAGACTACATTGTGAGTTGAAGAAAAGCAAGTAAAAATAAAACAGGTCAGTTGGAATTATTTTTAGACAGTGAGAGAATAGATTTAATTAAAGAATTTAAATCTGAAAATATCAATATAGATGGCTATAGGTTATGTACTACGTTCAATAGATCTGGATTTAAAATTGGTGGTGTGGCAATTTTTTTTAAAGGCAGTTTAGTAGATCATGTAAAAGAAATGAAAATAATACAAATATATAGTAGTAAAGAAAAATTTATTTGAGCATGTGGCGTTGAATTAATTTATGCAAATAAATAGTATTAAAATTATCGCTATATAAGGGTCATCTAGACCAGACATAAATATATTTCTTGAAGAAGTAGATAATGTGTTGTATTGCATATGTTCCAATCCAAATTGTCATAATATTGTGTAGTGACTTGAATATAGATCACTAGTTACAAGTAATACATAAAAAACTTCTATCTAAATTCCTTTAAATTGTAAAGGTAATAATATAAAGGAGACAACACGAATAACAAATAATTCAGCTCATATATTGACTACATGTGTACATGTACAAGGTTTAATTCTTTTGAAAAAACATGTTGTATAATGCACAACGTATAATCGGATCATACAGCATAAATATTATCATTTTGGATAGAGGACAGAAAAGTTTTTACCAATCATAATGATTTTGAAACATTTATTTCTTATGTGAGAAATCTTGGCAAGACGTTTACAATTGTACCGATGTTAATAAAGCATTTGATTTATTTGTAAATACATACATTGATCTAGCTTTTCCTGTGAAAACAATTAAAATTAATAAGTCGACTAAGAAACCTTGGATAACTAAAGTCATACGACTCTCATCATAAAAGCTAAAGGAAGTTTATTATTATTATGAGGTTAACAGGAAATCAAAATGATAAAATCAATTATAATGGCTTCAAACAAATATAGTAAGTAAAAAAGCTGCAAGACACTTATATAATTAACAAATATATTTTGTCTACGATCGTGTAAAAAGTAACAGTTTTTTATATCATTTCCAGTATAAAAAGTGACTTTTATAAGAAACTGTGCAATAAAAAAATTTATTGCACGCTTTTATTGCAAGATTTCTAAACAATAGGGTTTTCCCACTAATTTTATTTTAACAATTTGTGGCGTGAAAATGATATAATAAAACATTTTAATAATTTACAACAATTTACTTTTCTAATAAGAATTATTTATAAGAAAATATCGTTAAAACAACTTGCTGATAATTTCACTGCTTTTTAAAACGGGCATTTTTACGCGCCAGAATTACGTATCTAGCCGGAAAACCAATGAGATTATGGATATAATTAGTTTGTAATAGATTCTAACTGTGTGTTAAAGAAAGCTTTCCTCTAAAACTTCTCAGAATTTCAATTTGTAATGCTTGTACTGTGATTGGTCGAAAGGAGTGGACGTGTAAATATTGGCCAATCAGAATCCAGATAAATGTCGCACAAGTTATTCGCGAAAGCGTCGGACGTTAATATTTTGTACTGTAGTTTAGGTTTAACCTTCACCGACATTACACATCAGATGACTAACCTAAAACGTCAAATTTATATTTTTATGTTTGTATTGTTTGGAGTGAAAATATTATTTTATCAGTTTCTGGTTTATGTTTTATTAATTCTACAATCAAAATGGAATCAAGTGGAAGAGGGATATGTTAAAGGTGCCGCTGATATTTTACCTAAAGTAGAAAAGTGCTGAGTGCTGTCAATAAATAGAGGTTATGTTATGTTAACGGAGACCAAGATTAATAAACAATCTTAAACAGAGACAACCTCTGTGATTGGATTTCAGGCTGTTGACGTCACAACGCACCAATTTATGGCTGTTTAAAATGAACCCAATATTTTTCAAACTTCAAGTTTTTTTTTTTGTTACTATTTGTAAAATTAATAAGATAATAAATATGCCAGAATCATTTTTTTACGCGAGTTAAGTATTTCAGCAATAATTTTTTTTTCTGGGAAAACCCTATTAAAAAACTACGCCAGTTTATTTATAATATCGTTTCCTTAGTTATCATCATTACAGATTTTCAGTCACGAATATGAAGTAACATAATTAGAATGGAGACTTCAACTCCAATAATATTAACCGTCAAAGTGACATTCACAAAAAGTTGATACAGTTTTACAAATATTCATGAAAAATTGCCCATTTCTTACAATAATTGGAACCCCCTTCCGCACAAGCCCCTGGCTTCTGAAATTGGGGGTTGTCTAATTTCTGTGGTGTGTTTTTACATTTGTATCTTAAATAACTATTAAAACTGATAACATGTCAAAAACTGTTTGGAAAATAATCAATACACAGTAAAAAAAATTACACCATGGTAGAGATTAACTAAATTAAATCAGATAATTGACTAATTGTAGATATTAAAGATGTTGGAAATCACTTCAATAAATTTTTTGGCAATGCACCTGGCAGTTTAAGTAATGATTTAAAAAAGAGAGACATAATATAAGAGTTAACAATTAATCATAGCAATATAAAATACACAACAATAATTCTAACGCCTGTTGATGAAATAATTGTTCTTAATATCATATCAATAGATATAATTCAAATTCGGCAGAAATTGAATGATGCACCTGGCAGTGCTACTAATACAATAAAATTGTGTACAAATTATATATTGAAACCTTTAGTATATGTAATTAATTTGTCATTTATTAACGGTGTATTTTCAGAAGTTTTCAAATGACCAAGATTAGATATAAAAAAATGTGATAAAAATCGAGCAGGAAATGTAGACCAATTGCAATTGTGTGGAGTACTGCAAAGATCAGTTTTAGAGCCTTTGTTGTTTCTTTTACTTGTTAATGACCTAATATATATGACCTCAATAACTTGGTGATGTTTGCTGATGATAAAGCTACCTTTGTTGTGAAAATACAATAGAAGAAGTCATTAATATAGTCTACTATATATTAACTTGGACTGCGTATGAGTTGACATTGCGCGCATGATTTCACTTTCTCTTTCACACAAAACATAAAGCAGTAGCCCAAAAACATTGTTCATATACGTCCATACGTTAACAATCTTTTTGGTTATTTGCTTTAACTATTAGCTGAAATTATGCTTCATAAATTTCTTATGCAATTTAAATATAACTTGTTTTTAAATCATAAATCATCATCATTTATTAAGAATAAATAAAAGTTATTTAATACAGAAATCAAATAAGTAACTGGTATAAAATTTTTGAGAAGCACATGTTGATAATAATTTGTGTACAAAATTATCCTTCGTATATTTTGAACTATGTTAATAGTATGAATGTTATGCTCTCATATACTTATGCCGGCTTGTACTCAAGAACAAGATTTGGTTTTATTTTGGCGATGTTCACCTCATACACTTCGAATTGTTCGCTTACAGAAAAGGCAGTCAGAACCATTGCTGGTGTATTTAAATGTATAACATGTAGAAATATGTTTTTCTACTCGTATATATAAAAATAGTAATTTTTCCACTGTTTACCCTATACGAAAGTGACATTTTTTAATTCTAGGATCAAGCAAAAGTAAAAATTATAATGTCAAATTTATATTTTTAATAATAGATAGAAAAAACTCTTTCATTTAGGGTCTGTTTCTCAAACGTAAAATAATGTTATCTATTAATAAATGTCACAGTAACAATTGTTGTCACAATTGTAACTATGACAGTAAACGAATAATTAACTCTATTTAACGTTTCAGAAACTGGCCATTAGTAGCTTGTGTATCTATTTCACTTGCCATAGCAACGACTAAACCCGCAATTGACATTGTGACAGTTCGTTTATAATTTAATCGCATTTTGTATGATTATTAGGGATCAGAAAGTGAATACAGTGAATCATGCACACCCCTAAATATAGCTGAAGCGGCAAACTTTGCCTCCGACAACATTTTGCCGGATATATCCCGACAAAGATATGAATTTGTTTACAAGAAGTTTAAGGATTGAAGAGAAATAAGAGCCAAATAAACTCTTTCTCGGAAAGCATTCTTCTGGTTTATATTAGTAAAATATCCAACGATTTAAAGCAATTTTCTGTGTGGAGTTTTCATGTTAACATCAAACAACGTGGGGTTCAAAAGCAAAAAGCTAAAGTTTTAACAACACAATAAATTCAAACATTTATCAATGATGCACCTGGCGATAAATTCCTGTTTACAAAGGTAATCTGTGCTACATTATTTAACGTCGTTGATGTGGAGTTTGCCGTTCACATCAGTTACGAGATTTAGAAATAATTAATGTTCAAGATCTAAAACAAGCGTTACTTGTAACTATACCTAATACAAAAACTCACACAACACGTCCTTTTACAATTACAGGCCAATTACTACAACATTTGTAAAAAGTATATAAATCTTCGTCCATTAGGAATGAACAACACAACCTCCCGGTTCTGCCTCAATTACCAAAATGGTAAGTGTACGAAACAATTGTTGGAATCAATAAAAGTATGGAAATGTTCCAAAGCAAATTGCAGCATTTCTTAATTTGCCGGATGTTCAACTGCATACGGGCCATTCATTAAGACGGTTTTCTACCACTGTTCTTGCAGATAGTGAAGCTAATCTAATAGAAATAAAGCAACACGGAGGTTGGAAATCAAGCGCAGTGACAGAACAATACGTTGAAGACTCAATAAATAGTAAAATTAAACGAGGACAGACAATATTCCAATCTCTTGAAAATATGTCCAAAACTGTAAATATGCGTGAAACTATAGTTAACTTCGATGCTGATGACTTCGACAACATACCAATAAATCGGCTTATGGTAACGAAATCGACAACCGAAAACTTACCTTCAAGTACTGTCGTGAGCAGAAAAAAATAGAAGAACTTTTTTTTCCAATGTATTATTCGGAGGGTGGTAAACACGAATACGACCGCTGTGTGTTGACTGGAAAGTTTGTTCCACATTGTTCCAAAAATTTACATCATGCGCTAAAAATTCAAGCGCAAATCCTACTCGAGCTTCTTTATGTTCAGCTTTAAGTAAGTATTTCTGTGCTGCTGCATGGCAGCGTAGCTCCGATTCTCTTACTCACCGACGACCAGTACTACTCGTTTCTTCAGCAGCCTGAATAACTGAGTAAAATGGATTTTCTACTAAAGTATTTACCAATTGCAAATCTTGTTGAGTTGATATCTTCGTCGCCCTGATCCAGGATTTCTACTAATCGTACCGTTTATTCTCCCTTTCTTAAAATGTTACACACCGAATTTTTGTCAATATTATAACGCAGTGCCATTTGTCTCATTGACCATCCATCTTCTGCTTTAGCAATAACTCCAGATTTAACTAAATCGCTTATATGAGGCATATTAGTTTTTTGCACACTTGCAATAAATTATGACATCTAACTGACAATGTCACAAAAATTAAAGTTAGATGTACACAACTAGATTTTAGCAAAATACCGTTATAAGACGTCCTATTTTTTTTGCTCACGACCGTACCACATTCTACATTTATTAAAAAAAACAAACAAAAAAATAAAACTCAATATGAAAGACATTTTTGTCACTACTTAATTACATATACCTTACATGTATTTTCTGTTAAACTGTTAAAAATAAATAAAGTTTTGTAAATTCTAATTCAATATTTTATTGCAATATCGTAGAAAAAATAATATTTCCTAGTTGACATGAAATGCGTTTTTTTCGTTCGCGAGATTCTCATCACACGAAAAAAGCAATATTTTCATCTCTTGTTGTAAAATATACTATTTTCCCTCGACACACTAAGAAAATTTAACAATATCATACGCGTGTGTGTTCTGTTAGGAAAACATCAACTGTCAAAACTGTCACAGTAACTGTCATGTCAAACTTTAAATTATCAAATGAAAAATAGTTAGATGTTTGGGTTTATCGTGGGAAAAACATTGTACATAACTCGCTGGAAAGTGTCTTACACACACTACATTTTTTCGGACTCTTTTACATTTTTAACTAAGTTAAACGAAACATAGCTTTAGTTTTAGACGTTTTCATTCAATTATAGACAATTTTATTTCCTAAATAACTACTTAGTATTTGAAAGTGCAATACAAATATATTTAAACTATTATTCCACTCCCAATGGTCTCCAATCTACAAAAACAACGGAAAATAATAAAAAAGAATGTCCCCAATCAAAATACTACTACGAATTTACAACCGTAACAACAGCTGTGTGCTTATTACTGAATCAAAAGAGCCGGCTTTGCTTTTGCCGGTTGTCTGCTCTTTCTTTTTTGCCCTATAAAAACACTTCTTGTCTTCGAAGACTGCATACTGAAGCCGTTAAAAAAGAAACCACTGGCAACTACCTTCCAGCTGGTTGTTTATTTTGTTGACAAATAATTTACTTTAAAATTACAATATAAAAACATGTATTTATTGTTTTTTAATAACCACTAAATAAATTACTACTATTAATTTTTTGTATCTTAAGAGTTATTTGTGGAATCAGATACTAACCGTTCTAAAAGGATAATATTCAAAATATAGAGAAGGGTTGGATTTTCAAACATTAATTAACAGAAGTAGATTTCTTAAACATTTTCTTCAAAAAAATTCTTGTTTGATCCCCATGAATCTAATACTATTCGAGACAAATGTACTCTTATTCGACATAAAAAACAGAGGAATATCTCCATAATTTTTTTTTTTTTTGAGGGATCATAGTAATCGATACTGTTTAAAGTTACCTACAATGAAGCAAGCACTATTAATAAAAACAATTTCAGTCAATTACTTTGAGAACACGCAACCTAGTAACAGATGATAGGAAAACCTTGGTACTATGCTGACCTCATCCACGGATTTCTGAATTATTGGCCTGAACACCTGGGGACTTGGTTGTGGCACATAATCACATTTGTTCAATTAAACAATAAATAAAATGTTCCTTTAATGGAGTACCTTTTTATTTCAATGTTAATTAAATAGAAATTAATTTCTACTTCTAATTGCCAGGGAATTAAAGTTCGCATGTCGCTGTGTTTTCTTATTATTTCTCATTAATAGCATTTTGTTTACAACTTAACGTATGACCTAGTTTGCTAAAAATGACAGCATCTCGATATCAGAAAGTCATTACCGTTGCATTTATTCTGAAAATAGTAGATATTTTAGTTTGTAAAACTAGCAAGGAAATAGTAACGATTATTTTATCCACGTGAAAGATACAAAATGGCGCGTTAGTCAAATTTTAAATCTCATAAATAAAATAATGTCCACAATCACACAATATATTTTGTATAATCGTTCCAATAGGAACACAAAATGTATATCAAATTAGCTACGAATTTTTAAAGTTATTATATACAAGGTAGAGGAGAGATATACCCCTTAAAATGAGGGATAATAAATTTCAGTTTTTCTGCAATGTCTTCAGACTTCCTTAAAATATCAAATTCATATTCTAAACTTAGTCATAGGTCATCATAAACTGTGAAATGAAATATACAAAATGACATGTTAAACCACAGATAAACAAAATAAAGTATTTTTAATGGTTAATGGTTAATGGTACACTAGTTTAGATGGTATCAGTCAAACTATTTCTTCTGCTTAAGGGGTAGTTTTAGGGGGTAACTGTCAGTATTTTCCTCATAACTTTCTAATTTTTTTCATATTTCTCAGAATTATTATAAAAACTAATTTTCACATCATTAGAAATAAAAAAGTTATTCTTAACGAATTGCGATAACCCAAGCCATTCGCGAATAATTTGTTTTCAATAAGCAACGTGCATTTACAATATTTTATTAATAAACTCTTTTACACATAACGAATGCTGTGAAATTTTCTCTTATGCTAAGTCTCTGTCGCTCAATTGTTCAATCGTGTCAATTTGAGTATTATAAACTCGCTATTTTAGATAACTCCACACAGTGAAATCAAGCGGAGTTAGGTCAGGAGACCGAACAGGCCATTTGATCGGTGCATCTGCACATCCATTAGGATAGTAGTTGTGTAACTATGTTCTGCGTGTTCTGGTATAGTGCGGTGTTGCACCGTCATACATAAAAAACATATTTCTTCTCCTTCGCAATGAAATATTACATAATGTTTCATGCAAGGTGTTTTCCAAAAAGTCATAATTCATTACCGGCTCAGAGGCTCAACCATTACGTATTAGGTTTGCAACCAAGGAGTATCGGGTTCGAATCCTGGCTAGGGTATGGATGTGCAGTGGTGTTTTTCATGTGTTACGGAGTTGGTAGCAGTGGACTACATGAGGTTGTGTGAGAGACAACACGGCTAGTTGCTGTACCACTCCTGAGTTCGAATCTCAGCTGCGGCTGATGGCAATGTCGTAGGGAATGGTGGTTGTGTAATTGTCTATGTCCTGGTTGAGTGGTGGAGTAGCTAATGCTAAAACTCCTCCGGGTCGTTAATCTAAATAAGGCGTTAAACAAAAATTTAAAAATCACCATTTCAATTTCCAGGGAATATATGGTATGGTTGCATTAGAACTTTCCTTAACCCAAAAATGCTTATTCCGAGAATTAAATATGCCTTGTGTGTGAATGTAGCCTCGTTAGTAAATAGTTATTTTTGTATCTAGGGTGCGAAATACTACTTTGGTGATCGAGAATGAAAGTTCTTTGGCAAGGCGCAGCCGAGTCAGAAAATCGTTCGGTATGACCAAAGAATTTCGCACACGAGTTGCAAACGATATTTTTTCTACAACGACTTGAACTTTTTGAACTAGATGTTTGTTGAATTCTTGTGTATATACTAAAAATTATAAAAAATACACACGTGATGTGCAAAATATGTTGCACCCTAAAATGCGCAAAGTACTTTGCGCACGGTGTCATGGTAGCGCAAAAAAAAATAATGTCAATGAAAGATGTTTCATTTTAGACCCTGACGTTAACGCGCAAATATAGCCTTTTTGACAGTTGTAGACAAATGTATTTTACTTTAAAAATCTGGAGCATTTTCCGTTTGTTCAAGCAACAGTTCACAAAAACCAACTATTATTGGCATATCCTCAGGTAATAATTCTTAAGTTTTTTGGTTATGGAACGGGTGCAATTGTTGTTCATGTGGTACTCTTAAAGCGTTTTGGTGAGATATATCCATTGTTAAGGTGGGCATATCCGATAAGGAAATATTTATTATTTTTGGCCATAACTTTTTTTTTAATACATACAGGGTGGACTATTAATAATAGGCCATAGTTCAGGGGTAGATTCTTTGTGCCAAAATATGAGGATATAACCAAATATGCTTTAGTAAAATGTTGCTGTGGAAGAAAATACAGAGCGTCAGAGTTCAAATTATTTTTTTTCTTTTTTTTTGCAATAACAACAGCCTCTTGACTGATATTCGCCAAATTTGCTAGAGGAACTTTTTTGTTTTTTAAGAAACAGTAATTTATGTATTTATTACATCACGTTAGATTATAGAGGGCGCCGCAGGACCTGTATCTGATTATAATTTTTTTTCATATTTTTTTTAACGAAACGTTGTGGTTTCAGAAAATCTGATAAGGGCATCATTTCTACGTATAAAAGATACACTTGGTAGAACTTGATAATTCCAATCGTTTTCGAGGAAAGTGCCGTTAAATATTTCAATAATTTTTTGAAAAGACAAATTGAAATTTAATGAAACAAAGTGTATTTAAAGTACAAAACGTAAGGGAAAACAAAATCGTAATAACAACGTGAACTCTTTCTCACTTTCTTATGAACTAATGGATTATTTTCATGGTATTGAGATAAATACATAAATCAAAAGATTGTCTAAAATAAGGATCTAATCTTATTAGAAGACCAAAAAATACCGCAAAAGTTGACTTAATGATATTATAAACTCCCCCCCCCCCCTGTAAAAACCCCATTGCTGCAACTTAGAGTAAATGTTCGATATGGTCTCCACCTACTTCTATGCCTTTTCTAATTCTATTCATAAAAGATTTTCTTACACTGAAAAAATCATTTTCCTATCCTCTAATAAAGTTCGCTGCGTTTTGTATTTTGCCCCACAGTTCTTCTCTTGAGTTGGTAGTATTTGCATAGACTAAGGACTTCATATGTCCCCACACATGATAATCCAACGGATTATAATCAGGACTCCTTGGTGGCCAAGCAAACTCGCTGCCTCTACCGATCCATCTGTGTGGGAAAGTCTCATCAAGATAATTGGAGAAATGGAGAAATGAGGGGTGCCCCAACTTGCATAAATCACATTCTGTTCCGTATGTCTAGCATGAAAGCGTGTAATATATCCGCAAGAGTATTTTGAAGAAAAAACAGATAAGACTGTCCATTTAAATTTGGAAGAAGGACAAATACCAATAATTGATCGCCGATGATACCACACCAAACGTTAATTTTGAAAATGCCTTTCTTTAACGGCATGAAAAAACGCCTCGACGAGTAAAAGTTCCTTCGTCTTTAAATAAAGTGTTCTTAACAAAATTTCGATCCCTGTTGTGTTTATTTAGAACAAATTGACAAAATTGTAGCCTTTGTAGAAGATCCCTTCGAAGTAAGTTTTGTACAGGAGTGAGATGATATGGGTAGAAGCGTTCTTTTCGTAAGACTCTTAGGACATATTGTTTACTCACCCCTATTGCCGCTGCTAAACGACTTGAGCTAAAATTTCAAAAAATTATTGAAATGTTTAACGACACTTTCCTCGAAAAGGGTTGGAGTTATCAACTTCTAGCAAGTGTACCTTTTATACGTGGAAATGACGCCCTCATCAGATTTTCTGGTCATAAGTACCACAACGTTTCGTCAAAAAAAAATATGAAAAAATTCATCATCAGATACAGGTCCTGCGGCGCCCTCCATGATCTAACGTGATGTAATACATAAATTATTGTTTCTTAGAATAAAAAAAGTTTCTCTAGCAATTTGGTCAAGATCAGTCAAGAGGCTTAGTTATTGCAAAAAAAAAACGAAAAAATAATTTTAATTTCGACACCCTGTATCTTTTTCCACAGCATTTTACTAAAGCATATTTGGTTATATACTCATATTTTGGGCCAAAGAATCTACCTCTGAACTATGGCCTATTATTAATGGCCCACCCTGAATATTGGTCAAAAAAGTATAAGACTACCTAAGTAGAACTACGACAGGTGTAGTGATATGAATTTTCACTCAATAATTTCCGTTGATTGCAAAATTAGTTAATTTAAATTAAACTATAGTGCCAATCTTCATATCTTGTAGTTTTAAATTAACTAACTTTGCAAACAACTGAAATTATTGAGTGAAAATTTATATCACTGCACCTGTCACTGTTTTACTTAGGGTTTAAAACAAGCTATGGCCAAAAATAATAAATATTGCTTATCGGATCTCTCTCTCTTGAATATGCTCACCTTAAGCCTAATCTTCTAGCATTTACCGTCAGATCTTCCATTGCAATATCTAATATCTTCAACATCAACAGTTCTTGCGTTTCTTGGACGGCCAGCGCCTCTGTTTTCCATTTCAAGACTTCCTGTCAAAGTCTCATAAATGACATCTAATGAACTGAAAATTAATTTTTATAATAATTTTTGGGAATATGAAATTTTTTTTAAAGTTATAAGGAAATGTCTGACAATCACCCCCTAAAACTACCCCTTAAGCAGAAGAGAGGGTTTGGCTGATACCATGTAAACTAGTGTACGGATGGTCTATGAATAAGTTTGCAGAAAAACTGAAATTTATTATCCCCCTTTTAAAGAGTACATCTCCATTATTAATTTTCGGAAATAAGTTTATTATATAAAAGGCTACCATTATTTTTGGATGTACTACCAGTCGCAGAAATATCTGGAAGCAATTTTGGACCAACTTGTATATCAATTTGAAATAATCAAAATATTAGTGTGGCCTTTCAGAAACTCACATGGTGTGATAATCAAGTCAGTTACTTATCTAAAAGTAAGTCAAATATTGTGACTGGCTAACGGGAGTAGATTTATGGCCAGCCTAAATAAATCTTGAAATTAATCTTTACTAATTCAAACTACCTGTTAGACGAAAGCATTTTTTATTGAATTATTTTCTTAACAAATGTCAGAAGCGAATACTTAGAAGATAATTATTTCAAATTCCGTGTTTCAGATAAATTTATTTAGATGTCTAACTGGTAATTAATATGTATGTTTGCCCAAGGCACAATTTCGGACAGCCTAGCCTTCGCCTTCCATATGTTCCCAACCACTTGAATCTATAATTAATTTGGTTCGTGAGGTTAACCTTATTTTTTCTAATTTTTATAGAAATTCTGTCTGCCGTTATAACGAGACTAATATCCATTCTAAAATATTATTTAAATAAATTATTCAGTCGACAACTTCATTTATGCATTTTAACGGCAGCAATAAAATACTTTAAAATCCAAAAACAGATAAAATAATAATTGTGCATAAATTTATTATTAGGTTCCAATGACATTTCTGTGTTTTTTGGAATACTGCAATGTGTAAAAGTAAATATGAATACCCACTTAAAATATTGATGTGAAAACCTCTCTAAATCGTCTATTAAATCGTTTAACAAACATTTACCAATTATTGGTTTTCTATTATTCTGTACTCGAGACATTAATATCTGGTAATTTGTACTGTTATAAATAGATGAAAACATGTATATCAGAGAGAATTGAAGTAAGTTCATTGTTTTCTTTCGTTATCGTTATTATCCTTCGCTTATTTGGTATAGTCGAGTACACATTAACGGGCACTCAAAAAAGGCAACAAAAACTTTACGACCTCATTAAAGTATCGTTAAACCAGTCGCAAAAGTAATTGCGTCCAGGCAGGCACTTAAAATATTTAGATCAGCAACTCAGTCGTTGAATTTTAACAGCGCATTACGGTCTAGTATTATTAATGTGTATATTCTAATGCATACGAATTTTAATTCCTGCTCTGTACTATTTCGTTCGAAAATTAAGTCGCTTACCTTTATAGGTTTTTAATGTGCGTCGGCTTGTTTGATGACACCATACCGCACGGTCCAACGGCGATAATGTGAACGATCCATGCTTTTGATGGAAGTCTGAAGGACGTGTTTTCTGCTCGAAAAACTTAGAAAAATTAAAAAAAAAAATAGGAAAAAGAAAAAATTAATTTTCTTTTTTCTCAACCTTTCCTAAATACTAAATAAAAATATTTCGTTCACAAAATTTTTAGGGTTCAAAGTGACTGTTTCAGACGGAGATTAATGAATAAATCATACTTACTGTCGTTTATGCTTAACTGCGGCTCTGATGGTATCAATTGGAAGACGTCGTAACACTATAAATCTAACACTGTCTGTTTAACACTCTCTTAAAATTAAATCTGAAAGGGAAATTTTGTTAGAAAACACAAGTAAAAGACAATATAAAGTTCAAAAAATGTATATTAAATCTTTAAAAAATTTATGTTTTTACACAACTTCTTCAGTGAAAATGTTAACAAACAATGGTCTGACCCGTGTACAACACATGGTGAGGAACGGGACGATTCATACGGTACCAACTACCATCCAATATGCAGTTTGAAAAGCTAACGATGCACAAAAAGATTCAAGGAACAGTTCATGTAACTGAAATTTTGGTGGGCTTATGCTTGCCTGTCTTTATAAACGTATTTATTAATTCACATAAATTTTGGTCGCTCCTCGGAGCTTAAAATTGCTTGAAGCGTATCTACTTCGTTTGTATTATGCAATAACAAATTTTACGTTAGGGCAAGGCAAATCCCATGCACGTGTGAGTACATGGTATAGATACTTTTTTGACTCCGAATCACTGAGGAACCGGTTTAGGGCAAACCCCGTCAAAAGTCATCATTTCCCCGTCAAATCCGACTGCTAGGAAATGATGGGGGTCCCATGTCGCTAAGGGCTATTTTCGCTATAACTTCCGATATACTTTGGATAGTCGTTGGACTAACTTGTCCTCATATTTAACACTTCGTAAGAGTTGCAGTGCTTGACAACGTGGATTCGTAAAAGGGTTTTTAATCTTGGAAATTTGGAAGTTCAAGTCCAATTTTATGATACTTTCTAAAATTGGGTGGTCGGGGCGACATTACGTCCCTGTGCAGCGACATTTACTACACTTACCAAATTAACGCTCCTCGAAGAGTTAGCGAAAATTTGGCATAAAAAACGCTCCGAAGAGCAAAAATATATTTCCAAGAATTAAAAACCTCCTCCACGGCGTTTTTACGTGAAGCACGCTTTTCTTACGAAATATTTCCTAAGTCGGATTTCGTTACAACGTCGAAAAGTATATCGGGGTTATAGCGTTCTTTAACACTCCCCTCCTTTCCGTGAATCTTTTTGTGTAACGTTTGGTAAATTGTTTGTTTGAAAATAAAATGGATCATTGGATGTAGTCTCCCATGTGTTGTATTCGGTTATCGTTCAGACCGGCCTATCTGAACAAAACATAGATGCAAATCTAAAATGGTGATAAATTTTTGAACATATATCGATGCATAGCATTCGATTGAATAATTGAACATTGTATGTGAAAAAGGCATAAAAAAAAGAAAAAATCGAAAATCCTCAGATTCTCGATGACACAACACAAACACTTTCGACGCACTTATCTTTCTTAGTGTTCTTCCACTAATGCGGGCTTGCGTCTGCTCCTCCTCGTGTCTATGCCTCGCCGATCACCTTCGGTGTCGAACTGCCTTCTGGAACAGCTTAGGTGGTCCTCGGACTGCTTGCTCCAGCTATACATTGGTTCTGCTCGGTTTATATGAAACAATAAAACAAAATTTTAGTAAAATGTTTGTTTACATCCCGTCTGGGGATCTGCGACCGATAACATATCGTCGTCTTTGAGAATAGGAACACTGAATTTTGTTGACTTATATTGGTTGAAATGGTTTCCGAGTAGTTAAAAATTCTCTTCTTGGGAGAAATCTGCGACCGATATCACATCGTCGTCTTTGAGAATAGGAACATTGAATTTTGTTGACTTATATTGATTGAAATAGTTTTTATTAAAATCTCTTCTTGGGAGAAATCTGCGACAGAATCTGCATCCGTCGGATCTTGCATCTGCCCCTCCAGCAGACGTGGCGGCATCTCGCCCTTGAGTTGCTAGACTCGTCTGAATCGCGCTCTGCGTCAGAGTTGTCGTCTTTCCATGCCGTGCCAATGGAACATTTGTTTGGACCCTTTGGGTCGGACTCTGCTTACAGATGAATGTTTAATAACATTTGAGGACTTAAAAAAAAAAAAAATTATAAAAAATACCAACTCTGCCGGACACGGTCAGAGTTGCTGCAGTGAATTTGGAAGATGTGTATGGATACAATATCCTCAGATGAAAATAACTTGTAAAAAATGCATAAAAAATACCAACTTTTGCCTGACACGACAAGAAGTTGGTATGGAAATTTTGATATAAAATAAACCTAGCACTAAGTTAAAACTTAGCCTAGGTTGAAAAATGTTATAAAAAGATGATTGAATCTCCAGAACTGGATTCTGAATCAGAAGTGGAAGCATCTCGTGGCGGTGCATGGATTTGTACAACCGTTTGCTCCGGCGGTAGAGGTTCTGTGGAATCGTCTGAGAACGGGGAATCATTTCCATCGAGTGATGTTCCGCCTGGACTAGCATTTTCTTCATCGGAAGATTCGATTTCCAAGTTGTGCTCCTCTGGCGGGGCTGGTCTCAAATCATCGACATGTACTCTTGTCGTTGCATTTCCCTTTTGCACGAGATACACCTCGTCTGAAAACTTCTTCAGAATTCTGGTTGGGCCTGACCAAGACGGCGTGAAGGTATGTACCTTCTTTTTTCTCTTACTCATGACTCTGTCTCCTACTTTGTAGACGATCGGAGTGACGGCCTCTTTCGGCGCATATTTCTGTTTATAATTTTGTTGGGCCTGACGGGCTTCCTTGATTCGCTCGTATCGTGGAAGCGTTTGTTGCTTGGCTCTTTCTTGCCTCCAGGCATACAAATCCCATTCGCCTCTTTCGGCTGGATCATATCCTAACACGACCATGCTAGGTGTTTGATTTGTAGCGGCGTTCCTACGATTTCTTAATATGTATGTCATCTGATGCACGTAGCGATCCCAAGTGTCGTTTGGCTTTTTGAATAAAAGAGTCTTTAAAATTTTCTTGCATTCCTGAACCCGTCGTTCCACGGGGTTGGACTGTTGGTGATATGCTGGAATTAAGTATCGTTCGATACCATTCCTTTCGCAAAATGTGATGTACCATTCGGAATTGAAATGACCACCGTTGTCTGATATTATGACTCGAGGGACTCCGAATCTTGCTACTATTTCTTCGTCGATATATTTGGCTATCGTTCTGCCGTCGACCTGAATGTATGCCTTTGCCTCTATCCATTTACTGAAAACGTCTTCGACGATAATCATATATCGGTTTTCGGCGTCTTTAGTCCTCTGCAGCGGGCCAATTACGTCGACGCTCAAGGTTTCAAATGCATTTTGTGGTGCATGACTTCTAAGTGGAGCATTGGGTTGGGCTTGTCTTGTCTTTACAGACTGGCATATCAGACAGTCGTTGATGTATTTGCCTACGATCCTGGCCATATTATTGAAATAGTAGCGTTTCGCTATTTTCCTGAGAGTCTCGTCTCTTCCTGGATGACATGCTTCATCTCGGTCATGATAATGGTAAATCAATTCCTTTATTTTCCTCTTTGGAACTATTAATTTAAAATTTCTATCGCAATCTTTAAAAAGTACATCGTCTTGGACGTGAAAATTTTGCATAAAAATAAGATCCGCATCGGAACGTTGTTCCTGTTGAAATAGATCATTCCAACGGCGGATCTTGTCTTGAATATCTCTTGAACTCAATTGAGCCTGTACGATATCTTCGTATATTTCTGAGTGCGTTAAAACAGAAATACGTTCTGGACACTTATAATTTGGTAGGTACATTCTTTCCTCTTCATCGTCTGTCTCGGCATAATGATTTTGTGGGTTACGACTTAGAAAATCTGCTAATAAATTTTCCTTTCCTGGACAGTGTTCAATTTTGAATGCATATTCTTGCAATAGTAATGACCATCGAGTAAATTTTGTTTTGTCGTCCTTATGTTTGTTTAACCAAAGTAACGCCCTGTTGTCCGTCTTCACCAAGAACGGTTTGTCTGCTAAGTACATCTTGTACTTTTTAATATAGTTCACCACCGCCAAGCATTCTAGCTCATTTATGTGGTAACGTCTCTCCGCTGGAGATAACGTGTTGCTTGCATACGAGATTATGTATTTTTCGCCGTTGTCGCCTAATTGATATAATACGGCCGAAAGGCCTTGTAGTGATGCATCTGTTTGCAAAATGAATTGACGTGAAAAATCCGGCCGATGGAGTTCCAGCGGTCCGGATAATAATTCTTTTAATTTTCTAAATGCTTCATCGCACGTATGGTTCCAGTGAAAACGATTTTCCTTCGAAAGAAGTTTCGTTAGTGGCTTCGTGATCATCGCCACATTTGGTAGATATTCTCGTACCCAGTTGCAAAGCCCTAGGAAACTTTGTAGCTGCTTTTTCGTAGCTGGAACGGGATAATTTTGAATTTGTAAGACATGTTTTTCTAATGGTTGGGAAGTATCGGTTCTAATTGTATGGCCTAAATATTGAATTTCATTCGTCGCTATTACACACTTTTCCGGTGACACTTTCAGATTGTGCAGACGTAGTCTTTCAAAGACTAATCTCAAGTGGGACATATGCTCCTTCACGTTTACACTGTAAACGATTATATCATCTAAATACACTTTACAGAAATGGTGCAGGTAACCCGTTAAAACGTCCTTTGCCATGAATTTCTGAAAGGTACAGGGAGCTGTCTTGAGTCCGAAAGGCATGACATTGAATCTGTAAGCTGCCCCATCAGGAGTGGTAAAAGTCGAAAAATCTTTTGATGCTTCATCTAGTGGTATTTGCCAATATCCACTTTTTAAATCCAACACAGAAAAAATCTTCGAATTGCCTAAATCTTTAATACTTTCGTGTATTTTTGGTAAGACGGAAGCCTCGTCTTCAGTCATTTCATTCAAATGGCGATAGTCGATGCAAAATCGTGGTTTCTTGTCCGAGCGTTTTATTATCACTGGTGGTGAACTATATTGGGCAGTGCTAGGTTCGATGACGCCAGCTTTTAACATCTCTTCGATTTGGTCGTACATAATTTTCTTAGTACTCGGAGACATCGGATATGGTCTGATATTAAATGGTTTCGTGTCTTTCACTGTAATTTTGTGTTTCACAGTCACTGTGGTCGCTTGAGTCGGTTCCGCAGTGAACAGATCGACAAATTCCTCGAACAGCGGCCGTAGAAATTTGTCATTTATAACAAGCTCTTCAGGAAGCTTTGCCTGCTGTCTCTCCCTCTGAGAAGCTTGATTCCAGAAGACGGTAATACGCTCTTCTGTGCCGGCATATAGGCATTTTCTGCCATAATCATATGCGACCTTGTTCATATATAAGAATGGTGATCCTAATATTATCGTTTCGTTTAAATTTTCGATTACTTGAAAATCAATTTCAAAAGAGGTGCCTGAAATTATTACTTGTAATTTTGTCGTTCCAAGAGAGTCCACCATTCGATCTCCGCACGCCATAGCAAATGATCGACGTGTCGTGAGATTTTTAAAATTATCCAACATCCTCGGATGGATAACGTTTCGCGTCGAGCCTGAATCTATCAGTGCGTCGACCGCATGTTCATTTATTTGAACTTTTATACGAGGCAAAGGGAACGCTTCGCTCATATAATTTATTGACTCTCTTGTCTTGTGCAGAGGAGCGTCGTAGTGGTCATGAGTATCGGAAAAAATTACTGGACATTGCTGCCGCCTTGGTTCGGCCGTTGTGCCGGGGATCTTGCAGATGGACCCTGGCCTGGGTCTCTGGCCCCTCGAAAGTTTCCCGGTCTCCTGCTGAGATGAGGGTTGTTCGGACACTGACTATGGAAGTGCCACTGCACTGTGTCTGTGCAGTATCGGCACGGGGTAGCCGGTCGGTCGGGTACTCGGAATTTCCCCGATCCGCCATTAAAATTGGTCTGCCTGCGGTCAGGATTCACTGATCCGCTTGATAAATTAGGCATAAAAATAGGACGACCAGGCGCTCTGCCTGGACCGTCCTGTCGAGATACGTCCTCTCGGAAATGCACCCTCGGTGCTGTCGGAGTTGGGCTTCCATTGCTCCTTATACTTGAATTTTGTGGACTGATGTGTCCCGGCTCTCGATAGTAAGACGCGCGGGACAGACGTTGATCAATAAGCTGGATTAGCGACGTCTGTTCGTCAGCTGAATCCCGCTCGACGTTAGTAGCCGCTGCTATTAACATCTCTGTGTTTGAAATTAGGTTGCTTCTCAAGCGTGACCTAATTTCTGGACGCAGTTGGTCCATGATGACCCGAGCTCTGATGGCTTCGGATTTAAAGGGATCAATACGATCGAAAAGACAGGTTTTCCTTGTGATAAACACTGCCGTGTCGTCTAAAGACGTTTGCTTGACGGCATACAGTTGAGCAATAGCTCGTGACTGTATGTCGGGAGAATTAAATCTCGTAAGGAATCTTTCCTTGAATAAGGCATACGAAGTAGTCAACGTCCTAAATTGTTCGGACCATCGTTGAGCTTCGCCCTTGAGTTGGCCGGTTACGTTATGGAGGCGATCATAGTCGTGGCTTATGCGAGCTCTGTCGAAATATTCCTCCATAATTTTCAGAAATGCTTCTGGATCTTCATGATCAAGCCCATGGAACGTCACGTTCGGACATCTTTGTCTCTCATGGGGCGTACAGGTCGACACGTTCTGTATCGCCTGCACGAAGCCCTCTGCCATTTTCAGAAACATACTCTCCATCGAAGCAGTTTGTGGCTGTGAAGCTGATAAATTAACATTATCTCCCTCCGGAAACAGTCGCTGTGGTTCTATCCCTCTAGAACCGTCGTCGACGAGCGGTGCGGTGACTCGCTCATAAAATTCTCTTGGGGTCGACCCCTCGGAGTCTTCCGCCATGAATGAGAAAGGATTTGTTGGGTTTGGGGACGGCATGGTCCCTGCTCGGGCGCCATGTGAACGATCCATGCTTTTGATGGAAGTCTGAAGGACGTGTTTTCTGCTCGAAAAACTTAGAAAAATTAAAAAAAAATAGGAAAAAGAAAAAATTAATTTTCTTTTTCCTCAACCTTTCCTAAATACTAAATAAAAATATTTCGTTCACAAAATTTTTAGGGTTCAAAGTGACTGTTTCAGACGGAGATTAATGAATAAATCATACTTACTGTCGTTTATGCTTAACTGCGGCTCTGATGGTATCAATTGGAAGACGTCGTAACACTATAAATCTAACACTGTCTGTTTAACACTCTCTTAAAATTAAATCTGAAAGGGAAATTTTGTTAGAAAACACAAGTAAAAGACAATATAAAGTTCAAAAAATGTATATTAAATCTTTAAAAAATTTATGTTTTTACACAACTTCTTCAGTGAAAATGTTAACAAACAATGGTCTGACCCGTGTACAACACATGGTGAGGAACGGGACGATTCATACGGTACCAACTACCATCCAATATGCAGTTTGAAAAGCTAACGATGCACAAAAAGATTCAAGGAACAGTTCATGTAACTGAAATTTTGGTGGGCTTATGCTTGCCTGTCTTTATAAACGTATTTATTAATTCACATAAATTTTGGTCGCTCCTCGGAGCTTAAAATTGCTTGAAGCGTATCTACTTCGTTTGTATTATGCAATAACAAATTTTACGTTCAGGCAAGGCAAATCCCATGCACGTGTGAGTACATGGTATAGATACTTTTTTGACTCCGAATCACTGAGGAACCGGTTTAGGGCAAACCCCGTCAAAAGTCATCATTTCCCCGTCAAATCCGACTGCTAGGAAATGATGGGGGTCCCATGTCGCTAAGGGCTATTTTCGCTATAACTTCCGATATACTTTGGATAGTCGTTGGACTAACTTGTCCTCATATTTAACACTTCGTAAGAGTTGCAGTGCTTGACAACGTGGATTCGTAAAAGGGTTTTTAATCTTGGAAATTTGGAAGTTCAAGTCCAATTTTATGATACTTTCTAAAATTGGGTGGTCGGGGCGACATTACGTCCCTGTGCAGCGACATTTACTACACTTACCAAATTAACGCTCCTCGAAGAGTTAGCGAAAATTTGGCATAAAAAACGCTCCGAAGAGCAAAAATATATTTCCAAGAATTAAAAACCTCCTCCACGGCGTTTTTACGTGAAGCACGCTTTTCTTACGAAATATTTCCTAAGTCGGATTTCGTTACAACGTCGAAAAGTATATCGGGGTTATAGCGTTCTTTAACAATAATAATGAGGTCGTGAAGTTTTTGTTGCGTTTTTTGAGAGTCCAGTAAATGTGTACGGTCGTGAGCAAAAAAAAATAAGACAAGTCTTATGACGGTATTTTGTTAAAATCTAGTTGTGTGCATCTAACTTTAATTTTTGTGACATTGTTAGTTAGTTGTCATAATTTATTGTAAGTGTGCAAAAAACTAATATGCCTCATATAAGCGGTTTAGTTAAATCTGGAGTTATTGCTAAAGCAGAAGATGGATGGTCAATGAGACAAATTGCACTGCGTTATAATATTGACAAAAATTCGGTTTGTAACATTTTAAGAAAGTGTAGAATAACCGGTACGATTAATAGACATCCTGGGTCAGGGCGACGAAGGATATCAACTCAACAACAAGATTTGCAATTGGTAAATGCTTTAGTAGAAAATCCATTTTACTCAGTTATTCAGGCTGCTGAAGAAACGAATTTTCCTGGATCGAGTAGTACTGGTTGCCGGCGAGTAAGAGAATCGGAGCTACGCTGTCATGCAGAAGCACAGAAATACTTACTTAAAGCTGAACAGAAAGAAGCTCGAGTAGGATTTGCGTTTGCGTGAATTTTTAGCGCATGATGTAAATTTTTGGAACAATGTAACCTTTACACACGAAAAGACTTTCCAGTCAACACACAGCGGTCGTATTCGTGGTTACCGCCCTCCGAGAGAAATATATATCTAACAATGATAAAAGTGGTAGATTTTCCGTCAATATGTGGGCTTGGATATCGGCACGTGGTCCTAGTGTTTTGTGGCATATTGAGGAACAATTTAATAGTGAAACGTATATTAGGATTTTAAACAATACTATGCTCCCTTCTGTGTCATAATTATTTCCTAATAATGAGTTCATATTTCAACAAGACAATTGTTCCGTTCATATTGCTCGTACCGTAACTAACTGGTTTCAAGATAACAACATCAATGTTCTTAACTGGCCCAGTCATAGTCCAGATCTTAACCCTGTGGAAGAAGTATGGGGACTATTCGTAAGAAGTATCCAAAAACGAAATGTGAGACCAGGAAATGCCGAAGAATTACTGGAAATAGTAAATAATGCATGGGAAAATATTATTACTATGATTATTGTCTACGGTTATTTAATTCTATGCCAAACAGACTTATATAAGTTATAAATAGAAATGGTGCAATAACGAAATATTAATAGTTAGTTTCTTGTTAAGTAGGATATCCTTTGTCCTTTGATCCAGATTTCTACTAATCGTACCGTTTATTCTCCACTTTCTTTTAATGTAACATTTTAATGTTACACACCAATTTTTTGTTAATGTTATAACACAGTGCAATTTGTCTCATTAACCATCCATCATTTGCTATAGCAATAACTACAGCATTAAAATAAAAAATAAATTAAAAGTGATATCTGTTTTACTTCGGCTACTCATTACATATTCAAATAGAGACAGATTTATATTAGAAAAAAAAGTTGTTCTATTTTTTTCTGCTCACAACAGTACTCGACTTTATTGGTTTTTCCAACAAAAACGCTATTACTATACCCTCCTCAGATTTCTACAACTTGTAATAATGCTACGTAAAGTACTAAGTAGATACACAGCCAGATCCTATTTTTCTATTGTTGATGTTTATACACAGATTGACCGATTTAAACGATTTTTTTAAATTATAGAGCTCTCTAACTGTAACTCTACTGTGGTGCAAAAGCAAAATTTCAGATCGAAATTTAAAATTTCAAGCCCTATTTTTTTTTTCAAGGCCAAAAATCCAAAAAAGGTGTAGCAACTTTTTTAATCAAATCTGACCACGCCACTAAGTATAGGATACCGCCAAATGGGTGTGACCTAAATTTACCAAAAAAATATTGATTTCAAACAGAAATATAGCATAATTAAAATGTATATTATGTTATCGAAATATTTGGAATGTTCGTCATGTAATTCACAACGTTTAAATAACATTGTTTATAATGCTCTTTTAGATCGTTATCAGTTTGATTTAAAAAAATTATAACCAACAGTTATTCAATATTGGAAATATTTGTTTTCTTTGAACATGCTCTATATTAAGGATAATTATTTTTATTAGCAAGTCTTGCAATTATTTTTATTATCAAATCTGGCGTTGGAAGATTATGTAAATGAGAATAAACTTTCCCGCCAGGACCAGTTTTCAGGATTTCACGAAATATATTCCAAAAGGTACATATGAACGCAAGCTCGAATTATTTGCGCCCTCCAGAAATGGCGGCACATTGCACATTGATTCCTTGATGCTTGGCGAGGGATTAAAAATTATACTTCATCCGCAATTTTTGACCTTTCTATTTGACTTACAATGTTCGCCCTGGACACATTCGATTTACTCATAGATGCGGTTTATTGTCACCAATATTGGTGAACTCACTCCCTCTCATCGTAAAGATATTCAATTTAGAATCTTTCGACCATTATTGGTGATTTTTGATTTTTTTCAAGATGATGGATTGATTCTTGAATATCGTACAGGTCTAGATATCTAAAGAATTTAATTGCGAATAAGCCGATATTTCTGTTATTCTGATTCGATTACTTGAATGTGATATATTACGCAGAAAAGTAGAAAATTAGAATAGTGTAAGCCTATCAGAAAAGTGCATATAACTATTGAAGGTCCACCCACTTTTTGGAGAATAGTTATTTATTGTATAAGCGTTTTAGATAGCAGTTCGAGAGTTTAATTTTCTTGAGTGGATAAAACGCGACTAAAACACATACAATACAACGTTTTATCTACAATCACGGTCATTTAGAATCAGATTTCATCAAGAAATGATTTGATGTTTCGCTCTGTCAGCGGCTGTAACGTCAAAAATTATTGAAATTAATTTTAAGAAACTTGGAAGGTGTTGGAACTTCGACAAGCACTATGCGTTCTGGAACCGATCACAACTACAAGCTTGTTGTTAATGGAAACGAAGTGAAATATGATAAAACAAATAAGGAAATGTCTACTAATATAAATGTTAATATTAATATTAATACAAAATAAATAAAATGTAATTGGTTTAAGATTGTATTTTTCATTAATCCACTAGTGGAATAAAGTAATTTCATTATTCCACTAGTGAATAAAGTGGCACTTTATATGCTTCATAAGTGTGGATAAAACTCCAATTATAATGTGATTGTGGATAATATATTTTTTGCGTAATCATGAGGTCAAAATACAAAAGTATCGTCAATAAAATTCCCCCTGGAAAGTTGTTGATAAAATCAATCGTTTCGATTGTACTAATAATATAAACCTAATTTTAAAAGTATGTGCAATAGTTTCATAGAACTGAAAGAAAACAGTCTATGAATCCCAAACTATAAGATAACTATAAGCCCATGTATTCAGTACACTTTCAAATGTCTCGCAATAATAATACAAGATGTATATCAGTTTTGCCTGTTCAGATATCTAAAATGTAATTGTTAATATTTATATAGGACATATTCTTGTGTTGTGTTTAACATTGTAGTCATAAAGATGAGCTATTCATAATTTTAAATAATGTTTTTGCGAGATAAAATGATGATGACACTGAAAATTTAATTCGAGTGAGTTTATTATACCCACTATAAAATTAACAGCTTTAGAAAAGTATCCTAATATAAAACTACATTGCATTTATCTGTTTTTGAACATAGGACGTGCATATATCAGGACATATGCATATTTAAAACTTAAATTGAATAATAAATGATAAAGACCGTTACAAAACAAGTTTTTAGACTTGGATAATGCATAACATGCTGAAGCCCATATACAATTTTGCATTAAATTAATACTAAATCTATAAAAATCGAAATTTTCTCTTCAGAAACGTACAACAAAGTGGTTAGTAGTAAGTAGGTCGATTAAAGTAATTAATCTTCAGTACTTACAGATTATTTGGCAAACAATAATGTGTTTGTTTTATAGCAATCATATTTCTCATGTAACTCACGAGTTAAAGCTCGAACTTATCGCGTACGGCATCATGATGAAATTAAGGTCAACATAAATCTATTAACGTCCTTTAAGATTTAAAAGTATTACAAATTAGCTAGTAACTTAGGCATGTTGTGTTACAGTTTAAAAAGCTCATAGGCATAGGTGTAGTTGCCTAGTAATATAAATACTATAAGATTTAATCTTTGATAATAAACTGTCAATTTACACGAATTATATTACTCTTGACAATGTAACTCAAGAAAAAATTTAAAAGCACGAGCGGTATTTGGAGAATGTTTCACGCATAAATTAATCAAATACATAAAAAAGATCTTTAATATTAAGTTGTTTTATAATAGTAAAAAAAATAAATATATTTACCTATTGTGTCCTTATTTTCAATTTAAGAAGTTTAAAAAACACGTTAAGTTTGTTTGACTAAGCAAAGAGAACTATCTGGAAGGTTGAATAAGTTCTACGAATTGTAATGCGTTGTGTATAGTTTTGATTTCCCGAATTATTAACATTTTATTACTTTGTAATTGATTACCTTATGTAAGTACATTATAGTTAAGTTTTCGGGTTCATCGATTACGAATTTCTAGTCAAAAATTTAGTTCAGGATGGCGACTTCAACATGGCGGACGACTTTACCATTTATGATCCGATTCCACACAAAATCGATATCTCGGAATTTTCGAGATTTAGAGAAATTTAGAAATTCAAAATGGCGGCGCTAATATGGCGGACGACTTTTGTCATTTATGGTCCAAATCGGTCAAAATCGATATCTGGGGGTTTTCGGGGTCGCCGATTACGAATTTCTAGTCAAAAAATTTAGTTCAGGATGGCGACTTCAAGATGGCGGACGACTTTACCGTTTAAGATCCGATTCAACTCAATATCGATATCTGGGGGTTTTCTATTTCGCGGATTATGAATTTTTAGTCAAAATTCAGAAATTCAAAATAGCGGCGCCGATATGGCTGACGACTTTTGTCATTTAGATCCAAATCGATCAAAATCGATATCTGAGGTTTTCGGGGTCACGGATTACGAATTTCTCTCGGAATTTCTAGTCAAAAATGTTGTTTAAGATAGCGGACGACTTTACCGTTCATGATCCGATTCGTCTCAAAATCAATATCTGGGGATTACAGCATATCAGAAGACTAAAAAGTAAAAAATAAAATTATATAAAAAATATTTTAAAAAAAGTTTTTATTTAAATGCTCTATAAAGTATAAAATAAACTTTGAAGTGAATCAAACCCATCGTTCTGTTACATTATATAATTTTTTTATGATATAAAAGCTTGTCGCGCGCAATCTCCTTTACACAGGAATATCTCGCGACAAGTTTTTATATCATAAAAAAAAATTATATAATGTAACAAAATGATGGGTTTTATTTACTTCAAACTTTATTTTCTACTTTTTAGAGCATTTCAATAAAAGCCTTTTCAAAAATATTTTTTATATAATTTGTTTCCCTTCAAAATGAATTAAAACTTACTATCTAATAAAAGTGAAACACTGAAAGATTTGAGTAACTTTTACAGGAACAATTCTCTTTGCAGGAGCTATTTTTGCAGCTGCAAAAAATTATTTTTAATATGTCCTGAGATGCTACACATGTTGTAGTTTGAATGGGAGCTAGCAGGTAATCCATTTTGTTTTTTCCACCAAAATTCAAAAGGATTTGTTATAGAGAAAACTTTCCCCTATCTAACAAAAAAAAGTTTAGCTTGTATAAAAATATTTCTGGGTTTTGGCGCATTCTGTCTAGAACTCCTGAGTTATTAAATGTTTTGCTAAATATAAATATTAAATTTAATATTTTTAATGATCAGACGTGCCCCGTAGGTACACGCGTAATTACTTGATACAAAGTAATAATTAATTTACTGAATAGGTTGAAAAATATAAACGAGTTTAATACTCCATATTTATGGTTCTGGTTTTTGTTTTTACTGTTACAGCACTAAAGCAACATCACCAACTTAAATGAGTCAGATACTTTTATACAATATCCTGTTGGTTATTCATCTGATAAACTGATTGTCGCGCGAAGAAAATATTTAATGTTTATTTTATGGAGATTTTCATCATCATGTTAAAACTTTACATTTTATGCAAGTCTTATGCAGAATAGGTGTTTTCATTCGCTTTATTAAAAAACTACAATGAACTAATAGTAAAAATAAATGAATCTATTAACCCTTTTTTTATTTATTATCATTTCAAGTAAGCACTAGTTTTAGTTGTTTTCAAACAGAGCTGTGCCCAGCACTGATAAAAAGAGCTCGCGAGCACTAATAACTGAAAAAAGTACTTAAATTTTTCGAGCACTAAGCACTGTCAATAGTAAAATGCTCGCGATTACTAAGCGCTCTGAAAAAGTGGTTAAAATTCACGAGCACTAAGCATGTTTAAAAAAATTTAAATAGTTTCTATATATTGAAGCTAGAACTAAATTGAATCCAGTGTTATTTATAAAAAAGGATAAAAGCCAACAAAAGCACCTCAGAGAAATAATATAGGAAATATATAATTTGCTGAATGCACTATATATTTTTTTAATTTAGCGGAAATGCCCATAACTAATAAAAATAATAAAGAATTTATTACTCAACAGAATACTCCAGTTACAGAACAATTTTATACAATTCAACATGTCAAAAAGGAAATGCAAGGAACAAAGTAAAACATTATAGACCACAAGCCCATGCTAAATTTTTAGGGGGTCATATGATACCGCTTGAAAAGGTATAATTTTTGTAGTCCTACAGAAATAAATCACATTGAGCTCTATGCCCTACATTTTAGGTGGGACATGAGAAAGCTTCGGAAAAGTGAAAATCGTAACCCACGGGGGTTGCATTTTTTCAAACAATCCTGTACGGCTTACGTTTATTTGGACTGTATTTATATCTGTGTATCTTAAAAAGAGAATGCCGTACAAAAATAATTATCACATGTACCAACTAAAATATACGGCATGGTAATAAAAATTATTATTATATAAAATAGTATTAAAATAATCTAGTTTTATGTGGTATCAAATCACCACCCCTAATAGAGATCTAGGAAGGGGGTTGATCTCGCGTTTGCCACCTCATGGTCCAATTGATTTGTACGGCATAGCAAAAAAGTTCATCCTTGTTAGTATAAAATCGAATTTCATAAACGCCGTATGGTATCGTATCGCCTTAGTACATAGAGGTCATTTTTTGGAAAACGAAAATTATTCCTGTACTTCCATTATTTTTGTACGGCATGCTCTTTTTAAAAGTCACAGATATAAATACACTCCAAATAAACGTAAGCCGTACAGGATAGCTTGAAAAAATGCAGCCCTCGTGGGTTACGATTTTCACCTTTCCGCGGCTTTCCCATGTCCCACCTAAAATGTACGGCATAGGGCTCAAAGTGATTTATTTCTGTAGGACTACAAAAATTATACCTTTTCAAGCGGTATTATTATGACCCCCTAAAAATTTAGCATGGGTTTTGGTCCATTATTCACATGTGCGCAAAGAATCAAATATATAGGTATTTATATTAATTTACAGTGACAAAATTACGGGTATTAAATTTAGGTTATATACAAATTATTTCTAATTGAGAGTTTTATGGTCTTGAAATTATTATTATATTATTTATAAATAACATACATTTGAGATTTATTTTATCAAATTCCCACTATCCTGAAAACTACAAATATTTTATTAAGTATTTTTATTGATAGAAATAAATTGAATTACTTTCTTACAAGACAAAAATTGACTTGAGAGTTGTCATACATTTAGTTAAGCAGTACCTCATCTTCTGGTTTACTTAACCATAAGATAACCAAGACTTTGAAGTTAACCACTAGTTAATCAACGATTCTGAAACTGGCTGTTAGTCATTTTCCGATATTTCGGTAAATCCTATATTTTCAGTTTCTTCGCGGTTCAATTATGCAAACAATAAAATAAATAAAAGCTACAATAATTAACTCGAATCGTTGTCTCTAAGTGATACAAGTTTTCTTTATTTTATCGTCCTCTTATTCAATGTATGTAGAAACATCGAAGAAGATCAAAATGAGGGGTTGACTAAAACGTCGGTAACTGACTAATCTCATTGTTGCTTGTTGGTTTTTGTTTTGAATAACTCAATTTTCTATATTCTATTCTGATTTTGTGGTGGTTTCATTTTGTAAGGAAAGAAACAATGTGTCACGCCATTTTTTGAGATAGAGAGCGCTACGGGAGCTATTTATTATATATCTGCTGAGGAATTACTTACTTATTTTGTTAGACAAAACATTTTGCCATTTCTGACCATACATTCAAAAATATCATTTTTAAGTGAAACAGATATGCTTGAGCTTGTAATGTAATAAGAAAAGGAAGTTTTTAAAAGAAAAAAAATATTTTTTTATTAATTATTTATAACGTATAGAACCAATTTACATAAATTACACTGGAACTAATACCGTACCATTTGTACGAGAAAAAACGGACGTAGAAGTTTCTGATCAAACGAGAAACATTTTCTATTCTACGTTTTGCCGGAGGGTTTGCCGTGTATGTCAAAAAAATCTGTGTATTTGACATACACAGCAAATAAGTGTTCTTCGAAAAAGAGCTTTGAAAACGGAAAGAGATTACTTTCCGAAACGTCAGCAAAAATTTTTTGGGTACTCCTGAGCACCTCCCCAACAGGATCCAACCATAAAGTTGCTTATGGAAAAAGTTCCTCTATATTGATTTTTTTGTGCTATTTTTACTGCGGTATTAATAATTGGATGAATTTGGAAATGTGACTAGAAATGGACGGATTTCATTGGATTCCTATTTCGTCAAAAAATTATCCTTTTAATCAAAAATTATAAGGTAAAGTGGGGTAAATGCAGTATAGTTCTTGAATAGTTAAAGTTTGGTGATTTGCCAAAAAAAAAACATGGAGATAGAAATTTAATTTTTTTTTTACAAATAGCGTGGCAAGTTGTGAACAACGTTCTACTTGCAGTACATCAAAGAGTTAACCTGGGTATGAAAAACAAATATTTTTTTAAAAGACTGTTGTTATATTACATTTGCCCCGCAAATTGGGGCAAATGCAATAGCGTCCTGTAAAAATGCATAAATTTGCATATTAACATGTACCGCGGTAAAAGTGATAAATTATAGTGTTTCAAAGAAATGGTGTTAAATTTGTTTCAAAATTCAGAAAAGTAAAAAAGATATAAACTGTTTTATTCGGAAATGCAAGCCGAAATAAATGAGATGTTCAAATTTAATTTTATATTGTATTTGAAAAAGTCTTTATTCTTACATTAGAAAAAAAGCAATAACGCAACTCAGTGAAGAAAGTACATTAAAAATAAAAGAATCACCCCTTCTGTCTAATTTCGGTTCAGGCTAAATTTTTACTATGTTTTCAGAGTCAACGACGTCGGTGTCCTCATTTTGTGGTCAAACAAATTTATTGTTAGAAAACTTGGTAAATTTCGTGAACCAACCAGTGTCTTCACGATTCACAATTTTTCCAACGTAGTGCTTAATTATTTTCTTTGTGGCATATTTAACCAAAATCCACTTTCCAGGTTCTATTTGGTCATTTTCAAATTCATCCTCTTCATTTTCACTGTCAATTATTTCTTGTAGAATATCATCGTCGTCTGATTCTTGGCACAATTCTTTTTCATATATTTCGTCCTCGCTTCAAGACTTCTTTTTCAAATTCTTCCTCTTTCGATTTTTAGGTTGTTTACTTTTACTATTTTTTTCTGCCTCTTTTTTCTTCAATCGTTCCAAAACTTCTGCTTCTGTTTTCTTCATTCGTTCCAAAACTTCTGCCGTAGTTAAAACCTCTGATCCTGCACTTACGCGAGTTTTTTTTTTCCTGAGTAGTAGACGTTTGTCGAATTGTCGATAGAAGTACTTGTTCAAAGCTTTTTCGGGATTATTTGATTGCAAAGCATCTAGTTTAGGGTCTGTGTGGACACTTGAAGTAGACGCTTCAAAATTTTCTGAAATAGGTATCGTGACATTTTGTAAAGGTTGTTCTGATAATATGATTGGATTTTCTGCTGTGATATGCTCAACAGATCTATCAGGATTATTAATATCAGGATTGTTAATATCAGGATTGTTAATGTGGTGTGCCCATCTTTCATAAACGTCAGAAGGAAAGATTTCTTTAGGAATAACCTGGTCGTTAAATGGAACGATCTCTGCCTTCTTAAAACCATTTATTATTGTGTTTTCATGGACTTCTAGCCATGTCTGACAAAAAAATTTCGAGAACATTTTTTTGGTAATTTTTGTCCAACGTGTTGCCGTTGCCATTTAACAATTTTTTCATCCCACTTTACTTTTACGGATTTGAAAACTGCTAAGTCAAGGGGTTGCAACAAATGCGACGAGTGGGGTGGCAATTTTAGTATTGTTATATCTTCTTTTATTGCAGCTTCTATCAAAGGTATACTAATATGCATACTATGACCGTCGTAGACAATTATGGCAGGCCTTTTGTCCCCAATGGTGGGAATAATGACACGCAAAAAGTAGTTTCTGAAAACATCTGCTTCCATCCACCCTTTTTTTAGTGACAGCGTAAACTGTCCCAGGAAACTGCGATCCCTCGGGAGCAACCCACTGGTCCCAAAGATGTTTACCCTTGTATATAATTAGAGGTGGTGCTTTTTCACCTGCTGCGTTGCACATTGCAAGGACCGTAACATTTTCTCGTCCGGAAGAGCTAATAGTCCTTGAAGATGGCTTTCCAATTTGTCCGACCACCTTACTTTTTCTTGGATCAATAGACATACTTGTTTCGTCCAAATTCCAAATATGGAACGGGCGGTCATGCAAGTGTAACTTATTCAATATACTTTTTAACAAATTGAAATAACCGTATATTGTAAAAGGATCCATGGCCTTTCGTCTTGTAAACTCTACATTTTGGGGCGTTTTTAAACTTAATTTATGCCTTTTTTTAAAATCAATAAACCAATCTTCGCCAGGCACTCCGTTGCGAAATCGAGTTTTTAGTTTATTTTCCGTAACATATGTTCCAACTAGTTCAAGTAACTCCTTCCTAGACAAACCAAAGCCCCAACGTTCTAAACATTTTATTCCCATTGATAGCTTAATTTCCCCGTCATATATGTTACATTTACCCCATTACCATAACCCCAAAATTTATTTTTCGCGGGATAAATGTAACATAACTTTAAAAAAATTGTTATAATACAAATTTCATTACAATTTTATCTTACACACCTAAATTAACTTAATTTTTATCAATTTTTACAACTTACTTTAACAAAGTCGGGGTTTAACACTAAAACTTCAAGAAAATAGACAACAATGCAAATTTAAATGGCGGCATCGAGATACATTGGACGATTAATGATCCTTGACAGTTGTCAGACAGTCGGTATTACAGAAATTTTTAATGTTAGTTCAGGAAATCTAGTTATATAGCTTTCATTTAGCTAGATAGCGATACCAAAAACATCTCATGTTTTTAAATATTTTACAGTATTACATTTACCCCATTCTTACATTTACCCCGCTTTACCTTAATTATTTATGTCAATAAAATTTATAATAGTAATTATTTAACATAAGATGTTAGTAAATTATTTTCTATAAAAAAAACTAGTGCTTGTTAACATAAATATTAAATAATTTTAATTTTTTTTTAAATTTATTTCGCTTTTTGGAGCTTCTGCCATCTTCAAATTAATTTTAAAAATCTTAATTTTTTTCAAGTTCTTGACAAAAAACCTCGAAAACTATAGCAATAATTATTCTTTAAAAGAAATATACACTTTTCACTTTGGTAGGTGTATATTACAAGGATTAGACAAAAGGGAAACTATTTTACGCCTACGCTAAGCTACAATTGTATCGTATTGAATTAGAGCTACCACGTTCGACATATTGGCAGGAAGTATTTGAGATGGGTCTACAATTTTTCTAAGTACTTAATTGATTAATATCTATAATGTGGTTACAACATCCAAAGAATATATGATTTAAATCGTATATCGATTCATTGTCGCATGTACGTAAGGCCAAGTCAACGAAAATGCATTTTCTATAGATGTTGTGTAAAGTTTCTATGATTCAATGCTAGTCTTGCTAAGGATATATAAGCCGTCCTTGATAGCTTAATTGTTTTATATAACATAAGGAAATTAATAATTTTAAACTATCGGTTAATTTTGATCTCGGAAACCACCGGTTTTAATGGAAAAATATTATACTTCCAAGGCCTCTGTTATCGAAAACATTTTTTCAGCGTCGCGACGCCGTAGACGCCACTGGCAACATTTGAAAGAAAAATAAGGTTACACCACCAAGAATATTAACGATTGACTTTTAGAGAATCTCGGCATCTCTTTTCGTTACCACAGACATACAAAAATTTATATTTGTCGGCCACTTTTATCAAGACTTTTTTAAGCGTTTACTTCAAACGATATGGGAATTTGCAACTATAGAAAGAAACACTACAAGTAAAATACTAAATCAAATAGTCGTTTGCATTCTTTGCCAGTAATTTATAGCATTGCAGGTTTTATAATTAAGAAATTAGGAATAAGAAATAATATTTAATTATTCACCGCAAGTTGCAATTAAAAGAACAGTTAAGTACATATTTTCTTTCATTTTCTCTTTTCCCATTAAATTCTAATTGGTAGGTAATTATTATACATAAATATTTTTAACGACCGTCTTAGTTATATAGTTGATGAATTACAGTTAGCTCAAATGCATTTCAATTATTTTATTTTCGACATTTCAAGTTATTGACCTTCGTTTGTGGAATGTATAATAATTTTTCCACATTATAAATTGCATTCGCAAACGTTTCTTTTGCTTGTCATTTCATTTAAAAATACTAAGGCATGCTCTCGAATGTAAAAATTGACAGTTTCACCGAAGGTTTTGCAAAATTTGTACTGATGTTTGGTTGATGTTGATCGTTAAACTTGTTAAATTGCAATATTTTAAAACCTTAAATAACGTTAAAGGTGGAAATATATAAAAATATTTTTAAAAAGCTTTTATTTAAACGTTCTAAAAAGTAGAAAATAAACTTTGAAGTAAATCAAACCCATCATTTTGCTACATTATATAATTTTTTTTATGATATAATCGTAATTTTTTTATGATATAAAAGCTTCATCATCATAAAAAAAATTATATAATGGAACAAAATGACGGGTTTGATATACTTCAAAGTTTATTTTATACTTTTTAGAGCATTTAAATAAAAGTTTTTTAAAAATATTTTTTTATATAAATTTTTAACCATACGTTGTGTTGTGGCGGTCGACATAAATCACTTAAATTTGTTTTAGCCAATTTTGATCGTACAGCCAAAAGTAAAAAACCATACTAAATACAGTTAAATTTCAACTCTTTTCTTTTAAGCTATTAGTGGTTCAAAATTGGAGTTAAAAAATTGTCAAATTTGGTACCTATTATCATATTTGGATTTCTTGTCCAAATTGAATGACTGAGGATTCAAACTATCGGGCTTCAAAAGCACTAAAAAATGTAATAAAAACTAATAGGTTTCAAGGAAAATAGAAAAAATATGCATTGTTTTTCTTTGAGGGTGAATTGGGGGTGAAGTCTCAAAGCACGAACTTTTTTGCTACTCATTAGTATCCCAAACATTATGATGGAAAGCAAATAATATGTCTTTAAAAATCTTTTTCTGAGTCCAATAAAAACCCTTACTTAACTTGGGTAAAGACAAAAATAATATTTAAAAAAAATTATCAGCAACATTTGGCTCTTATTCCATGCGGTATAATTTGCTGGGGCGATTTTACCGATTGTGCCTTATCATTTACAATACAAAAACGAGCAATAAGAATAATTTCTATCATTAAAAGCCATTATGCAAGTCTTATTTTACACATTTAAATATTTTCACATTAAAGATATTGCTATTTGTGCTCAAAAATTATAACTACACTTTTAGCAAATTCGTCATAATAATTATTTAATTAACCATTAAAATTCTTTGAAAATCAAATAAAAAATGTGTTATGAAAGCATGTTCTTTTGAAAGATAATTCATTTTCCCAATAAATAACAGTTAAATATTTGTATCTGTATTCTTGTGTAAGATGGATGAAACTTCGACGTTAAGAAAGGTTTGATATGTAAGTAATATTAAGTAGAACTTTTCGCTATTTTTTACTATGCAAAACCATAAATATGTTGTTTAAAATTGGTGATAATGGAGACCCCATTGCCATACCAAAATCCTGCTGATAGAACTCATTTTCCAATTGAAACTAAATTAAGTGTAAATAGCATAATGGAACTCTAAACAATGTGTATAAAAACTATCTATTTTAAATTGGAAAATGAGTTCTAACAACAGGATTTTGATATGGCAATGGAGTCTCCATTATCACCAATTTTAAGCAACATATTTATGGAGAATTTTGAAAACACACATGTTAAAAATTGTATAAGCAAACCGGTTGTCTGTTGGAGATATGTTGACATCTTTGCAATTTGGCCTCATGGTGTTGATTTACTAGATAGTTTTTTAGAAAATATAAATAGTAAGGAACCGTCTATTAAATTCACTTTAGAACTAGAAAGTAGGAATGAACTAGATGTTTTAATTAAAAGGGTAAATAATACAACTGAAACAAGCGTTTATAGAAAACCAAAACATACTAATAGATATCTAAATTTTAACTCAAATCAATCAATACGTGTTAAAAGGGGTGTTGTAAAATGTTTATACGATAGGGCCAAAATAATTTCATCTAATAATAAAATATTGAATAACGAGAAAAAATGTATCAAAGAGATTCTAGTACAAAATCAATACCCTGAAGCATTTGTTGATAGAGTTTTCATAAATGTTGAAAATAAGAATAATCAGGTACGACAGAAACCTGAACGTCATTATACAGCAACAATTCCTTATATATACGGACTATCTGAGAAGTTACGCCGTATAGGTGACAAATTTGATGTTAGGACGGTATTTCAAACGGGGAACACTTTGAGATCTATTTTAACAAAAACGGTAAACTGGGGGCAGAATTCAAAAAACGTATTTAATAACCTCTGACTGTTCCTTTGACATAAACTTCACATGTGCAGAGGCTTTTTTCCAATAATTCTATTATTTTGCAGATTCGGTGATTTATTTTTGAAGAGGATAATACATGTGGTAAAAGGAAAGAATAATTCGGCAGAAATATTTGCGTAAATTAAAAGAGTACCGCGAATCAAATAGGACGGTAATAAATCTTGACGAGACGAGACGAGACGAGACGAATCTTTAACGATACTGTTAATTACAATTGGGTAGATACGACTCAAAATAATTGTACTTTAAATGCGCCGTATTATAATTCTGCATGTTTATGAGATCTAAATATATAAATATTCCTGAAAATATTTCAGTAAAAAAAGATTTATTGAAAACTCTCAACCAACATACTTTTAAAAAAGAATATGTTGTAGCGAAACACACGGCCATAGTCTGTTACGTTTACTGCACGTTCTAGTGTAAAATACGAGTTGAAAAAATGCAATCAGATCCGACTTTAAACGCTGCAATGCTAGATAATATATGAAGAACTGTAATATCTGATTTAGACAAAACCGACATATGGAAAAAATCCGTGAATCACGTTATAAACAAAGAAAAAGTATTCCATTTTGCTGCACGTAGAGCCTATTGTTATTCAGATAGGGAATGATTTGAGCGAGCTTACTGATGACTGCGTTACCACGTGACCATTTTCTCTCTCGAAACTAAAAGAATTTCTTTTATTATTATTTAAACTCTCTTAGTTTAAGAGAAGTTTTATTTTAATTGAGATAAACTAACATAACTAATTCTGTTTTATTTGAGATATGACAGCGTTTGAAAGAGAATTATGTCTTATTTTATTTTTGTCGTTTTTAACAGGAAAAAATATGTTTTATTTTTATCGTTTTTAACAAGATTTAAATATTATAATTATACTATTAATGTTATCACTGCTATCAGGTTTGTTAAGTTTGTTTTAACTCCCTACACTAACGTTATATATTTTTCCCCTTCCCATCCTAGCAAAACTACTCACACCTCCCCGTTGATTTTCGCTGGACGGTGACATTTTCTATGTTACCAAGTTTTTCTAGTTCCCTTCATTAAGAGTCAATGAAATGTTTACGTTCTATAAAAGATGTCATTGATTAAGTGAGTAAAGTTTATTGTTAGTTTATGTAAATGTATATAGATATTATTATATTATAATCCTTTATACAAACGAATATACAATATACATATAGCTACCTATCATTTTACCACTTTCAGTCATAATTTATTAGTTAATAAGTCTGCAAAACAGTGTTACATATATAATAAACGATTTTAAAAATATTGTAGGACATGTATTGCCTTGAAAAGTTACGCACGCCTATGGATGGCACGCGTTCGAGGTCGGCTTACAAAGGAACATCGCACTCTTGTTTTTATATCGTTTTAAATTGATATTATACGAAGTATACTCCTTTTGACTTTTATTGAGATGTGAGTTCTGAATAATTTGTTCCAAATTTCAAAATAATTGGTTCATAAACACAGAAGCTACAAGCCTACCCAGCTCTCGTGGCCGCCACCCGATGTACCGTATACTATAACTTGGATGCATTAAATCTCTCTTTCATATGTCAGTTATTTGAACGCCTAAAGCTGCATAATATAAAATTACCACACAAGACGCTTATAATATACCTAGTATTTTTAAGAAAAGCTGTAATAAAATCTCAATTAACACTGCAATTGAATTTTAAACATTATGAATTAACTATATGACAAAATTAATACCCTCATGCAGAATAGTTATTTATACTAGGAAAGTTGCATTCACTTTCTCTGCTAATAATGGATTATTGATAACAAATTCCATCAAATACATAATTATGTTATTTATACTTTGTTGGTATACGATTAGTTTGTAATTCAGAGCGACGCGTCACACACAATAAGCGTACCTGTACATATTTTTGTAATTACATTAATCTTTAAGAGCAGGAATCTTGTACCATTACCTCTATCTCTATTATAATAACTGTATTACAGGTTTTACAAAATTAAGTATTAGGACAGAATGTTTTTTTTAAATTTGACATACTTTATGACTGATGGTCGTGAGGTAAGCGCACTTGCGTCTCACCCAAAAATTCCGGGTTCGATTCCCGGTCGTGGCAGTAGAAAATACTATGAGAGGGATTTTTCCACTATACACGGATATTGGGTGTGTGTCCCTTGTCGCTAAATGTGTAGTCCCCTCCCTCACACGGCTCTTCTAGAGCCTTCCGGGATAAAGTTGGTCGTAACTACTTGTGGTGTTATTTATTCATTATTAATTAAAAAATCGGCAGCTACTGGAAGCGGCTGGAACCTCCCCACTCGGTGGATCTTTGAAGCCGAAAAGAGCATTAAAGTGTGTGACAAAACGGCACTAAACGTAATCCGATCTCATCCAAAACCTTTTCAGATCTTCTGGGGCACTAAAAAAAACCTCAACTTAATGAATTTACAATCATCTATGCGAGTTATTACCTACATTATCGCCCGTTGATTAATATACTAATAGGATATTAACAACTTTAACATCACTTGCACGACTAAGAAAGTCTAGTTATCCTAAATACTACAGATTTGTAAAGCAACAAACTGAAAATTGGTAAAGTGATAATCTATAATAAATTCACCAACGAAGTTACAGAAAGCATATGATATTGATATTGTTACATCTACCTTTAAAGTTTGTGACAATCCACTAAAAGTTACAAATATGCCAAAAATCTTATTAACATGACATGACACCAACGTTATCGGATGACAAACGATGACAATGACAACCGTCAAAATTTGCTCATTGCAATCCGATCGCTCATGTCATGCAAAATGCGATCTATGCTTCACATTTGCTTTGTTTTTAATTTTTTTCACGGAAACCAAATCGAAAGGGTGGAAGAGTGATATATCGTTGAAATCAGAATTTTAACTGCTTTTCAATGGCTCCATTACAAATTGAAAGTAATTATAAAGTAAACAACTTGTTGCGTCAAAATGGCACTAAACGTAATCCGATCTCAACCAAAACCTTTTCAGATCTTCTGGGGCACTAAAGAAACGCACATGCAAAGTTTCATTCAAATCCGTTCAGTAGTTTCGGCGCTATCGTGCTAACACACATACATACACACACACACACACATACACACACACAGACATTTTTCCAAAACCACTTTTTTCGGTTCCTAGGACCTCAAAACGTAAAGATTTGATGTTATCTCAATTTTCGTTTTTGAACCAATTTTAGTAACCTCTCACAATTTTATTGTGGAGAGGTTAATATCAGTGATAAAATTGTGAGTATAGTTGGTACATATAATAGCAACAAAAAATACATGAATGTTTATAATGTTTATTTCTTCGTCTTATGGGGTTTTCTACCATGTACCTAGAACTTCTGATCAACAATTTTACAAAATAGAAAGAAGAAGAAAGAAGAAATGAATATAAACAGAACACCACAATTATTCATAATAATATATTATATTACTAATTGGCCACTATGTTAGAATTTATTATTATTCAGTTCTAAAAGTTTTTATCAAAATCAATGTTCTTAAGTCACTGCTTTTTTTTACGTTTGGATAAAATAGAACAAATTTTATTAACTATATATCATCTGTTTATTTTACGAGGAACCACACCAAATACCTCGCTTAATATCTATAGTAGAAGAATAAAGTTTCAGAAACAGCTATCCCCTTTTTTGTGAGCTATATTACAAACACCTGAAAAATAGGAAAACCGCAAACGCTTATAGCTTCCTTATTAGAGGAGATACGAAAAAAGACAATAAGAATAATAATGAGTATCAAAAAATTCGAAAAACGCAGTTGGCTTTGACATACGCTCTTGTGCAAAAATGAAAATAACAAATCTCAAAGTAGGCCATGACACCATTAACTCCGTATATTTTTTCTCTTTCCAACGATATAAAACATGGGTAGTGGTGAGGGGTAAGTAAATCTTCTCATATGGTCAATTGCTACTATACACCATAGATGTCTCCATGAGCGTATAGCGACTTGCGATTCTGCAAGTACCTGAGAGCGGCGACCTTTCAGTCCTAGGTGGACTTAACCTACTGTTATAATATATGATTTGCAGGAAACAACTACTCAGCGGGCAAATACCCCGACCTGCATTGAATTACACCTTACAAACCATGAAAGAATGGTAGCCAATATCATTTGTTAATTCCCTGACTAGACATAGACTGGTTTCGAACTTATTAGTTTTCATCAGTATGCCATAGGTCATGAAACCACCTAGGACTGAAAGGTCGCCGCTCTCAGGTACTTGCAGAATCGCAAGTCGCTATACGCTCATGGAGACATTTATGGTGTATAGTAGCAATTGGCCATATGACAGGATTCACTTACCTCTCATCACTACCCAATCTATTATAGTTTGTATAAAACTAGCAGGTTGGCCACTATCATTTGTCTGTTCCATGACCTATGGCATACTGATGAGAACTAATAAGTTCGAAACCGGTCTATGTCTGGTCAGGGAATTGACAAATGATATTGGCTACCATTCTTTCATGATTTGTAAGGTGTAATTCAATGCAGGTCGGGGTATTTGCCCGCCGAGTAGTTGCTTCCTGCAAATCATATATCATGATATAGAACATGTCACAAAAATTTTAACTCACAGTGTCAATATTTAATATTTTACGAAAACCACAATTCATATCATTGAATCGTAAGAACCAGTTAAGCTGATGATTAGTGAAAAACAATGTATACAGTTATTAACAAATTTGACAGATTGTCACTGTTGTATGTTGCGTTGTCGAGGTCTAAAACAAGTTTTATATCGGTAATTATGGTATACACCAATAATGACATATTCGATATGACTAACATTTATTGTTGGTGCAATTTTGACGCTGAGATGACAGTCACGGTTTACGGAGATAGATTTCCAGATGCTCCGCAGCCAAATCGAACCATGTTTAGGAAGTTAGTCCAAAATCTAAAACCGCCAGAATTAGAAACGCATGTGAGGCAATTACTCCTGAAGTGCTCAAAAATTTAAGCGCTTTTGTGTATTAGAATGCATGGTACACAATTTGAGCATTTGTAGTTAGAAAAATAAATGCACACATTTTCTAGTAGTAGTATGGTAGTAGGTAGTACTGTTATACATAATTTTTCGTTTTTTACTTGTATTTTTATTTATGAGATATTTGTTTGTTTGTATTAAATTGTAATAAATAATTACTGAATTATAATTATTATAAAGTGAATTTTTACTATCATGACATAGCTTATTTTTACGATTCAATGATATGAATTGTGGTTTCCGTAAAATATTAAATATTGACACTATCAGTTAAAATTTTTGTGACATGTTTTATAATATCGTTGAAAAGATAAAAAAATAAACGGAATTAATGGTGTCACGGCCTACTTTAAGATTTGTTCTTTCCATTTTTGCACAAGAGCGTACGTCAAAGCCAACTGCGTTTTTCGAATTTTTTGATACACACTATTATTCTTATTCTGTTTCCCGTCAACTTTCGCCCCTTTAACTTTTTACGTATCTCCTCAAATAAGGAAGCTATAACCGTTTGTGGTTTTGTATTTTTCTGGTTTTTGTAATGTATCTCACAAAGTAGGCTATGGATTTCAAATTTCTTTTTACTGAAATATAGCTCACAAAAAATGGGATAACTGTTTCTAAAACTTTATTCTTCTACAATAGAATTAAGCGAGATATTTGGTGTGGCCCTCGTAAAATAGACAGATGGTATATGTATAGTTCATGTTACGGAACATTTTTATCTGACATGTACATCCGTTCAAGTATGAATAAAGTTATTATTATTATTAACGTCAAGTTCATATTTTAGCAGCACAGGTTTTGTCATGTTTTCACGCAAGAACAGAGATCAGAAAAACAAATACTCCTTAAAATAGTTCTTGATACAAGTAGATGTTTATTTATAAGGTAGGAAATATAACTTTCCCATATAAAATGTAAATCATATGAACGTTTATTAATTAAAATTTACATTTCAATATATATCTACATAATGTATACTGCATTAATCAGCTGCAATGAATAATATTATTAGTGAATTAAAAAATATATAATTTATTCAAATTTGTTACAATTTTAAATTATTACCTTGTTCTTTACTTCCTTATGCCACGTCTAAGAGAATAATACTGCCCTACTAAGACAAAAGGTACCTTTTACTTTTTGGTGCCAATGAATACATATAGCTATTTATAAAATCATATCTCGATTTTGAATCTGAAACTTAGTTAAAACGATTGGGCTATACAGGGTAGACCATTAATAATAGGCCATAGTTCAGGAGTAGGTTCTTTGGGCTAAAATATGAGGATATAACCAAATATGCTTTACTAAAATGGTGCAAGGCAAATGCAGTGCAAATGGCAAGGAAGTTTATAATGTCATTAAGTCAATTTTTACGTTATTTTTTTTTGTCTTCTAATAAGATTAGATCCTTATTTTAGACAATCTTTTGATTTATGTATTTACCTCAATACCATGAAAATAATCCATTAGTTCATAAGTGAGGAAAAGTACGGTGTTATTACGATTCTGTTTTCTCTTACGTTTTGTACTTTTTTCAATAAATACACTTTGTTTCATTAAATCTAAATTTGTTTTTCAAAAAAATATTGAAATGTTTAATGGCACTTTCCTCGAAAACGGTTGGAGTTATCATCAGATTTTCTGGTCAGAAGTACTACGTTTCATCAAAAAAAAAAATGAAAAAAATTCATCATCAGATGCGGCGCCCTCTATGATCTAACGTGATGTATGTATTAACATAAATTATTGTTTCTTAGAATAAAAAAAGTTCCTCTAACAAATTTGTCGAAGATCAGTCAAGAGGCTGTTGAGTTATTGCAAAGAAAACGAAAAAATAATTTGAACTTTGGCACCCTGTATCTTTTTACACAGCTTATTTGGTTGTATCCTCATATTTTGGCCCAAGGAATCTACCCCTGAACTATGGCCTATTATTAATGGTCCACCCTGTATATCATACATACGATTATTGGAACAAAATGTTCTATCTGTTGCATACTAAGATAATTTGAGTTGATGAAGTTTATATTTTATTTTTATTTGAAGTTTGAGGTATATTTTTCCACAAAAAAAAAAAACAGAATTTATCATGATGGTAATGAAGCTATATATAGTTATTAAAACTCCAGTCTATGTCATTATGTACTAGACAATTATTTTATTTTTTTTTTATTTTTATTTTATTTTATTTTTACACCATCCAACAGTACTTAAACCAATTAACGGATGGGAACATACAACAATAATTACTATAAATATACAGATAAATAATAATCACGAAATGTCCAAAACAGCATTGGCAACAAAATAAACACAATTCATAATACGATTAATTCGATAAATACACTTTTTTTAAAGACCTGTAATTACAATTGAATATATCCAGACTGTCCTGCAGGTTATTGCAGTTTTCACACATAAAGAAAAGGGGGGAAAATTTTAACATGTTTGACCGCGGAGTACTCAGATAAAATGTACACCAGCGACGAGTCCCGACTCTAGGAATATGGAAGTTAAGTTGCTCTAAAAGTTGGGGACAATCAATTTTGTTATTTATTAATTTATTTAGAAAAATCAAGGACTGCGTTTTTCTACGGTCTTGCAAACTCAATACAGAAAATCTGTTTAATAAGTTCTGCTGAGGTATTCCAACATGAGGGTACTGGCCATCCATTTTAAAAGATAAAAACTTTAAAAAACGCCGTTGAATATTCTCCAAGCTTTCAGCGTGAACGTTATAACCTGGTTGCCATATTACAGCAGCATACTCAAGTTTAGATTTCACAAATGCATTAAAAAGTAGCATTAATACCTGCATGTCGGTGAAACCTTGAGAGTTCCTTATAACAAAACCTAGATTTCTGTAGCCAATCTTAGTAATTTCATTTACATGGGTGAATGGTGAAGGGTGAATGATAATTTGTTATCAAATGTAACTCCTAGATCTTTAATCGAGTCCAACCGATTTAAGGTGACATTGTCCAAGATATAATTGAAACAAATAGGTGAAATTTTTCGAGAGAAAGTTACAATATTGCACTTTGCAGCATTCAGGGGGAGATTATTTGATACACACCATTCATCTAATTTACTAAGATTATTTTGCAATTTTAGGCAATCAGAAATATTATTTATTGAGCAGAATATTTTTATGTCGTCAGCGTACAATAAAAAGTGTACATCAAGATTCTCCACAATATCATTGATGAATATTACGAAGAGAAGTGGACCAAGAATGGAGCCTTGAGGCACTCCCGAAGATACAGAAAATTCCTTTGACATAAATCCGCGACATTCAACGAACTGAGTTCTATTAGATAAATATGATTTAAATAGGTTAATCAGTGGTAGAGACAATCCAACTTTTTCAAGCTTTTGAAGTAAGATACCATGATCTAACCGATCAAAAGCTTTGGAAAAATCTGTATAAATTACATCCACTTGAACATTCATATCAAGATTCTGAGCAATAAATTGAGTGATGCAAAATAAATTTGTTGTCGTTGATCGATTACGCATGAAGCCATGTTGCTGACCCTGAACGTGCGGATACAATATGTCATGTAACGCAATTTCTAAAACTTTGGCAAAATTACATATTATTGTTATAGCCCTGTAGTTTTCAACATTATTCCTATCACCCTTTTTAAATACGGCACAGACTCGAGCAGTTTTCCAAACATTAGGAATAACACAAGTACGCAACGTTAGATTAAACAATATAGTGAGAGGTTCCGCTAGAGCATAGGCACAGTCACGAACAATAAATGCTGGAATGTCATCAGGACCTTTGGTAAACTTCGGTTTCAATTTTAATAAAGCGGTTAAAATGTCGTTGGTATTAAACTGATCAAAGTGTAGATAATGATCACTGTGATAGAAATCGTTTGCATTATTGACGTTTACTGGTTTGGTAAATGCACCGCTGAAAAAGCTGGCGAAACCATCAACAATATCTTGCATGGAGGTTAGATGATTATTGTTGTATATTAAATTATTTGGAATGTTTGATGCATTCGTTTTAGAATTGATGTAACCCCAAAATGACTTTACGTCATTCTTTACATTAAGTTCTATATTTCTTAAAAACATCTTATGTGCAATGTCGATATCAATATTTATTTGATTTCTAATAAGTTTAAATTGATTATAAACATCAGGATCGTTTGTTTTTTTGTAGCGCTTCCAAAGCGAAAATTTGGTTTTAATATTTTTTATAATTAGACCGTTAAACCACGGGGGATACTTTTTACTAGCATTACGAGGAATGTATTTAGGAACACATATGTCTAGTATATCTCTAAGCGTATTATAAAATTGATCACAGGCGATATTTACGTTATCAAAGTCTTTTAAAAATGACCAATCACAATTTAATATCATTTCATACAATAGAACATAATTGGCTTTACGAAAATTATAAGTTTGCACTGCGTTGGTTTGAGCAGTATGATTTGAATTGTTTGTGATAAAAAAACATATGCAAAGGGCAGGGTGGTAAGCATCCTCACTTAATAAAACATCATCAGCTTTGTTAACTTTACTTGAATGATTTGTTATAACCAAATCGAGAAATCTGTTATTACAATTATTTACATTATTTAATTGCGCTAAGTCAAAAAAGCTGAGAAAAGCCTGAAGTGCCAAAGTACGAGTCGTACTGTTGTTATTATTATCAATGCTCAGTTTGTACTCAGGTATATTAAAATCGCCGATGAAGCACACTTTATTACCGTTAAGGTAATCGAGTGATTCAAAGCATTCGAAAAAACTAGTATAATATTGGGCATTTATTGAGTTCGGTATATATATAACAAAAACAAAGATTAGGCTATGATTCAATTCAATCTTTATACCAACTATATCAATTAATGGAGTGCGGTTATGGATATTATCCCAATTATATGTTCTTATTAGCCGTTACTACTTTTTCAGCATCATTATGCATAAATATTTGAATAAGAAATCTGGTGTAAATTAGACAATTGTCGTAGTTGATGAATAATACAACAAATTTAAGTTCTTCATTTATCACTGTCACTGGTAGTATTGTATTTGTTATTTAAAATTTTCCGCTACTTTTTAAATGGCCATCAAGGCATTAGAGAGTTTTATTAAGTATTTGTTTATTGAGGTAATTAAATTAAATTGGGATACCTAAGTATGTGTTTTTCTGTACTTTTTACTACATTCTCCGAATAGGCCGATTATTTCAAACATCATCGCTATAGTTCGAATGTGCTTTTAGAGGGCGGAATGTCCCTCCCCGTTTTCGAGGATGCTGAACAGGATGGCGGCGGTTAAAACTCTCTCCGAGCTCACCCCGCAAACGGTCGAAAACCACCCCCGGAAGGGGTAAACCGCGTATCCGCCTTCTCCTACCAGCCAAACCTGTGTTACCCCGGTTTTCGAGAATGCTGAGCACGACGGTTATGTCAAAACACCTCCTCGACCCCCGCCAACTCCCAAAACGGCCAAAAACCGCCCCCGAAATGGGCAAACCGCGTATCCGCCGTCTCCTACCAGCCAAACCTGTGTTACCCCTATTTTCGAGGATGCTGAGCACGATGGTGATATTGAATCTTCTCCCCGAGGAGAAACGACCCCTCAAACTGACAAAAACTACCCCTTTGATGCGCGGTTTTACGAAGTAAGTGCACCGGATAAGAGAAAGTAAATCATTTGGTCACAGATCATTGAATACGTACCGGATGCTGATTACAGGTATCTTGATTGACTGTTAAGCTGAAAAATCGATGCTACTTGGTGTCTAGGTTTTGAGTGGGAAAATCAGGTGTATGTAATCATCGGCATAATTTCATTTATTGTATTTTATTAAATAATGAACATTTTTATTGACGCATACAATTACTTTTCAGTGAAACATTGATCAAATCAATATAACCTACGTCGCTTACAAGTGGAATTACAGGATTGGTATTCCGCATTTTACCCCTTTCGGAGGCGGATTTGGCCGTTTGGGGGGTCGGCGGGGGTCGAAGAGAGGAGGTCTCGATATCACTTTAAATCAATAAATCATTTTCATTGACGCATACAATTACTTATTCACTATATGTATATAAATATAAAACATCATCGTCGTAAAGTCACTTTTCAGTGAAACATTGATCAAATCAATATAACCTACGTCCCTTACAAGTGGAATTACAGGGTTGGTATTCCGCATTTTACCCCTTTCGGAGGCGGATTTGGCCGTTTGGGGGGTCGGCGGGGGTCGAAGAGAGGTCTCGATATCACTTTAAATCATTAAATTGTTCTATCTTTATTAATCTTGTGTTAATAATTATGTTAATTAGTGTTATTACTAGTGGAATATTAAAGAATAGAATAAAATAGAAAAATTGCAGGGTTGATTAAAGTTGACACGAGGATCACTTGACTATTTAGTACATTTCGGTATCTTTGGGTTAGCGATATGTAAAATAGTCAGCAGGCGCCATCTTATAGAGGAGTAGAGGAGTAAATATTATGTTTTAATATTCCGCCCTCTAAAAGCACATTTGAACTATGCTAAGCCCAGTCAGGGTATTTATTTTTCGATTGCAACAGACACTGGACCGCTAGATGTGATTCATATTCCTGTCCGACTTACAGAATGCACTAATAGCTATGTCGCTTTTGATTTTCAATTTGCAAAATTATTTAGAATTGACTAGTTTACAACTTTGTGTAAAAACCCACCCCCAACTCAAACACCCCCTATTTAAATTTCTAAAATTAAGATTATTTCGGATAAAACCAAAAGACGGCGGAAAATGCGTCCGATCGTTATTAGATAGTTTACAAATCAATATAAAAAAGTTCCAGAAGAAAAGAACCTATAGTGTAAATACAATATTAACAAAGATAGAAGAGTATGCCCCTTTAAAAAAATCACCTAAACTTCTAATCAAGAGTTGCATTACTTACTATTTTATTGAAATTATTTGTTACAATCAATTTTATTTTGTGTAATTCTGTCGGGGAATACTTGTACGTGTAATATTTTTTAATTTATATTATTCAGCACACATGTTTATTCTTTACTTTTGTTTTCAGTCTCATTAAAATTTTACTGACGTAAAGCTGTTATGAAGTTGTCTCGTGAGTGTTTATAAATAAATAATCGTGTATTTAATCAATAAAAGAAGTTATAGCCAAAATAATTATATATTTTATCAAGGCATGGAACTTATCCCTGTGTTTAACACGACAGCATTGATAAGTGAACTGTTTTATTATTACACAAAGTAATTTCTGGAAGTTTTTTTAATGTTTTTTAAGGGGTCGTCCATTATTACGTGAGGTTTTTAGGCCACTTTTTTTACTCCCCTCCCTTCCCCCTGGTGGTGATACGTGGTAAGGTTCTAAGCTACCCCCCCCCCCCTATCTAACATCACGTGTATTTTTTTTGTTAAAAAAATTGCAGAATATTTTTTAATGAAAAACACAATAAAAAAACAGCACATTTTAATTTAAAAAGCAGTGTCCTCGGACCATGAGCTTACTTGACTGTTTTCGACACTAACAAAACAAAGATCGACCACATCAATTGCGCGTTATACTTAATCATGATGTCATACGGCATTAACCATTTCGGCGACAAAAAAATTTGCTGTCAATAGCATCTTAGCTTCATGAATCCCACGTTTAAGCAGTATCTTGATTTAAAGAAAAAAAGCTCCACGTACCATGGCACCGGGATCTGTTTTTCGGAATTTCCGGAAGTTGGACCTGGGAGCTAAGACATGACCATCAAAATTGCTATCAAGGGTATTCTTGGATTTTTCAGGAAATCTCAAGACACGTATCATATGGACAGCAAAAAAGCCGTTTAAAAATCCCATTTCAGATTTCAATTTAATTTTAGCAAGAAACATTACTTCCCCCCACTCCCTGCACCTGTTGACAAATAGCCAGCAAAAAAGCTAGTGCGAGACATTTTTGCAGTGGTACTGTTAAAGAACCTATCAAAACATATTTAAACTCATCACACTTGAAATCAACAAAAAATCTCATCGAAGAAATTTTGCGTAACTATAACGAAATCCCACGGAAAAAGTACTGATATTTTCAATTTTACAACAAAATTTTATTTTGCGTAACTGCATTGAAAATTTAATATTTTTTAAATTATCATAAAAATCAATTCCACCAAAGGAATTACTGCAACTGCAATAAACGATGTTCCGTGGATGAAATTTTTATCAAATTATACAAAATTTTATTTTGCGTAACTGCACTGAAAATTCAATATTTTGCAAATTATCATAAAATTGAATTCCGCGAGAGGAATTATTGCAACTGTTTCCAATTTATACAAAATTTTTATTTTTGAGGAACTGCAATGCAAATTTCAATTTTCTAAAGTATTGTAAAAATTCAATCCGCAAACGTAATTATTGTAAGTGCAATAAATTACGTCCGATGAAATGTTTCTCGAATTTATAACAAATTTTTTATTTTTTCACAACTGCAACCAAAATGTTACTTTTGAGAACTATCACAAAAAATCGCTCTACGGAGCGATTTTAATAACTGTAATGAATGCTGCTGCACGGAGTGTAATTTACGTAAGTATAATGAATGTCGCTCCTACAACCGTAATTTACCTTGAAGACCGAATAAAAATCTTTATTACGAACCGGCGTTGTGTAGCACTGCATCTTATGCGTTATATTAAATTAAATTAATTGAAGTTACGTATTAAAGTTTCTGAAGGAAGATTTGGCGCAAGCGACAAAATTTTTGAAGATAAATTTTTCACACTTTGCAGTCGATTTTGCCGGTAAACTTATGCGTTTTCCGCGAGGTTTCCTGTCATGTTTACCCTTAGGCTGTTCCTCAGTGATTTGGTGTCATAAAAATATCCTTACCATGTATGTGCATAGTGCATGGGACCACCTTGCCTGAACGTTGAATGTAAAACAATCTTATTATACTGAATTGTTGCGATTCAAGCATTTTCAAGCTCTAGAGTAAGCGCCCGAAATTATTTATGATATTTCTTAATACGTATAAAGATAGGCAAGCTAAAACTCATAGTCGTAAATATTGAACTTTTAGTTGAATCTCTTTGTGTCAATCATTTTGCTCAAAAATTTAAACATTGGATGGTAGTTGGAGACTGCATTGTTCGAGTCCTCCTAATCCTCACCGTGTGTGGTATAGACCGACAGTCTTGTTGATCTTATACACTTGTTGACCTTAAATTTATATATATGAAATTTATAACTGTAACAAAAATTATCTAAAATGACCAATATATATTTTACCTTTACCTAAAATCCTATCTTATCATTGTGTCTTACTGAGTTAAATTTAATCGAATTTCCCTTTCAGGTTTATTAAGAGTGTTGGCTTTAAAACAGTGTAATGATGTCCAATTAATAAAATTTAGTTCCAGCAAAACTAAAGAGTAAGTATACATTTTGAATGTTACAACTGAATCAGTCGCATCAAAACCTTCAGGTGAACATTTTAGTATTCATTTTAGCAAGAGTAATAAAACATCCCTCAGACGCCCAAAGCATGGATCGTTCACAGTACCACGGACTATTTTACTATTTATATCTTGATATCTTGCCTAATAATGTATAACGCATTTTACATTTTTTGGCAGCTTTCTTATTACTTTCATTTATATTTATTCAATTCAATAGAAAAATGTGTACTAGTATGAGATCTACATGTAGAATAGTGGTCAAGTTAGTTGGATAAAACGTTATTTTTTAAATAGGTTTTTCGTTATTTTGCAACTACTTCGTACTTACCTAAGCTTTTAAATTTAAATAAAGTTTTTATTAAAAATGTAAAAAAGGTAGTTTGCTTAAAGTCGGTTTCATATTTTCTAATTTTAAGAATACTCTGTATAATTTATTTTAAGTTTGACAACTGTTTATGACCTGCTAAGACAAGCAAACCTTTTTATAAAGATTAATTATTTCCCGGCAAATTAAAAATAACAAAGTTTACAAGAGTGTGGTGATCCATTCAAGAACACACTGTATAATCAATTTGATGAAATTAAAATAAAAAGTTTTTAAAGTGAATATCGTATAGTTTTGTATTTTTTAAGTGAATGAACTAGAAATTGAGTAGTGTACAAATTTCAATCCTTATCAATTGCATTTTTTTTAACTGGGCATCTTGACACCGATTGCACTATACACTTTCTTACTAAATAATAAAATTTTAAAAAAATATATTTTTTAAAAAAGCTTTATTTAAAAAATGCTCTAAAAAGTAGAAAATAAACTTTGAAGTAAATCAAATCCATCATTTTGTTACATTATATAATTTTTTTTATGATATAAAAGCTTGTCGCGAGATTTTCCTGTGTAAAGGAGAATGCTCGCGACAAGCTTTTATATCATAAAAAAAAATTTATAACGTAACAAAATGATGGATCTGATTTACTTCAAAGTTAATTTTTTACTTTTAGAGCATTTTTTAAATAAAAGCTTTTTTTAAAAAATATTTTTTTTAATTTTATTTTTTACTTTTTAGTCTTTTTAGATATGCTGTAATCCCCAGATATCGATTTTGAGATGAATCGGATCATAAGCGGTAAAGTCGTCTGCCATCTTGAACTAAATTTTTCACTAGAAATTCATAATCCGCGACCCCAAAACCCCCATATATCGATTTTGATCTAAATGACAAAAGTCGTCAGGCATGTATGACTGATGGTCGAGAGTTGAGAGCACTTGCCTCTCACCCAAAAGTTCCGGGTTCGATCCCCGATCGTGGCAGTGGAAAATACTGTGCGAGGGATTTTTCCACTATACATGGATATTGGGTGTGTGTCCCTTGTCTCTAAATGTGTAGCCTCCTCCCACACAAGGCTCTTCTAGAGCCTTCCGGGATAAAGGGGGTCGTCATTACCTGTGGTGTATTTGTTATTATTATTATTATATTGGCGCCGCCATTTTGAATTTCTGAATTTTGACCAAAAATTCATAATTGGTGATCTCGAAAATCCCCAGATATCGATTTTGAGTCGAATCGGATCATAAACGATAAAGTCGTCCGCCATCTTGAAGCCGCCATCTTGTTTTTTTCTTATATGAAAATGTTAAAGTATATTGTCACCGGACTTATACAAATGTGCAAAATTTCAAAGATTTAGCTTAATTAGAACTAATCGAAATTTTGATTGCAAGATTTGCACTAAACCAACTGACAAACATACATTGCAAGTTAAATAAAAGCTTTTAAAAAAACTAAAATAATTATTGTTTTATAAGCATCTTTTTGTAATGTGCCACTTTTCCTGTAAATGTAATACTTCTTAAGTTACACGCGAAGAACTGTCGCAATGCACTGAATTTCTCGATACGAAAATTAGGCTATTGATTACGTCATAAAAAAAACAGGGAAATTTAGGAACTAAAGGCGTTTAAGAGTTTTTATTGCATAAATCGTTCAATTGGTCATTTAAGATGAGAAAACCGTTTAGTGCTATTAAATTAGAGGGCGCAAATTGGAGATAGGGGTGCTAAGCAACCCTTTCAATTTTTAAATAACTCAAAAACGACGCAAAATTTAAGAGTAATTTATAATAATCACTGAATAAGCAATTTTATAGCAGAAGGAAATTTTATAAAAATACAAAAATATGAATAAGTTGGGTTAATTTATCGCTACTTTGTTTAAAAAATCATCGCAGTTTTATACATTTGTGAAAATAATTATTCGTTATCGAGTTCATTATTAATAAATTAACTTAAAATATATTGTTTTGTTGAGTAAAAATCAATAAAAAAAAAATAAGATTTAAAACAATATCAAGGTAAACTCGCTAAAAATAGAAAAAAAGTTTGAGCGATTATATCTCAGTCAATTTTTATCCAAAAAACTTTTTGAGACCATCATTTTAAAGGAAATTTCATCACATTTTTTTCTATAAAGCAATGTCTATACCTATCTCTGCTCAAAAAAAGTAAAAAAAAACAAAAAATTGGACTTTTGCTTTTTTTAAATTGGTTTCTTGGATACTTTTCGCACAAAAATTGTTTTTTATTTTTTTAAATAAGCCATTTCGATGGGAAATTTGATTCTCTACAAAAAGCTTCCTATTAACTATAACTGAATTTTGCATCGTTTTCGAGTTATATTTAAAAAACTGAAAGGGTTGCATTTGCACCCCTATATCCAATTTGCACCGTCTAATTTAATAGCACTCCGTAATTTTCTCATCTTAAATGACCAATTGAACGATTTATGCAATAAAAACCCTTGAACGTCTTAATTCCTTTCTATATGACATAATCAATAGCCTAAATCAGAAATCACAATCCTTAGCTTGAGAAATATCAAGTGTATACTAGTGTTTTTTCTTAAAATTATGTTGTCTATCTCATCCAGAGGTTAGTTTTTTTTTTGTCCATATTCCGGAAGGGGAGCCACCTCCAAACACAAAACGGACAAAAGGAGTTTTTTGGCATTAATTTACATCGTTTAAAAAGACATTATAGAAAAAAATCATGAAAATCCACAGACTGGACAAGAATTCATATCATATTCAAATGGCCTTATTGACCGTAATAAAAATACTTTTACATGCATATCGTATAATATAATTTAGTACATGAGAGGCATAGAAAAAGGTCTACAAAAATTTTGCGAGAATAAAAAAAATGTATGTGAATATTATCTTATTAGTATATTATGTGTTCGGCAATTCCATAGCACATATTTTTCTAACTGAAAAAGATATCAACGTATATCTTGTAATTTAATATGTGTGTGATATGTTCCAAACAGACTTCTTGCATCGTACATACAATAATTAATTAAGCACGCTTAATGATCAACTCACTAATTAACGTTACCACAAGATGTATAGGAAAAATGAATTACATCCTTTCATTGGAATCAAGATCACACAATTAATACAAAGGTTCAAGGATACTAAAAATATTCAAATACTATTATTTACTCTAATAAAATCGTCTGTGTTAATTTACGAAGTGACTGAATGCTACAAGAATATCCGTCTTTCTTTTTACAATGCCATTTAACCTACTATTGTCGATGCAAGTTTGTATATACTCACATAATTTAAATCGTCAGTTTGAAAATCCAATTCATCACAAAGAAAAAACAAAACAGCCACAAACAAAACAAAAGTTAGTAAAGGACGACCGGCTTTTTACCGAGAACTAACTGGAAAACAAAGACACAGAAACGAGTATACGTCACCAATGGTTACCTGTTTGATACTGAGCAGAATACGAGGTAAAGGTAAGTTCTGTGTTGCAACCGCGTGTTTTACTCAAATCACCTGCCTCGTACTAGGGCAGGTGCTAGTGTAGAAAATTCTTAAGTTTCAACTGAAATAAGAAATGTTGTAAGCTTATGATGAGGTAGTTAGTAGTTAGTCGATTTCTTGGATAGGTATTTATTCATAGTCGTGAATCTTGTGCAAAATAACAACGGCTTCTTTCAATATTAATTTGATTATGTAAATCGTTACACGTTCGCTTCATTTCCTGTTCATTTCCAGTAAGTGTTAAAATGCAGACATTCTTCAAGTATTAGAAAAAATATTATTAGGATAACAAGGGAACGAAAACTTGTCACAGTTTTTATATACCGGGTGACACAGGAGACATGAACACTCTGTAACTTTGCTATTTGAGAAGTTACAATTATCAATTTTGGGAAAGTTGTGTATTACATAATTGTCCTTGTTTTGGGCTTATCAAACATTTTCTTCAACTTCTAGTTTAAACGAAAATGACCCAAAATCTGTTATTTTAAATGGTACCCTGTATATTTTTTTACCTATATGATTCATTTTTAAATTATCGTTTCAACCATGTATCGCAACATGACATTCACTTTTAAAAATAACTAGTTAACAGTAATTTTATTGTATTAAGTCTAGGTATCCATGATATAACCCTTGGCAGATACTGAAGCTTAGTGTGTGCCATGATATCGAAAGATCTCTAGTACATAACTTTATGTCTCATATTGCTAACGCCAAAAATTTTTTTTGAGACGTTTCGTTCTTGTATACACACTAAATCACATTTTAATTCTTTTTACTCCCTTTCATAATAGTGTGCGGATGTTATTGGGGGTGATAGTGGGGGGGGGGGGGGGGGGGTGTATGCTGATACAAACAAAAATTGAGATCTTGACTTTTCGTACATGCCCTAAATTGCAATTTTATGAATTCTTACCTGCTTGCTTTGCCTATTCACCCTTATTTACCCCGTTTACCCCCGAACCCTTCAACAGAATTAGATCAATATTTAATCTAGTTCCAGATCTCGTTACAGTACATAAGTGTGCCAAATTTCAAGTCAATATCATAAACGGCTCCAGAGTAAACGTGTGCACAAAAAAAAGTTACCGACAGTCCGACAGACAGGCAGGAAATTTTTTTTTCTCTCAAATTTAAAATCTCGACGTTTCATGACATTTTAACCTCTTTTAACAAAAATTTTAATTTTTTTTTGCGTTATTATACTTTCACTAGACGTGGAAGTAAAACCAAGATAGGAACCACATTTTTACTTTCACGTCCAGTGGCAGTATAGTAACGCAAAAAAAATCTTTTCTTTTGTTGAAATAGGCTTAAAATGTCATGAAACGGCGAGATTTTAAATTTGAACGGAAAAAATCCTGTCTGTCGGTCTGTCTGTCCGTCTGTAACATTTTTTTTTTGTGCACACGTTTACTCTGGAACCGTTTATGATATTGACAAGAAATTTGGTACACTTATGTATTACAACGAGATCTGGAACTAGATTATATTTTGATCTAATTCCGTTGAAGGGTTCGGGAGTAAATGGGGTAAATAAAAGTACATAGGCAAAGCAAGCAGGTAAGAGTCCATAAAATTGCAATTTAGGGCATGTACGAAAAGTCAAGGTCTCAAAATTTTTTTGGCATCAGCAATAATTAGATTCTAGCTAGAGGAAGAATTAGAAAAAATCGATCAGTAAATATAAAAGCTACGAAACTGTACATAATGAGTTTCCGAACCTTTTATAAAATTCAACAAAAACAGAAATATTGCATAGTATAATATACTAGGAAATCAATCAACCGGGCATCATCGGGAGACGATTAAAATTACAAGTATAGTAATAATACCTAACAAATTAAGTTATTCTCAAAAGGCTGAGGCGGTATTTAATATTTTAATACTTTTTAACCGACTTATAGAGATCCAGGATTTGTCTGAGTGAAGGAGTCGGGGCCCTACAGTTTATAGTGGGATCTGAATTACTTCATGTGGATTAATTTATGTCTGAAAATTATTTCGCAGCAGGTGGGGCTCGAACCAACTTCATTAGGTATACTCAGAGATAAAGTTAGACGTGCTAAAACACTGAGCTACCGTATTCCATAGAATATTCAACAATTATCTGTATAAAAACTTCAATAAACTGAATTACTTTTAATTATCAACAATTCTTTGAGAATTATAGGAGTAGGCATAACTCCTTAAACAACAAAAGCATTATATTTGAATCAATCATAGAAATAAATAACCTGTGACGAATAATCTAAAATAAACAAGTACTTGGCTTGAAATTTAAAATAAATTGCGAATACTGCGATGTTTATTTTTGTTTAAAAATATAATTATTTCCGGTTAGATACTTTTTAACTATGCGTTTAATTATAAAGCGTAATGGTATTCAAATACTTTAACGTGAATTTCACTGTTAAACCCAAGAAATTTTAACTATATTTACACATTTGTGTACTATGTACTATGCATATTATTGTAATATCAAAAAGGGTAATTGGTGTTATTCAGTTATTTAGGAATTGTAATAATTTGTGGGGATAGTAAATGATCCAAAATTAAATTATCTCTGACCCAAGTCTCCCCGATCTGATGGCATAAAGCTGGAAAATGGAAAGCAATGGCGGAGCCAGGTAGAAGACCTAGGAGGAATTTGTCTCTCCTCGAAGTATTTTCTAACGATCAATTTTACGTTATTATTTAGTTTTTTTAATTAAGTCGAAACTAGAACCGATGTTTCTTCTTTCAAAGCTAAGTTATAAAAATGGCGCGCATGTCCCCCCACCAAAGTTCATTTCTGGCTATAGCACTAATGGAAGAGGTGATGTATAAACTGAAAAAACTACCGCAAACTTAATGTAGTACACATGAAAGTTAACAATGTCATACGGGTGTGACTGTGAGTTATTCTCCTAACACACACTGTGTCGGGAAAATGTCAACAGAAAATCGCGTGTATAGGTGCTTCCCTTTTACATAAAACTGAGTCTAAGTCAAATGTGAAGTGAATGTATAAATCTCAGTGAATATGTTGCTGCTCAGTTGTACTCTTGTACAATTTATTTCCTAAACACCTAACATTAACCTCAATCTTCAACTGAGTACAGAGCATGGTGTAATATATAAGATGGTCCGACACACGCCACTTACCATGTTAATCGACGGCTTTATAAGTGCTAGATTTCTATTTAATTCAGTAGATGGCGCCCCGAATATACCCCTGCAATTACCTATTTATTTTGATGCATGTAGTGTTGCATATATACACAACTAAATGGCAAAACTAAGACAAAAAGAACGAACTAAAAGGCTCCTTAAATATAAATACAACAAATCTACAGAGCATTAATTATAGTAGAGCTAGTGCAGTTGAGTTCGAAGTGGGGGTAGAAAATCTCACGTTAGATTCACTTTCAGAAAATAAAACAAAACGTACAAACAACTGAGTAATGACGTCAAATAGTGTGAGAATAAACTGATATTTCGTGTAAAGGGGAAGCACCATAGAGTTAAAATAGACTGGAGATGTCATGAAATACAAATTTTGAATGCAAAAACGACACTAGTAGACGTGGCTAAGTGTTGTATCAAAATGGTTGTCTTACCAGATCTGGACTGTTTTAAATTATAAGAACGTAAATAAACTGTTTTATTCCATTGAAGGGGTCGGACGAACTACTGAATGTTTGCGCCTCTGGACTAGATAATGTCCCCCCTCGTTTTCGAGGGTGCTGAATCTGATTCCCGGGAGTAAACCAAATTTTCCACCTCGGCAACCCTCTCAAATTGGCCAAAAACCACCCCCAATGTCTTCTTTTCCGTGAACCCGTTTATTTTCCCGTTTTTCGACTAATTAGTATTCCCTCAAGTAGAACGGAAGGTCCGTCAAGGGATTTGACCTCCGCCAACTCTATCCCAGGCTTCCAACCCTTGTAAGGGGTGAAGAATTGATTTGTTTTTGTGAAAAAAAAAATATTTTGTAGGAGGTGGTAGGTGGCCAGGATTCTGTAACCACCCCCGGAAGTTGTTTTCACCCTTCAAGAGGATGAAAAATTTTTTCATCTATAATTGAAAAATAGTATAAATAATATGTATATTAGTGTTTTTATAAATTGATTTTCCACCCCTTTGAAGGGTGAAAACAACTCTTGGGGCCGGTTACACATCCTTGGCATCTACCACCTTCCTCAAAGAAACGCCTCCTACGAAATATATTTTTTTCTGACAAAAACAAATATCAATTTTCCACCTCCTACAAGGGCTGGAAGCCTGGGGTAGGGGTGGCTGAGGTCAAATCCCTCGAGGGACCTTCCGTTCTACTCGAGGTAACAACAATTAGTCTAAAAACTGGAGAAAATAAACGGATTCGCGGAAAGGGGACTTTGGGGGTGATTTTTGGCCAATTTGAGTAGTTTGCCGAGGTGGAAAAATTGGTTTGACCCTGGGAGTCGATTCAGCACCCTCTAGTTTGAGGCGCAAATATTCGGTAATTCGTCATAAATCCCGACTCTTTAAATGGACTGTTTTAATAAATTCAGGTTTTTCAATCAAATGAGTTGGTGTAAAGGATATGTGTATATTTAAATAAAACAAAACATATCTATAGTACAGCCTAACATTTGCGTATTTATTTGCTACTGGTTTTATTAATAGCTGGCTGTCCAAGGGCGACTGGTCAAAAGAAGGATTTGAAAATATATTTTTTAAATTTAATTAAATGAATTTTCTTAACGGCTCTGTGTGTTGTTTATATTATATACTAACCTATGAAATGTTATCCAGGTGATTTCCTTTTTATTAACACTGTCTCCAGAAGAGCGCCTTCTTTGGGCACATGATACCATTGTTCTTTTGGTAACAAAACTTCACAAATTCTCGATAACAAATAAAAATAAGCAGATACCAAACTGTCACTTTTGACAGAAATATGATAACAATATGGCTGGGTAATGCTACATTTGACTACGTGACTGCTTCTCCTATATATTCTAACTCTACGGGAAGCACCTTATATCACGGCTTGTGCGTTATTTTCCTAATATAGACGTGTGTTAGGGTCAACTGTCACAATAAATATCATGTCATATTTCGGCCTCACGTGTCAATATTTTCAATCGTGTGTTAAATGCCACTTTCCGTGGTCGGTGCTCGTTATGTAATACACTATTTCACTAATGTATTAGTAGTCCATTAGATCATAGCGTCCCATTGGATGATCTAAGGATTTCTCAGAATCTGAAAAAATCTTTTAAATGTGATATATTTCAGAAAATCAGGTGATTTTGAATTTGTTCTCATGAGTTTTTGAGACTAAACACGAATATATTAATGGTCCACTTGAAATGCAGAATTATGTAACTTCTTAGAAACATATTTAGGGCATTCTGAACAACGCAAATCATATAAGCTAAGGTAGTACAATTTTGATTTTCTGCATCCACATGCAGTTGCGTACTATTTCTTTAGTATGTTTTTTGTCACTATGAGATTAAAATTGACTCGTCTGAATTAATGCTGTTCAAAGAAATTCAATAATACTGAAAATGTATCTTGTCTTTTCAAAATGAGAGGCTTCTGGTTTGATAAAGAAACAACAGTTTTAAGAGTTTATAATATTGAATTTATATGAAATCAAACTATTGCTTTATTTGTGAAATTATCATTGTTTTTCAGTCATTTTCTAATATTACAATAGATTTGATTATTTTTAGCGAGAACTTTCCGGGGAATATTTTATGGACAATTCTTTTGTATTCCCTGATTACGAAAACAATGTTTTCTCGAAAAAATGGGTGTAGCTTCAAGAGTTATTTGCACTTTTCTGATACGCCTACACGAATTTTCTATTAATTTATGTAGTATATCCCGTTCATGACTCCACTTAGCCATACCGCAGATAACCATACGTTATACTCATGTAGTCCGTTAAGTTCATTTGTCATTTTTTTATGAGTTGTAGGTCTAGGCGATGCTAAAAACCGTGACTGGTTTAATTTCTGACTACAGTTATTAACATATTTTAAAAATTAGTTTATTACTATAATCTACAAAAAGCTTCTTTCACCAATATATTTGGAGAACATTAAATAATTAAAAAGTCACAAAATTTATTTTAGTACGTTTTATTATTTATGCCTATACATCTACAAATCAGGTTTTCTCTTAGATATTCTACTCGAAAGTACCTTTAAGCACACTCACAATTCAGAGACATTTTAGGACGTGCATTGGTTTTCTACGCTTCAACAACATGGGCCGCAGGGACCGCAACAAGGGCCGCACGGACCGCAACAAGGGGCAGGACAGGGCAGAACGCATGGAACATACACGCAAGGCATGCAACACGGAGCACAGCAAGGGGCACAAGGACCACAGCAAGGGCCGCATGGACCGCATGGACCACATGGACCGCACGGACCGCACGGACCGCAGCAAGGAGAAGGACAGCAAGGCATATTGTTTCTGTTTGTTCAGTATTTAGCAGAAGATTAACACTTAAAATTTTGATAACACATAAGACGTGACAGAAAAGTTTTTAATATTATAATTAGTGTTTATTTACTGTTGTTACTAGGCAATACGTAAGGTAAGGGTTACTTGATGTATAATTAATAATTTTATCTGTACACAAATCCAAATTGTTAATATCTTAGAGAGCACTATAAATCGATATACATGTATTCCGTATCATAAATTATGAATTTTCATTTAAATTATATGTTAAACAGCCACGAAAAGGAAGATGTTGTTATCCTTGTTGTTAGTTATCGGCCACCTCAAACCAACAGAGAGATAATGTGCTCGCTAACGAACGTATTGTCAACAGGAGTTCCAACAGTATTCTGGCCGTGGATTAAAGCCAGCTTAGATCACGGTTAGGAACCGTGAGCTTAGATAAGATCATAATATACAATCTAGGCGAGGTTACCATTAGGGCAAAGGTGAGTTACAGGCTGCCTCCAGGGAGGAGTATTATCCCAGGTGCTGTGGGCAATCCTTGTTGATGAACTCCTCCAGATATTGTCGGCAGAAGGCGTTTACTGCCTAGGATATGCTGCCGATCTATCAATGATAGTTAAGGGACGATTAGCGAATACGATATCAGAGCATTCGTAAAGAGCCCTAAATATTGTCGACAAATAGTGTAGTAAGAAAGGTCTTTCTATAAACCTCGCAAAACCACAGTCGTCTCTTTCACGCAGAAAAGAGCACTGGAAGGCCTAAAGCCCTCAATGCTCAATGGAGAGAAAATTCCATTTGCCAGTAAGGCGAAATATTCAGAAGTCATTTTTTACCAAAAATTAACACGGAATGCCCACAATCAAAAAGTCACACAGAAAACAACAATTGCTCTGGGAAGGTGCAGGCAAATGTGTGTGGGAAAACCGGGGATTAAACTCCAAAATAACCCTATAGTTATACACTAGGGTAGTAAGACCCAAGATAACCTATGGATATTGGATTATATCAACTGTATGTTCATCTCTAATCAGTTGACAGGAGTTTCATTAAAGACGAACCTTCCAATGTCCACATTAAATGTGCCATTGAAAGTATATTTCCGCTAAAATCCAAAATCATTAATAAAAAGGGTAATAAACTAAATATTAGATGGTTTACTGATGATTTGAAACAAACAAGAGACATCCTGGATTTCTTGTACGATATCTACAAAACAAACCCATCCGATGATTTAAAAAATTTAATCAACTCGAAAAAAATTAGTTATAAAGGTGATATAATTGAAGCCAAGAAAACTGCACATAATAGATAGGTATCACAATCGAACAATCAAAATAAAGCCATGTAGCAAATCGTAAATAACTATAAAGTAGACAATCAGGACAGTACATATGATATTTCACCAAATGAATTTAACAACTATTTCACAAACATTGCTACAAAATTAATAAATGCACTCCCGGTAAGTAACATAACCCCGGATGAATATATGAAAAAAATAAACACTGATCAGACAACGAAAACGTTTAATTTCCATACGGTGTCGTATGTCCAGGTATTAGATATAATAAATAACTTAATATAATAAAGAAAGCAAACAGTAAAGATATTTTTAATATTGATATTAAAATTTTAAACTGCATCAAATAAGTAATACTAATTCTTTTAACTAATTTAATAAATTATTTCATCATTAGTAATGTTTTTCCTGATGTCCTGAAATTAGCACGAGTGGTTCCAATTCACAAAAAAGGTATAGTACTGATATGCTAATTTCAGACCTATATCCATTATCCCAATTTTTGCGAAAATTTTTGAAGTTGTAATTAAATAACAAATTACCAGTAATTTGAATTGCATAATAATAATAATAATAAATCGCCTTTATTTAGATTTCAGTCTTGGCGGAGTTCAGTCTAGCTGCTCTACCACTCAGCCAAGACAATTCATACAATAAATATTAACAATAGAAAATATTATATAGTACAAGAACAAAAAAAAATCACAAAAGATAATAAAAATAACAAAAATATAGCCATTCACAGAAATTAACAAAGAAAAGTGGAAAAATGACTGGTAAAGTGAATTAGAATAAAAATTAAATTAAATTAAATTAGGTCATTGTTTATCTAGATACAGCTTTTTTACTTTATTTTTAAAAGAATATATCGACAGTGACTTTAAGTCCTCTGGTAAAGAATTGTAAGTGGTTACTGCTTGATAGGAGAAAGATCGTTGGAATAAGGCAGTCGTATGTTGGGGTGTGGTAAGTTGATTAGTATACCTCAAGTTTCTATTATGGATGTAAGTTCTCGGGAGTAATTTACTTGACAGATAATTGGGACAAGAGGTTGCTAGAATTTTGTGAGTGATGCAGGCCAAATGGAGATTTCTGCGATTTAACATTTTAAGCCATTTGATGTCATTGATATAGGGAGTTGTACGGTCTCTATATTGCAGTCCAAAGACGAAACGTACACATGAGTTTTGCACTTTTTGTATTCGCATGGCGGTATGAGCATCTAGACAGGGGCCATAAACAATATCACAGTAATTAAAAATTGACAGTATCGACGTGTCACATAATCTAATTTTAATATTACGAGTCAGGCAATGACGGTTGGCGTATAAATTTTTTAGTAAATAATAAGATTTTTTAACAAGAGTATTCACATGTTCAATGAATCTAAGTTGGATATCTATTTTTAACCCTAAACTTTTGTCCATCTACCTGTATAGAAACATTGTTCATGGCCCTCTCTCTATCTTTGAAATTGCCAAATAGAATAACTGATGACTTTGTACTGTTAATATTGAGACAGTGGTTTTTTGATATTCTTACTAATGATTTAATGTCGTCGTTAAGATAATTTTCCATGTGGAGAAATTGTTCGATGCTTGAGGAGAAATATAAGTTTGTATCATCAGCATAAAAATGAGAGTTGAAATTTTGCAAGACTTGTTTGAAGTCAGAAGTGTAGATTATAAAAAGTAATGGTGCCAAAATACTGATTACGCGCTGATTTCTTTCAGTTAAATAACATTTAATTAATGAGTATGCAGAACAATTAAAGCCGAAATATTTAAGCTTCGCGCATAAAAGTTGGTGATTCATAGTGTCAAAGGCTTTACTATAGTCTAATGATACTAGTAAGGTTACGTTGCCCTTGTCCCGACTGCTAATAATATCATCAGTGATTTTTAGGAGCGCGCTTACTGGTAAAATATTTATGGGCCTTAGATCAGCAAAAGTATTTGCTTCACTAATTTTACTGAGTGGTATAATGAGTGAAGATTTCCAGCTCCTTGGGAATATACCATCTATGATATATTTATTTACTATAAAGGTGACTATAGGAGTGAGAAACGGTATACAAATTTGTAACATTTTTAGTGTGATCCCATCGGATCCCATTGCATTGGTTTTTATATTTCTTATGTAGTTTTCAACCTCGACATCTGTGATAGTGTTAAATGAAAAATTATTTGTAGGATGAAATAAATGTGTACAATAAAAATCGATAGTGTAATCAGGAGGGGGGGGGGGTGATTAATTGGCTAACTGACGTAGTAAAGTAGTTATTGATCTCATTCGGATCATTTAGGTGATCTGGTAAATTATTTGCACCCTTTTTTTTACTATGTCAAATAATCTAAGAGTATCCCATAGTTTCTTGTTATCATACTGATTTTGAACAAATTCAATATAGCTTTTTTTTTCATTTCGTATGGCAGCTGTAACCATATTACGTATATTTTTATACTGTTCCCAATCGCCAGCATCACGTGTTCTTTTAAATTTAGCCATGGCATTTTTTCTGGTTTTAATCATTAGCTTAACTACGTCAGTGAGCCATGGAGCCTTTGGTTTGTTAATTCTGACGGTCTTAAGAGGTGCATGAGTATTAAATAATTTAGTCAGATAATCTGTGAATATTTCTACTATTTCATTACAATCATTTAGCGAGTATAGATTATGCCAGGGTAAGGATCTAAGGTCGGCATCGAAATTATCAAAATTAAAATATCTAAAATCCCTGAAAGTTCTATAAAATTGTTTCGGTTTGACTGTTTCGATAGATAATTCGCAATACACTAAACAATGATCAGATATATCATAAGTTTCTAGAGTGTTACAGGTCCGAATAAGCTCATGATTACTAATAGAAATTACGTCGATTAGAGAATTATTGTGTGCATTAACTCGAGTAGGCTCATGATTAACCAATGAGAGACCATATGTTTCCAAAAATTCTGTAAATTTAATATTATTATTATTATTGACGGTGTTTAGTAAATTAATGTTTATATCCCCAGTTAACACAATTTCATCCACTACGGGAGTCAGATAAGATATAGAATTTTCTAATTCATTAATACCATCAGAAACATTCGTACCCGGGGGTCTGTAAATTCCCCCCAGAGCAAAAGTAATATTATTAATTTTGAAACTCATCCAAAGTTGTTCTAAAGATGCATTGATCCTATTTTCAATATTACATTTATTTACATTTATGTGGTCTCTATGAAACAAAGCTAGCCCACCACCTCTGCGTCCCACACGATCTTCCCTAATGATTTTATAACCAATTATTGAAATTTGCTCCGACGGTATTATAGGAGAAAGCCTAACCTCTTTAATTCCAACCAATTTGGATTTAGAAGCAATAAATCGACAACATGCGCTATCAACAAATTCACTGAGTTTGTAAATGAAGGATTTGAGAGAGGCCAATATATTTATACACAATTTCTTGACTTAACAAAAGCATTTGACTGCGTGCCGCATAAAATTTTATTAAACAAATTAACTTACTACAATTTTAGCAGCAGTGGTATAGATATAATTAAGTCATATCTCATAAACATAATAAATCTGAATCCCGTGAAATAACTTACGGAGTTCCACAAGGTTCTGCTTTGGGTCCAGTACTTTTTTAAATTTTCGTTAATTATGCTATTTCACAAAATGCAAAATTTGTTTTATTTGCGGATGATTCTACAATTATATCTAGAAATAACATTAATGATTTATTGTCGGATGTACGCGACACGGATTTATTAGTTCAAGAATGGTTCGTGGCAAATAAACTAACTTTAAATGTATCGAAGACGGAAAACATGATTTTTTCACTTGGAAAATTAAGCGATAACCATATTAGTGGGACAAGTTACTGTGTAAAATTCTTAGGGGTTTACATAGATAGTAGGCTAACATGGGAAAAACATGCTATTGCTGTTTGTAGTAATGTTTCCAGGAGTATGTTTTTGTTACGTAAACTGGTGAATCAAGTTTCTCAAATGACTATGCCTACTATGGTCTTACACATTCCACAATATCTTATGCAATTTTAGCATGAGGTCATTCACCCCATAGGTCGTCAGTGTTTGCTATACAGAGAAAGGCAATAAGAATCATTGCTCGGATAAATTACAGAAGTGACTGCAAATATTCTTTTAAAAAATTTAAAATTTTAACCCTGCCATGCATATATATTTTACAGTGTCTTTTATATAACTCTCACTTCAGCAGACATACAGAAGTTCACAGTTATTCAACAAGAAATAATGAAAATATTAACTTAGACTATTTACGTCTTAATAAACTACAAAATGGTGTAAATTATCATGCTGTCAAATTTTTTAATGTTTTGCCTATTGAAGTTACAAACCTGGATTTGAAAAGATTTAAAACTACACTAAAACGGTTCTTATTAGACAATGCGTTCTATAACTATGACGATTTCGTACGTACAAAATTTGATAAATTAATTTTACCTACATGTACAGTTTAATATTAGTGCAATATGTATAACACTAATAAATTATTATTGTTATTATTTTAACCTCTCCACAATAAAATTGTGAGAGGTTATTAAAATTGGTTCAAAAACAAAAATTGAGATAACATCAAATCCTTACGTTTTGAGGTCCTAGGAACCCAAAAAAATGGTTTTTGAAAAATGTCTGTGTGTGTGTATGTGTGTTAGCACGATAGCGCCGAAACTACTGAACGGATTTGAATGAAACTTTGCATGTGCGTTCCTTTAGTGCCCCAAAAGAACTGAAGAGGTTTTGGTTGAGATCGAATTACGTTTAGTGCTATTTTGGCGCAACAAGTTGTTTATTTTATAATTGCTTTCAATTTGCAATGGAACCATTGAAAAGCAGTTAAAATTCTGATTTCAACGATATATCACACTTCCACCCTTTCGATTTGGTTCCCGTGAAAAAAATTAAAAACAAAGCAAATATGAAGCATAGATCGCATTTCGCATGACATGATCGATGCGCGTAGCCGTTACGTCGTGAAACTCGTCACATCACGTGTCAATTCACGTGTGAGGGTTTCTTCACTGCTCTAAAAGTAGAGCGGATTACGTTTAGTGCCGTTTTTATATATATATACAGACAAATCGAAGAATTAAACTACAAATATTCCTCTAAAATCTAGTAAAATTACTGAAATGCTAATATTTCATTTAACAAAGACAGCCGCGAGCGATCGGATTGCAATGAGCAAATTTTGATGATTGTCATTGTCATCGTTTGTCATCCGATAACGTTGGTGTCATGTCATGTTAATAAGATTTTGGCATATTTATAACTTTTAGTGGATTGTCACAAACTTTAAAGGTAGATGTAACAATATAAATATCATATGCTTTCTGTACCTTCGTTGGTGAATTTATTATAAATCTCTAAATAAATCACTTTACCAATTTTCAGTTTGTTGCTTTACAAATCTGTAGTATTTAGGATAACTAGACTTTCTTAGTCGTTCAAGTGATGTTAAAGTTGTTAATATCCTAATAGTATATTATTCAACGAGCGATGATGTAGGTAGTAACTCGCATAGATGATTGTAAATTCATTAAGTTGAAGGTTATTTTAGCGCCCCAGAAGATCTGAAAAGGTTTTGGATGAGATTGGATTACGTTTAGTGCCGTTTTGTCACACAATTTAATGCTCTTTTCGGCTTCAAAGATCCACCGAGTGGGGAGGTTCCAGCCGCTTCCAGTAGCTGCCGATTTTTATTATTATATATTAGTGTCCATTGCATGATAGCGTTGACTGTTTTGTTTGTTTATTTATTTTTTGTGTTGTAAATGTTATATACTCTACATGTTATTTATTATTATATTTTATTACATATTGTCATGTTTTGTTTATAATTGTTATTTTCTTGTTCTTGTCAAAACACAATTACTAGGGAGTCAGAATAAAGTAACCCTACCATAGGCACGAGGACACGAAGAACACAATGGAAATCAAAAGGCCGATGAATTGGCCAGAGGAGGTGCGTTTAAAGCCCTAATAAGAACCAAACCCTTCTGCACCGCCGACGTTGCAATGTCATGCATACAAACAGCCATTAACGAATGGGTGCAAAATAAATCTATGAATTGGTGAAAGAACTTCTCAAGCCAAAGAGTTCATTAAAGAAGGATCGATCAAACTTACGGAAGACCTACTACCAAGCCATTAGGATGATGGCACTGGATATTGCTGGCTTAAAAGTCTAATGCCTGGCAAAGAATGCAACATGAAGATTCTGCCAAGAGGCGACGGAAACCGCGGCTCATATACTTTGTTACTGTGAAGACCTAATGAGGCTGATATTTTAATTATTTAGAGAGGAAAACCAAGGGCGGATAGCTATATTAAGGGGCCTCTATCAAAACTATGGGGTCTGATACAAAAGACAAACCTCGATTAGGTGTTGTATGGAAAAATCTCTTAGAAATGCCACAATAGATCTGAAAAAAGTCGCAATGGTAAAGGCCAACCATCCAGCTCCTCCACTTATATCTAACTATCTATCTATCCATCTATCTATCTACCACTTTGTTCGATAGATAAATGTTACACTAAGGATGCTAACTAACGCAGTTTCCATGAAATCAGCAGTATCTATAAGTTAATTTGGAATTGATAATTTGATGATAAATTGATATTGATTTATTATCTCGCCTTGGCACAAAGTTTATTGTGCTCCAGATTACTCTATATTGTTGTTTGCTTCTTGCCACAGGGAAAATAAATGGTATATAAACGTCAACGAATAATGGCACAATAAATATTTGAAATGAAATTCTTAAATAAATTCTCAATAACTTTTATTATTTTTTTAATACCTCTTGTAATTAAAATTTCGCCATTATAGATATTTTCACACATCTCACCAAGTACACTTACAATTCAAAGATACTATAAGACGTGGATTGGTATTCAACATTTAGGTGGACAGGGGCCGCAGCAGCCGGTACAAGGTAGTGCAGGGAAATGCGCAGGGCACATAGGCCTCACGCAAGGTGGATATGGGCTCATGAAACAAGGGCTGCAACAAGGACCACAACAAGGACCACAGCATGGACCACAGCTAGGACCACAGGCAGGGGGAGGACAGCAAGGCATTTTATTTTTTTTAATTACTCTTTAGCTGGAAAGACAACACTAAAATTTTTGATAAGAACCAGAAACTTGACAGGATAATATGTTTAATATTGTTTACTGTAGTTACTAGGCAGTTCATTGTTTGATTAACAAATGAACTTTTTTTATAGTCACATAGAGCAGATAACTTTTCCAATATAATCTACATCTAGTTCAGATATCTGAGACCCAATTCTTGAAATCATAGGGATTGATTTTCTTGAGAAAATTTCCTCTCACTGAAATTCTCATGCGAATCAACAAATCAAGAGGATTGCTATTCTTGAATCTCGTAGGAATCAAATTCTAATGAGAACAGCAATGGAACCTGTGTCGAATTATACGTTCGTACTAAAATCTCTGTTTGGAAATATTTTTTTCTTTGAAGGTATATATTTCTACAGAATTTCTCCCTATTATATTATTTTAATATAATACTTCTTGTTAATGGTTTTAAATAGAAAAAAAATCCAGAATTGAAAAATAAAACTGGAAGTGATTAAAAGAATTTTTAATATAGTGTAAACTGAAATTATTTATAATTTTTTGTTGCAGTCTTTCTCCAGCAATTAAATCTGGATTTCGATTTGCTGTAGGTATAGCATTCATATCATCTTTAAATAACCAAAATCTAGTTCCTTGTCTCCTTCGTCCCTTCCCGGTTCTGGAATATTACTTTCAATGCACATGTTCTGCAGAACTGCACATGATTAATTATTTTTTATGCCTTTGTGGGGGCATAATGAAGTACTCTGCAAGTAGGCACTTTAGTAGATTTTGAAAGAGGATGTCCTAGTAGGTGCAGTAAAAAATCTATCCAGGGTATTTATTACATACCTCGCCAGAACCTTGGTCAGTCTAAAATGTTTAATAAAAAGTCCAGCGGATTTCGGTTCCTAATAAAATGTTGCATTTCATATGCAATGGCAGCTCCGGCCTCTTCCAAATTTTGTATAATTACAGCTTGAATCGGAAAATTACCCGTCGTTAAATTATGATATTTGAATACTGTATGAAACTAATTAAACTTATTAATTATTAACTAAATATTAATCAGCAAATGACATTTCACACTGTACACATAACCTTAAAGTATAATACAGAACTACGATAATTTTCGAATTTCTGTTAAAAACCATCGAGAATTTTTTCCTCTAATATCAAGAGAAATATTTCCTATGATTATTTTTAAGATTACGATTGTACCTAAGTCATGAGGACGTCAATTTCTTTAGAGAATTAATTCCTGCGATTCCAAGAATTAGATCCCAGAGGTAGTGTATTAAGTTAAGTAATTACCGAGTCGAGCGGTCACCTGTCATCAATGTCGTATACCCATATTAGAGTCTGTGTACAAAAGTGAATCAACCAAAATTCAGCTGAACTTTAAAATCCAAGGGACACTAATTCTAACCAGTTCAGCTTGAAATATGTTAAATATTGTTTAATAGTGACTTATAAAGAGGGCAGAGACCATATATTTCTAATTTGCTCATAAATCTTCATTTAGAAGAATAGTTTTACCATGCAGAAGATATGCTAGTTTTGATTTTTGGATCTGTCTTCTAAAGTGAAATTACTACTGTCTTATAACATTCTAAGTGAACACTTACGTAAATTCCTCTACCAATTAGTTCGGGAGAAATATATTTCCTCCTGTATCCTAATCCCACTCTTTTCTTGGGTCTCTTTGCGAACGTTCTTTCATGGGCGCCAACACAGCTATAATCCTCAAATCTTTCGACTCGATCTTTATCTAACTTAAGAGCAGCAAATATATGCACCGGTCTAAATAAAGTTGTCCCTTCGTCTTCAACCAATAAGTATGGGACTCTGCCAGCCAATACATCTCTTGTTGCTTCGGGTGGGATGACGATTCGGTAACTACACCAATAATTAAGTTTTGGTAAGTAATAGAAACAGTACTATTAGAACTAAATACATAGTAATCTACTTATAGTCCAATAAAATCGGACGAAATTTGTCGATTTAGATGAAATAATTCAAAGCGGGCTGAAATTTTTGGACTTTTTAACATATCAAAAGACCCCACCCGTAGACGCCGGGAAAGGGGGGGGGGGTAGAAAGAAAAAATGGTTTTTCGAAAAAACTCGGAAAGTATCAATTTGACTGTAAAATATGTAGGTACACATGAAAATTATAGATAATAAAAATCCACACAATTTCGTTTTGTTTTTAACTTCGTACGACCTATTGGAACAGAGATAGATTTTTTGAAATTTTGACAGTTTTGTGACGCAACGGAAACGCGAACGATCTTCGCTAAAATCTCAAAAATGGTTATTCGGATCGCAAAATGTTTCAAGTGAAAGTTGTGGAGAATTCGATTACGAGCAATTTTTTTTTATTTTTCATTTTCATTCGATCAATATTGGCAGAGATATGAATTTTTAAACATCTTTATAGCACTCTATCAGAACACTTGTTTCATGATAAAATCGATAAAAACTCGAAAACGATAGATGATACGCATACAGTGTATCTAATGAAAGTTAAAGAGAATCAAATTATGAATATGTTCATGTATGTACAAAATCGTTTTGATAACGAGTGAATAGAGATAAAAGGGAAAAACATGAAAAATTGTCATTTTCAAGTGCATTTTGACAAATAGCAATTTTTTTGATTGACTTTAGGCAGTAATGACACTAAAGGTTTTTTGAAGAGATTTAAATTATCTGTTAAATGATCTCCAAGTGACCTTCATACGATGAATGATTCACGAGTTACAGCTGTTTAAAGCTATGAGCAAGAATTTCTTTTTTATTATATATTAACATTTTCTTACAAGAACTGTGCATAAAATGTTTAAAAAAATATAAGCCCAGTATGAGACGACTCAGAAATGCTCACAGAATAACTTCTGGTACTTCAAAAAATGAAAAAATATTATTAAATGTACTTTTTTGTACTTCAAAAGCTAAAAATTAACCGCATTTCAATTGTCAGTTCCTAGTCGCTACATATTGAAAATCATACACGAAAAAAAGTGTTTTTTATAGGAAATTTTGTAAGTTTCATTTAGGTCTTATGGAATTTTGTCGTAAAATCAAAAGAAACGTGATATATACATAAAAGGGAATTAAAAAGTAATCTTGTTTCAATTTTTCTGAACAAAAACAATTTTCAAGAACCTTTTTTTAAAAGAAAATATATCTTGCGAAGCGAACGACTTATGCTATTGCATCACTTTCATATGTATATAAACTAATAAAAATAGGTCAAAACCAATTTTTTAAAAATTGTCATGCACAGTTCTTGCAGGAAAATCTTAATTTAGAATAAAAAAGAAATTTTTGCACATAGCTTTAAACAGTTGTAACTCCTGAACCGTTCATCATATGAAGGTCACTTGGAGCTCATTTTATAGATAATTTAATTCTCTTCAAAAAACCTTTGACATCATTATTGCCTAAAGCCAATCAAAAAATAGCTATCTGTCAAAATGCACTTGAAAATGATAATTTTTCATGTTTTTCCCTTTTATTTCCATTCACTCGTTATCAACACGGTATATACACCAACATATTCGAAATTTGATTCTCTTTAACTTTCATTAGATACACTGTATGCGTACGATTTATCGTTTTGGAGTTTTTATCGATTTTATCATGAAACAAGTGTTCTGATACGGGCTATAAAGATCTTTAAAAATTCATATCTCTGTTAATATTCATCAAATGGAAAGGAAATATTGGAAATTGTTCGTAATCGAATTCTCTACAACTTTCATTTGAAACATTTTGCATGACCATTTTTGAGAATTTAGCGAAGACGCGCTCGTTTCCGTTGCGTCGCAAAACTGCCAAAATTTCAAAAAATCTATCTCGGCTCCAATAGGTCGTACGAAGTTAAAAAAAACGAAATTGTGCGGATTTTTATTACCTACAATTTTCATCTGTACATATTTTACAGTAAAATTGATACTTCCCAGTTTTTGCGAAAACCGTTCTCCACTGCCCCCATCGTCTACGGGTGGGGACTTTTGGTATGTTAAAAAGTAAGTACCACAAAATAAGCCTGCTCCCAAAATTTCAGCCTGCTCTGATTTATTTCATCCAAATTTTCCCACTTTATTGGGCTATTATTCAATTACTAATTTTGGTGCATGAGGATTGAGGCAATTTTAAGAAAAATATTAATATGGATATAGATCCGAATTAATTAAATGAAATCACTGCAGAGCAGAATTCAAACCATTGAATCTACAGATGCCAAAGAGTAAGTAACTATTTTTTACTAGTACAATAAAGAGGTACTTTATAGCCACAAAACTATATCATAAACAGTTCTTTATAACGTGGTCGGACATAAAATAGTTTTAAAATTGTTTCGTATAAATTACTGGAGACATGGACAAAATTTTGCAAGAAAGCTACTAAACTCACAGTTTTAATTCGTTTTGAACGAAATCAAATGAAAACGTCACTAGATAGTTTATTGACAAACCGTGACATATTTCAAATATTAGTGATGATCAAGTAATACATGCGGCAGTGAAGTGCGGCCGTGAAGTAGAAGCGGCAAAAAAAATCGGCCAAGAAAATAACATTGATAAATGAATACAAAGAGTAGAAATGCTGTCAGATCCGATAAAAGTCATTTTCTGTGACAGTTGCCTAAAAAATTTGTTATTATATCTGACAGAAAGGTAAAGATTTGATTACCTCACAGTTTTATGCATATATGCTTCTTGTATAATTAAAAATGTTTTCATATTCAGAAAAATTTGTCGTTCTCCTATTTCCCTCAATTTTTACAAAAATAACATGAAGGTCATATCAAAATGTCATAATAGGTTAGACTCAAACTACATACGTGAAGTTGCAATTTTTGGTCAACAATAGTGCCAACTATATAAATTTAAGTTTATTTTTATAAAACAGGCATTTGTAAAGTTTAAATCATAGTTTAATATTAAGTTTAAACTAAACATAAATGTAGGGCTAATCTAACATTATAAAACTGGGCCTTAACTTCCGCGGATTGTAAAAGAAAAATTTTTAGGGAAAAGAAAGTGTTAAAACTCGCGACGCAGATTAATAAAATAAAATTTTTAGAAGGAACATTTCTAACTCTTCGTATTTCACTGCTAATTCAATCAATCAAAACAACTTTATTAATAATTCAAAGAATAAAAAAATTACTTTCCCGAGACCTGGACTGGAGCCAGCCAGCAAGTCCGACTCAGCTTACAAGTCAGAGAACACGATGTATATGTAAACAAGGTGTATAAATAAAAGCTTATCTTCTTCTACCAGAGCGGCAAATTATAATCAGTAATCTAATTTAAAATATCCAAAAAGAGGTTTAGAACAATTAAAGCTTAAACTGTTAAAGATAATAAATGTTGTTACCTAACTCGGGAAAAAACTAAATGAGAAACTCGCTCGAGATAACTACTCCAAATAAACAAAAATGAAGAAGGGAACAGGTAAGATTTAAAGAGAAAAAAATTAATTATAGTGTCATTTTCACACTGAGCTGACCTTTAGATCAAATCAAAATTAAATTTATTATTCAGTTCAGTTTACATTACATGTTCTTTTATTTGCTTATCATCTAAGCTCACAGAGGAGCTTGTTCATGATATAACAAATAATAAATTATATTTACAATAAAATACATTATGGCTTCTGGTACAAAGATTTGGTTAACTACTATTATTGAATAAAAGCGTTTGAACATGTCAGTTTGTTTGTTGGATGAATATCCACTATTTAGAACTAAAAATAACTTGAATTCCATATGAAGACAAATTTAATTTTAATATAAAACGAGTTTTAACCCAAATAAATAACCACAATAACGATTGACAAATCTTTAGAGTTTGAGAATTGCCGAACTTATTGAAAGCATAGATTATTTATATTTCTCTTTTTATTGAATATTTCATATTTTCGACTCAAAAGAGGTAAGAGAGAAGCTTGGTAACCATACGTGAACAATGTTTTTTGGGCTAGTGCTTTCTCTGTATGCAAGAGAAAATGGCTGCCTTAAATATAGATCAACCTACTTCTATAGCTTGTATTCTAAATTATGAAAGGATTTCTCAGTTTGTTGCATCACAAAAATTTCTGAATAATGAATGCATTCTATATATATGTTGAACCACTTTGCCAATGATACCCACCTAGAGATTAATAATGGTAATCGCTTCAATTCTTCTTCATCTTCCACAGGAGGTTCTGGTTCTTCTTCTATTTCTGCTGGGGGTTCCGGAGGAGTCGGGACAGGAGGTTCCGGTGGCGGAATTGGCGGTGGTCTACCCATGGGAATTAATGCTTCTTGCATCTTCTTCTCAGGCCTGAGGTACACAGGTCTATAGAGCATCGATCTCGGATGGTAGCGCTCCGTTTTTATGCAGATACTATTTTTAGTTATATCTAAAATATTTATGTTTATGTCTAATTATTAACACTAGCTGTTTTTATAAAAAATGTAGTTTGTAATTCGGTATAGTTAGAAAAAAGTGTAATTTATCTTTGGTTTATTGAAAAGGCCAAAGAAAGTGAAGATATTTTCTACAGATTGTAACCCCCAGCCATCGGTAGCATTAGTTGTTATCAATGAATTACGAAAATTATAAACTTACAACTGTATAAATATTTGTAGGTATTTAATGTACAAAATTTGTTACGCTGATTGTTAAAAAATAAAGAAAAAGGCGCTGTATACTTGCAAAACAGTGTAGAGAAGAGGGTCAAGTAGCACATGGTGCGTTAGGTACATGAGGTCCTTTGTCATTTAAAATTTTAATGGTTTACGAGCAGCATTAAAAGTATCTGAAGGAAATATAATAGTATTTATTTAATTCATATTCGAATTTTGAAGAAAAAATAGCATGTTGAATGTGAAATAAAGTAATTTTTTGTCGGATGTCACTTTTACTCCATATAAAACAATAAGTATACTATTTAAATATAAAACTACACAAAAACTTAAAGAAGACAACATAAAAATTTAATTTGCTCCCAAACTTTTCGTTTTAATTGGCGTTCATACATTTATCAATGTAGTTGCAAGCTACCAGCCATTTTACCATTAAATTAAAGCTCCTGTATCAAAAGCACAGGAAGCAAATAGTATATTGTTTTATTAGGAGTAAAATTAATACTTTTGTGATGATGAGTGTAGGTTTGCCGGACGAACGAAGTGAGTAAGAAATGTTATGATTTTCTGACGTTTGAAGAAGAAAATATTTTTTCATTTCATTTACTCATTTCATGACATTAAAGTTTGACATTCCAGACGGCTGTGCGTTGCCATTAGCAACGGAAGTAAAAGTACTTTTTCCTCCGCTGGAGCGGACTTTTACTTCCGTTGCTAATGGCAACACACAGCTAGATATTTTATATTTATTTTTTTATATAGCTAATCGACGTTTGATGAAAAAATAACATGTCTTGTTTGGAGTAAAAGCCACTTTTGTGACTCGTTTGTAACCTACAGACTTATCACAAAAGTATCACTTTTACTCCGAATAAAACAATATACTATTACATCTCCAAAAAATTTTATCTCAATATTTAACAATTTATTTTTTATAATAAAGTCGTTCTACCCACGGTGAAAAATTAGCTACGTTTATCAAAATATTATCAAAAAAATTGGCCGAATGGTAAAAATTTGGTCAATTTTTTTGATAACTAGAGACCCAAATATTTATGAAGTTGGTATCTAGAAAAAAATTTAATCACTATTTTCAACATTAATGGAGTTAGACGATGTGTGTTCAAGAAATAACAAGATTTAAAAAACGCTGAAATTAGGGAAATTCACATTTTTATAAAAACTGCCCTTGCAAAAATCCATAAAATTCATAAATCTCAAAGGCGCTATCTAATTATCGTTAAACAATTTTGTTCACTGAATAATTCTCCCTAACTATTAAGCAGATTCCATGTGAAAAAACATTCATGTGTTTATTTTATTAGACTAGAAGTAAATACACTAAAGGTAAAAAAAAGTGCAATAAAAACAGAAATCTAACCTTAAAGAATGGAACGCAGTGTATTGTTGCAACAGAAATAACCTACGTCTTGACACGAACGGTCGAATTAAGAATGACAATTAAGGATAAGAATAAATGAGATGTCGTCGATGGTACGTTATTTATGTTAGAGAACAGATAGGACGAACTCCTAGCCAAATACCACACGTGACTGATCCTTTAGATAAATATACGTCCAAAAGGTCTCCCAGTCTTATTCTGGAACATACCTCTCAGTCGTTTGACATTTAATTCGTGATTTTGCTTAAACGACCATACTTTTCCCGTTACTTGTCACCAATGTTAATAAAAACATTAAATAACTATGCAATAGGTACTTTTATATATTATTTTAAAAAATATGTTGTAATATTCAGATACAAAGATCATATACCTTGTTTAATTTTTCATGGAGCGACTCTTATATCTCAGAAACATAGAAACTACTAATAGTGGAGTAAATCTGCCAGATTTTTATAATCAATAAGAAACATCAAAGACACCCCAAAAATGTATTTTCCGGTTCTGAAATATTCCGCGTGTCCCACCACGCACAATATGGCTGAATTCTGCGTTTTTTATGACAATTATTGAAATATCTCGGCTTTTATTGTACACCATAGGTTTCAAGTTTAAATTCGAACGATATAACCTTAAAATCACTTAAAAATGCTTATAACCTATGTTCCTTTACTTTTATCAAGAACTCTTCAGGGAATGAACCAATTGTATTGAAATTTGAGGAAGTAGCATAGCTTTTGGTTATGAAAACGCGGGCCAAATTCAAGACAATAATTATAATAAATCGCCTTTATTTATGACTACTGTAAAATAATCCAAAATACATATTCGACCTCAGGTCGCACTTCCATACAACCGAGAGAAATGAGAGAAATAATATGAAACTATATACAAAAAAATATATAAGACCAATACAATATACAAATTATCTATTAGACATCAACCAGGTTTTGACTTTTTACTAAATGAAGTAATATTGGAAAGAAGTTTAAGGTTCAAATGAATTTGTTAAAAATTTTGACGGCGTTATATGTCAAACTCTTCTGAAACTGCACGGTATTATGCTTGTAATTATTATATAGGTACTTAAAATGAGTAAAAGGTTCATGTGTATCGCTAACTTTTAAAAATTTTGAATACAAATAGCTAGGTGTTTGAATTTTTCAACTTTATAAACAAGACATGCTAAATAGTTCTAAAAAACGCTCATTAATGTGGTCAAACTTGTGCAAGTTGAAACTAGATTTTATATAAACATTTTGTATTTTTTGGGGAGTGCTTTTGTCTCCATACCTAATAGAGCAGGTCAATACACGATATCGCAAAGCAAGATGGGAGATAAACAGTCACGTAACATCAGCTTTATATCAGAACTAAGCACCCCCCCCTATGCATGTATTAATAGTTTAAACTTACCATATGATTTTTGTACCAATTTAACAACGTATGTGGAAAATCTTAACTTAACATCGAGATATAAGCCTAAATTTGGTGCTTCATCAACAGGGGTCAAGTCTTTCTCTCTAAGTATAATTTTAAAACTAGGATCACTAGCCACTTTGTACCTATTCTTACCAAAAACTAATGACTTAGTTTTAGACTTATTTAGAGCTAATCCATGGGCATTAAAGACATCTGCAGTTGATGTCGGGTTAGAGTTAATCTTATCCTTTGCTAGTAAATAATCAATCTGAAATATAATTGGGGATCGTCCGCATAATTATGGATTGAACAAAACTTTAAAAATGAGTGAAAATCAGAAATCTATATAGAAAATAAAAGCGGACTGATATTAGTAGTATGGAAATGAGAGAGGGTCTGTTCGGTTCGCCGTTCATGATCAGATTAGGGATGGGGGGTAATTAGAGTAGTGGGAGATAGTTAGAGGGCGCGACGTAAGAGGGCGGAGCTTAGGGGGTGGGACGTAAGAGGGCAGGGCCTATGAAAGGTAGTGGTGGGAGGTAATTGAAATAGTGAGAGGTAATTGAAGTGACGTGGTAATTAGCGTGGTAAGAGGTAATTAGCGTGGTGGGGCTAATTAGAGTGACAGGCGATAATTAGAGTGGTGGGGGGGGGGGCAATTTAAGCATAATTAGGTGTAATTGTAGTAACAATGAGGGTAATTGTAGCAAAAATAAGGGTGATTGGAGTAACGGGGGCAAATGCAGTAACAATTGGGGTAATTGCAGTAACAATAAGGGCAATTACAGTAACAATGGGCGTAATTGCAGTAACAATGACGTTAATTGCAATAACAATGGGGGTAATTGCAACAACAATAAAGGCAATTGCAGTAACATTGGGGTAATTACAGTTTCCATAAGGATAATTGCTGTAAAATAATGGTGAATAAAGCAATTATGTCCGCCCATCCGTCTGTCCGTTTGCCCACCTGTTCGTCTGTCTGCCCACCTGCTCATTGCATTGTCCTATTGCACTATGTATTTTTTTTACAAGGTCATAAACATTCACTCATGATTATATACCTAAAGTTACAAAATTATTTTACCTGCCTTATCTTTGAACTGATTTATGAGATGAACAATTACGACCTACCGGCCTTATCTTTATGCCGATCAACAATTATTTCACCTTATCTTTAAGGACATCTTACACTGATGAACCTTTTGTGTCTACCTGTCTTATCTGCAATGCATTTTCATTATTTGTCTTATGATTGCATTTCAAGAGTTTGCAATGTATTCAATTGCGACCTACTTGGGAGACTGACGTAACCTGGGGAACGTACTGTATATTGCAGTTTATATGTCATATCTCAATAATGGTCCAAGGAAGCCTTTCTTTATATTCCCGGATATAGAATTAGCTCCCAATAACATTACCAATATAATGAAATATCGCCCTGTATTGTAAATTAAATAAGTATACCTCCTCCCAGTTTTATTTGCCACATATTTATTTCATTACATACAACATATACCAATATAAAAATGGTCTTTGATCGCGTCAATCATAACATCCTCTTACAATGTCCTGAAAAAATTTTTAATATCTTTACGAACCAGGCAATATTAATTAATAGTGGTCCTAGATGTTAAGGATAGCGCTATCATTGCCTACATTGAGATATATAAGAAGTATGTCATCCTCTGACGACGGCTGGAGTCGGTATTGCTGCATATGTTACAACATAGGGTAGTCTTAAACACTGCAGCTATCTAGAAAAAAATAGACAAAATATTAATTAACACTAAGCTAAAGAACCCGCAGCACAATAGCAGGCTTTATAACATTTTACATCCATCCCACTTATGATGCCAAGATGCCTTTATACAGTTTTCAGATCCACAATAGTAAGTACATAAATCCGTTGAAGAGATGTTTATCATAAAAAACAAGCTACTCTCATAATGCAAATCAAACCCTTGAAGTAAATAATCTGCAACCATAGGATAAAATTCTGCACTAAGAACGCTTGAATGACCTGATAGTGTAAAAATATGCGATATAATTGACGTTATTTGGACATTGTTGCGTGAATTTATTGACTCCTCCTGATGGGTGACGGTCATTTTTATTATGGTGCAGACAATACAAAACATCCTTACCGCATCTTATAATGTAAATCAAACCATAAGATAACCTTAACGGAGTAAGGATGCTTCTGTACCTAAAGCCGTCAAGGAGGGAGCGCTTATAATATATTTCAAACCCTTGAAGTGCAATCATAAGGCAAATAATGAAAAAGGGTACTTCAACAATGCATTGCAGATAAGACAGTTAGGCACAAAAGGTTCATCAGCGTAAGATGTCCTAAAGATAAGGCAGATAAAATAATTGTTGTTCAGCATAAAGATAAGGAGGTAGGTCGCAATTGAATATATTTCAAACCCTTGAAGTGCAATCATAAGGTAAATAATTGTTGATCAGCATAAAGATAAGGCAGGTAGGTCGCAATTGTTCATCTCATAAATCAACACAAAGATAAGGCAGGTAAAATTATTTTGTAAATTTAGGTATATAATCAAGAATGAATGTTTGTTATGACATTGTAAAAAAAATGCAAAAAGTGCAACAGGACAATGCAATGAGCAGGTGGGCAGACATCAGACGAACAGGTGGGCAAACGGATGGGCGGATGGGCGGACATAATTGCTTTAATCACCATTATTTTTACTTCAATTATCCTTATTGTTACTGTAATTATTCTTATTGTTACTGCAATTACGCTTATTGTTGCTGCAATCACCGTTATTTTTACTGCTTACCTTTGTTTTTACTGTAATTATCCCATTGTTACTGCAATTGCCTTTATTGTTACTGCAATTACTCCCATTGTTACTCCAATTACCTTTATTTTTACTGCAATTACCCTCATTGTTACTACAATTACACTTAATTATACTTACATTGCCCTCCCACCACTCTAATTACCACCCGTCATTCTAATTACTCCCGCCACGCTAATTACCACCCACGACGCTAATTGCCACGTCACTTCAATTACCTCTCACTATTTCAATTACCTCCCACCACTACAATTTCCCCCACCACCACTCCTAGGTCCCGTCCTGTAACGTCCCGTGCCCTAATTGCCTCCCACCACCACCTCTTACGTGCCACCCCTTAAGCCCCCCTCTAACTTCCCGCCCTCTAATTAACTCCCACTACTCTAATTACCCCCCACCTCTAATCTGATCATGAATCGCGAACCGAACAGACCCTCTCTCATTTCCATGCTACTGATATTACCTTGTAGAACACCTTTAGTAATGGATTCAAATTCAGAAAAATTATTATTATCTCAAACCCTTTGACGACGGTTACTTAAATAGCTAAGAAAAATCGTTCACGCAGCGTTACCCAACCCAAAGTATTTTAGTTTCTTGTATAAAATAGAATGATTTAACCTAACAAAAGCTTTACCAAAACCAATTAATATTAAGCGCGTATTGTTACTGCCATCATTAGCCTCGTAAAGGTCGTCCGTAACATGGAGTAGGGCAGTACTAGCACAGTAGAGAATATGACAAGCACGAAACGAAACAGTCACATGAAATATCACTGTCTTTATTAATACTAAATGATTTCAAAGTACGCCAGAACATTTTAGGATTTGTATTTGTAGGTATGCCCGATTTTCTAATTTAATTGATCCGTTGACAAAATTATGCATTTATTTATATTCATTCCATGAAATATCGCTTAGTTTTTTATATCGATTATAGCTGCATTCCTTAGTTTAATCGCATATTTAATATTTTCCGTTATCCAGGGAGCGTGTTGTTTAGTTACTCTCACAGTTTTCAAAATTGCATGAATGTTAAATAAATATTGTTGTTATTCCAAAATTATAACATTTCATCAATATTTTTTACCAAGTAAATATAGTTCCAATTTACAGCTAAGGATCCTGCAGAAAGTCTTAATAATTAAAGTTAGAAAAATCTCTGAAAGTAAGAATTTAGGCTGTTGTTTGTCTTTCTTAATTTTTAGTTTACATGTAATTAGTCAGTGGTCTGAAATATCATCCATTTTCGGAGCATTTGACGCAACTACTATATTCTCGAGTAGGAAGTTCAATTTGTTGGAATAGCCCATAATTATTTAAAAATCTAATAACATATGTGTGCTATGGTTATTTTTATTGAGTAAGTCAACATTAAGATCTACTCCGAAAATTAAATGGTCGAATTTCTGTAGAAACACAGATATTATATTTGCTAAATGGTCTAGAGAAAGTCTGAAGTTAGAGTTAGGAGGCTACACAAAATCCCCAAACAAATACTTTTACCAGGGATTCTAATAGACACAAATACATAATCTAGAATTGCCGAAAACGCATCTTACTTTAAAAATTGGGGACGCTGTACTATTTGGGCAAATCATCGGAATTTTTTTTTTCTAATTGTAGGATTTTGTATGTACTTTTTGATGTTGGAAACTATTTTTTTAAATAACCTTGGAATCGAAATGTATTTACATTCTAATTTAGAATAAAAATCCATCGCGGCGATTTGCATTATTGGGATGGATTTAAATTCTAATTTAAAATGCGAATACATATAGTTCAAATCATGAATGTTGTCATTCACGTCATCATTTTTAATTTCCGAATCAAATCATTTCAAGGTCACACAGAATAGCGCGCATGGGCGTATCAGCGTTTACAAAAGACAAGTATTTTGTAACGAAAATACAATGGATTTTAACAAACGCTGCCGCCATTTAGAGAATAGTTTCTTTACAAACAGTAAAACTAAAGCATTAACAAACTATTTATATAATTGTAGGAAACTTAAAATATCACAGTGATAAACATTAAAAACTTATAAAAAACGAAAAGAAATAAGCAATTATTAATGCATTTAATATAATATGTGTCCTCTACACGCTACTGAATTGACAGAGAACTCACAGAATGCTGAACGTTGGCTGCGGCTACGACTAGCGGTTCAATTATTCATTTGTAAAACGCATTGTTACGCTTTGAACTTCTGTCGCAGCCTCAGTAGACGTAACTTTCTGTTATTTACACCCAATTCAATTCAATAAATCTTTATTCAAGTATAACAACAAATACTCCTCAGAACTCGTCCCGGGACCGACCCTGCAACTACTGCGCCGGTCACGGTGGCGGATTGCAAGGCCGGGCGGATCAGGTGTGGTTCGGTTAGAAAGCAAATTTTTAAAACTTAACCTAGACACCTTTTACAGACAGTAAATAAAAACAGGTAATAATGTTACTAATACCTAATACAAAAAGATTTTAAAAAACTTAAGCTACACACTCCTTTTTAGAGACCTTTTCACTATGCACGTTTTTTTTTAATTTTTACAGTTGACGCAGGCATCTCAATCCAAACGAGGTAAGTAAGTACCTTCTCCGAGATGTATGAATGCCGGGCTACGCAAGGCTGGCCTAAACTTTGATTTTAAAGATTTTTGATTTCAAATGGTTGTGATTTTATTAAATTTGTGACGAGAAATGAATTTAGAGACAAAAATGTACAAAAAGAAAACAAGACTATCAAACGCGACAAAAGGGTTACAAACAGAGAGGAAGAAGAGGGACAGGAAAGATTTAAAGATACAAAAGGTATGAAACTTCAGTAAAGGTGGATAGGGTAAGCGGAAGTTTTAGTTGGTGAAGTTTGTCTACAGGGGTTGCCGAAAAACCGCTAACGTCTGGTACGGTAAGGGATGTTTAATCCGAAATGGGGCATTATGCTGTCTAATTTGCATTATGTGTCTTGTAAGTGAACTACCACTGTTTTGAGAGATGTGCTGGACATAGTCCGCTATCGGGGTTATGTAGTTACAACGTGCGTATGCGTGATCTCTGAGGTAGGTGTACCTTTCTGAATTTGAACTGAGGCGTATAAATTTTTTTTTAGTTTTTTCATTGTTGTGACTGGTATGATGCACCAAACCGGCGCCGCGTAAGCGATGGACAGCTTGGCCACCATTGTGTACAACAATTTCTTATTCTGTCTGTTGAGGCTGCTACCCTGACCATGAGCGGATATAGACTCCTGGACAGGGAGTAGACCGTCCACACAGTCTCATTTATGTGAGTATTAAACATCAGTCTTTGATCGAGTCTAACCGCCAAGTACTTCACGCATCTCTTAGTCGGAATTTTGTGTCCCCTGATCGAAATAAATGTTAGAATTTTATTCTCTGTGAACCGATGCATGGCGACTATCGCCTCGGGTTTCTCAGCGTTGACCCGAATCTTCCACTGATCGTAATAAGCCGTGGCAAAAACCATGTGCGCCTTCAGCAGCATATTCTCTTCTTGTGCGTTATGCGAATGTATGTACTTCGCCGTGTCATCGGCGTACTTGACCAGATTCGTATTCAGGAACTCTGGAAAGTTGGAAACATACAAGTTGTACAACTTCGGTGACAGGCACGAGCCTTGCGGGACTCCCGCGCAAACCCCTGGATCCAGACGGTGTCGAACACGCCATGGCGGTGCTCTTCACGAGCTTGTATTGTACTTTGACGTCGTTGACTATCTTAACGACCTCTTGCACCGTGCTCCTGCCCTTCCTGAAGCCAAACTGGGACTCATCGTCAATGTGTAGCTCCTCCTCAACAGTATCTAAACTAATCAGGACGTGCTTCTCCACCAACATGGAGATCACCGACAGCAACGAGTTGGGCCTGTAGCTGCCGACGAACTTCGCGTTCTTGGTTGGCTTCAAGATGGAAACGACCACAGTATGCACTTCCACTGGCTAGGCCATTGCTGTAGCCGCAGGATGTACTCGGGAGATATTTGAGCCGCTTGTACTCGACGCAGTCTTTTCCAGGGACTTTATTGTTTGGTAAGTCCTTGATAATTTGTACTACTTCCGAGGGCTTGGTGCTGCTTCCGAGACTTACACCCTATGCTTTTTGTATTTACAAAAATAGAAAATTCGCATGTCGTTGATAAGTATGTAAATTGATGACGTGAATGACAACATTCGTGATTTCAACTATACTCGTCAATTTGCAATATCAGAATTATTTAAATTCTAATTTAGATTGTAAATGCATATATATTTAATTGTAAATGGAAATGTATCTGTATTTTTATGCTAATTTCGAATAAAAATACAATTTTCATTCTTCTTTGATGTCTCGTATGTATTCTTATTCTATTTTAAAATGTTAATACGAATAAAATAAAAACCAATAACACACGGAATCAAGGTGGCATAAAATTAATAATGCCATAGAAACTCAAGTGCAATAAATATTCAATTGCCATGAAAATATAAAGTCACTGCAGCATCCTCAATTGGTATAAAAATTTAATTTATCATTAATAAAAAACTCTAGTTTCTCTTGAAAATATAAGAACAGATGTAGAATATTTTATATTTTAATTTTCATTTAAAACTTGAACGGCTTGCCTTCTTTTCTTCTGTAGTTATTTACATAACGAGCTCAAAGTGTTTTTGGTATGCGGCATGAAAATTTTGAACGCTTTAAGTACCTTGAAACACTTTTTAGACATGTTGCATACAATATTTGTTCTACTACTGTCAAGAAAGTCGAGATGTGCGTGTTAAGAAACTATTTTTAAGTCACTTAGTAATTTTGCTAGCGTCCATCCAGATTCACTCGGTATCATTTTGAGGTCTCTGTAAAGACCAAAAAGAATTTTTTGATGACAATTTCAACCTTAAGAGACAGTCCGGGGTCCGACGCCCCTTTTTTAAAGTAATTACTAATAGGCTGAATTTTCGTGAGTAGCTTCGAGTTTGAGGTGTCTTTCAACTTTTCGCTCTGCGAAAATTCTCGGTAGGCAAAGTTCTACGCAGCCGCTAAACACGTTGATCGTGGAACTGACATTTTATGGTGTAGAACTAGAAAACCTGTCAGAATATTTGTAGGACAATTTGACCATTCGATTTCAAAAATATTAATTAAATAATAGTGTAAAAATCAGCCCGTTAGCCTGTTTTTGAAATAATATTTTGATCAAATATTTTTTGTCATAATTCCGCAAATCTTCAATTTAAAGTATGCATTTTCTATGCGTCACGGTATATTTAGATAATTAACAATTTACAGTAAAAATCGTTTGGGAAAACCTTCCGTAATTTATTTCTATTAGTTAGTTAAAATTTAAAATAAAAGAAACATCTCAATAAGTGAGGTTTTAACGATAATTATATGCAACTAGTGAAATATTTACTCAACCATTTGTTTTAAGAGTCAAAGAGAATGTGTTCAATAATAATTGGAAGTAATGAGCTGTCCAGATTTGCATATAACGTAGATAAGTCGTGAATATTTTTAGCAAAAGTCATAACTTTTTTAACAAATGAAATAAACAACATTCTTTACATTTTAGGTCGAAGATATCCATAAGAATGTTAACCATCAGCAAGCTCATTATTTTGGACAATGTTCAGTTGCCGATTATTAATGAATTGGAAATATTTCACAGATAGATATTTTATTAGTTTAATATGCAAAAACTCGTTTTATATATTTTTTTGTTTCAGTTATTGCAATTAAATTTATATAGGATTCACATAAAATAAATTATTTTTAAAAATAAACCATTTTGTCATTGACTGTTTTTCAATTTTTTTCTTCTTTTTTTAACAACGTTTTATGAACTATGTTTAATATAGCTGGCCTTCCTTTGCTATATGGCACGTATGATAGTTTCACGCCATCTGCATCATCTGTCGCCGTTGCCTGTTAGGCGTACGGCCTCACCAAAACTCGTTAAGGATATAGCATAAGAAATAAAGTCAGGAATAATTATTATAATAACATGCAATTTTACGGCTACCTCAAACTTTACAATCACATAGATAATTACGCACACATGACGAAAAGTGTTTGAATGAATGACCGATCTGCCTGACTGAGGGTGAAAATAATAAGGGTGCCATGGCAGTGCATGTTTGTGAGCTTTATATTATTCAGTTTAGCACTTTTAGGTTAACTAATGGAACCCCGGGACTAGATAATATTAAAGCAAGTGACATAAAAAAATATATCAATATATTTTAAAACCATTGAAACATAATTAATTTAGTATTTGAAACTGGAAAATTTCCAGAAATACTAAAAAAGGCTGTCATAAAACCCATTCTAAAATCTGGAGATCCACTTGACGTAAAAAATTATCGCCGAATTTCGTTGATCAGTAATTTTGCTAAAATCATAGAAAAGTGTATCAAGTCTAGGTTATTGGAACATATCAATAAATATAATTTAATATCACCACTTCAATTTGGTTTTAGAGAAAGAATGTCCACGATTGATGCAACATATGCTTTGGCTCATGAAATATGCAATTCACTAAACACTGATGAGAAGCCCTTGGCGATATTCTTGGATCTCGCAAAGGCTTTTGACACAATGTCACACAATAAACTGCTTCAAAAACTCAATAATTATGGTATTCGCGGTATATGCAACGATCTGATCAGAAATTATCTAACAAACAGAAAACAAGTTATGTCGATTGATTCGGTCTACAGCGAAGAAAGAATTATTGAGTACGGAGTTCCGCAAGGAACTGTGTTAGGACCTATCCTATTTCTATTATACATCAATGATATGTTAAAACTAGAAATATCTGGGAAAATCGTTTCATATGCTGATGATACCGTATTAATATTTTTAGACTCTTGTTGGCAAAATGCCAAAGTTAAAGCAGAACGTGGTCTTTTCAAAATAAAACAGTGGTTAGATGCTAATTTATTAACATTAAATCAATCAAAACCTAACTTATCGCATTTTCCCTAAATGCCGTTGGTCAAACAGATCTAAATATTAAATATCATGAATGTAGTAATGTATCAACTTGTTCCTGTAATAGGGTTATAGATAGAACTAAACAAATTAAGTACCTGGGTATCTATGTAGATCAATATTTAAAATGGAACAATCATATTGAAATGTTAGGTGGCAAATTACGAAAATTATTATATAAATTCTACCAACTCCGGAACATACTAGATGTGAAAGTCTCAGTCAACATTTACAAAGCGCTAATTGAATCTACAATAAAATATGGAATAGTAATCTGGGGGTCAGCGTATGATACGATACTAAAAAATTTAAAAATAGTTCAGAAACATTTTATTAAAATTATTTTCAAAAACCTAAACAATATAGTACTAAATTATTATTTGAAGAATCGAAATTGAAGGATATTGATACTATATATATATATATATTCTCGTTATTAAACTATATAAGAAAAAATAAAAAAATACAAACCTTAAGGACAGCTAATTGTAACACTCGCTCCCAAAAAATAAAAACTAGTTAACATCAAAACCCTCTAAAACTGCATAAGTATGTTAAATTCATAGATTATAGTGGAATAAAATTGTTTAATCTACTGCCGCCCTGTATAAAAGAATCAAATAGTTGCAAACTGTTTAAAAAGAACATGATTAAATATGTGTCTGAAAATATTGATAGTTTTAAAAATACATTAAAAATGTAAATATATCTAATTACTAACATATAATATAACCTTCTGTTTGACTCAACTATTACTGTAATGTGTTAGATAATTTAAATATTTACATGACATAAAAGTTTTATAATGGCTCGTAATATAATTTATCTACCTTTCTTTATAGGGATTTCTATAGGGAATCTATAAAAGTATAATATCTTCTTTTGGTGACTGTATTGTAACTTATGATATGTGAATCATATATAAAGCGCACAAAACAATGTGCATTATTCTGTAACAGGATTATTATTATTACTATTATTATTATTATTATTAGTAGTAGTAGTAGTAGAAGTAGTAGTAGTAGTAATAAATGAATGCAAAAAAGGGCATAAGTCCTTAATCGTTACTACTTCAATTTAAAGACTTGAAACCTTTTGCATTATATTAAGTTTCGGCATCATATGAAATGTATACCTTTGAAAATTAGTGTACTCTCCCCGGGAGGCAGCCCCCATTTTACACGCCCAATTCAATAACTCGCAAAGTTTTCAACGTAATCGGCTAAAATTCCATGGAGGTTTTTGGGGTCGCTGATTACGAATCCGAAGTGAAATTGGAAAATTCAAAATGACGGATGGGGCGAGCGTAGGTGCGTCTTTACTATATACATACTTCGGTATGCGATGTAAAGCAACGACAGGCGCAGTTAGTACTTGGATGGGTGACCATTCCAACGGAAACCGCGTTCTCGCCTCACACATCTTCCAGCGGCTTGTATATCAGTGTATGCGCGGAAGCTATACAACCTTAGGCGAGGGTTGTATAGGAGATATACCATCCTTCGGAGGGGATGTAAAGCTGTCGGTCCCTTGTCTATTAAATGTTAGGCAAGCAAAAGATCCCGACTCTTCTTAAGGGAACAGGTTCGGCAAAATTCCTGGTTGGGGGTAGCTCGTCTACAGGCGTCGGTGTTAGACCTCAGTAGCGGAAATAGGCCGACGTTAAATAAATGTATAAAAAAAAAATGACGGATCTAATATGGCGGACTTTAAGAATTAATTTTTCATTTACGCCGTTTCTATTGATTTTACTGAAAAATATGTAGAGTAAAAAGCTGTTTAGAATGCCATATTGTATTAGATACATCATTTTGATATTCACATTATTTATCCTTTTCGCTTCTCCCCCGTGACCCTCCTACCCTTGACCCTTTCTTTTGAAAAAATTGCGGTACTTTTTTTTTATTATAGTTAGATAATATTGGGCAAATAAAATTGCTATAACAAAAAAAATAACCCTAATCGTTTTATCCTTTTACGGGGGGTGACTTTCCAAAAATAAGATTTTTCTTAAATTTTTACTACAAACTGATGAGGGAAAATATGGAAATATTATTAATAGTGTCTATTCTTACCAAATTATCAATGATAATGAATATACACCCTTAAAAATACTTTAAATCGTGTTTAAAGGGCGAAAAATCGCACAATTTCGTTTTGAAAAAAAGTTGTTTGCCTACCAAAGGAGAGAAAACTATTTTATAGGTCCGTAGGGTTTAATAGAATAATTATAAATATTCAAAAGAATAGTTACAATACGCACTTGGTTTATTGTTTCATTAGTTTTTTTCAGATTCAGTTTTTAAGACTCTTTGATAATGGTCGCAAGGCCGAAACATATGTCAGAGAAATCTGAAAAAAAACTAATGAAATAATAAACCAAGTGCGTATTGTAACTATTCTTTTGAATATTTATAATTATTCTATTGAATATGTTTCATCAAGAACCTACCGCAGATTCCATCCAATGAACCGTAGGGTTTATATGTAATTTCTGTATTGTTGTTTAACATGGAATTTTCAACATTTTATTTCATTTTTGGTCAATTTTGTGGAAGGGTTAAATGTGTCATAAACGTTTTTTTTTTTAGAACAAAAGATATTTACGATGTTTCTATTACTTTTTAAGAAAAATATGATGATTTAAAAAATGTTTAGAATACGTTTTTGTATAAGAATACAAATTTTGGAACTACCATCGATTAAACCCTTTTGTTTTATCGTCTTGAATCACTCTGTTCGTTTTTAAGGATTCATACAATAACGCGATTTTTGCTGTTTTTATTGATTTTAATGAATTATGCCTAAAGTAAAAAAGTGTTTCGAATGCGATGTTGCATAAGAGGAAAAATTTTGTAGTAAAAATTTAGGAAAAATCGTATTTTTGGGAGGTCACTCTATGTTTACTACCAGTAAAGGATTGAAACGATTAGAATAAATTTTTTTTGGTTGTTTCTACTTTATTAGTCCAATATTATCAAATTTAAAAAACTAATTTAATCGTAATTTTTGCAAAAGCAATGATGAGGCGTAGGATGTTTTCCACGGGGGAGAAGACGAAAGGGTTAAATAATGTGGTTACCAAAATGGTATTCTAAACACTTTTTTTACTCTACATATTTTTCAATAAAATTAATAGAAACGGTGTAAATCAGGAATTAAATCTTAAAGTCCGCCATTTTAGATCCGCCATTTTGAATTTTTCAATTTTTTTTCCATATTTGTTTGGATAAATATAATTATTGTTTGCATTTTTCTTCGCTATTTCTTTGTATTGACGTTTTTTGGCGTTAACTAATCCTTTTACGTCGCTGGAAGGATTGGATTTATAATATCTTGAAGGAAATAAAGTGAATCTCTCATTTGTCTAAGATTATCGGTAAACCAATTTAGGTTAAATCTCTTGTCATCGGCAAACGTTTTGGATTTCATAGGGAGCATAAAAGAATCTAAAGCAGATTTAATTAATAATTATTATTGTCCTAAATGACATACAGATTTGTCACCGGCTCATTCACCATTTCTTTAAAAATACATTATGAAACGTCTCGACGATGAAACCGAACATATTCCACAAGCTGAACCTTCGACGATTCGTTAGCATAATTAATCTTGCCTGTGTAAGATTATAACGCTTCGTTTATCTTCTGCCCATCGCGCATCGATGCCATGCTTAGTAAAATACGTCCGTCAAGTTAGCATTACCATATCGAAATTTTGCAATGTCAATATATGAATTAATTGTCGTTTAAAAATTGTCGCGTCTTATTTAAAAAAAAACCATGGTAATGCCAACTCGACAGTCAAGTTAGCATTACCACATTCCGAAATGGGCTAAAATGTTGGCAATAATAATTTGTCTTGAACAAATAATATACGAAAAACCACCCCTTGATGATTTACGGGTATGGTAGTGCTCAGTACAGAGAAAAATATATTATTTCTCCTATTTCTGCGTAATGGAAATTTGTGACAAATTGTTTCATGGCACGAGGAATTCTATGTCTCTTACGATAATTTCCTGAAAAAAAAGCAGTCCTTAAAAACCATCCCTTGATGATTTACGAGGGTGGCAGTGTCTAGTATCGAGAAAAATGTATTAATTTTTGTAAACTAGAAATCCGCTACAAATTGTTTCACGATAAGACAAATTTCCACGTCCCTTATGACAAATTTCTGAAAAGAACATCAGTCCAAAAAAAAACATCGCTTGATGATTTACGGGGGTAGTAATGCCGACTTCAGCAAAAAATGTATTAATTTTCATATTTTTCGGAACTAAAAATTCGAGGCAAATTGTTTCGTGGCACGACAAATTCCTACGTTTCTTACGGCAAATTCTTGAAAAAGAATCAGCTCAAAAAACCACCTATTGATGATTTATGGGGGTGGTAATGACGAGGGCAGAGAAAAATCTAACGACAAATTGTTTCGTAGCACGACAAATTAGTACGTCTCCTACGGCAATTTCCTGAAAAAGAATCAGCTCAAAAAAACCACCCCTTGATGATTTATGAGGGTGGGACGGAGAAAAATCAATTAATTTAAATATTTTTGTAAACTAGAAATTCGCGACAAATTGTTTCGTCTCACAACAAATTCCTACGTCCCTTACAGCAAATTGCTGAAAAAATAACAGTCCAAAAAAAACATTCCTTGATGATTTACGGGGGTGGTAATGCTGAGTTCGCCAAAAAATGTATTAATTTTCCTATTTTTTTTAACTAAAAATTAGCCACAAATTATTTCTTGCGCGACAAATTCCTGTGTCCATTACGACAAATTCCTGTAAAGGGATCAGCTCAAAAAACCCACCTCTTGATGATTTACGGGAGAGGTAATGATGAGTACGCAGAAAAATGTATTGATTTAATTATTTTTGCAAACCATAAATTCGCGACAAATTGTTTCGTGGCACGACAAGATTTTACGTCCCTTAAAGCCTAGTTCATATAGTCGCGAATTGAGAATTGCGATTTGCGAATATTGTTCTGATTGGTCAGTTTAAACGAAAATGTTTAACTGACCAATCAGAATAATATTCGCAAATCGCAATTCGCGGCTATATGAACTAGGCTTAAGGCAAATTACTGAAAATGAATCAGTCCAAAAAAACCATCCCTTGAAGACTTAGTAGTAGTAATGCTGAGTTCGGCAAAAAATGTATTAATTTTCCTATTTTTGTGAACGAAAAATTCGCGTCAAATTTTTTCGTGGCACAAATTTGATATATAATATGATATGTAATACTGTATGGCAGCAGTCGTGAATTTCAGGCTTGCAAAGATAATTAAATTAATATATTTTTTTTCGTACTTTCTTCCGCCCTCGTAAATCATCAAGGGATGGTTTTTCTGAACTGATTCTTTTTCAGGAATTTGCCGTTAAGGGGCGCAGGCATTTGTCGTGCCACGAAACAATTTGTCGCAAATTTCTAGTTTGTAAAAATAGTAAAATTAATGCATTTTTTGCTGCAATCAGTATTACCACCCACGTAAATCATCAAGAGGTGGTTTTTTGTCGTGCCAAAAAACAGTTTGTTGCGAATTTTCGTTACGCAGGAATAGCAGAATAATATATTTTTCTCCATACTCATTACGACCCTTGTAAATAATCAAGGGGTAGTTTTTTGGGCCGATTGTTTTTCAGGAATTTGTCGTAAAATTATATTACGCAGAAATAGGGTAATTACTACTTTTTTACACTCAGCACTACCACCCCCGTAAATCGTCAAGGGGTGATTTTTTGTACTGATTCGTTTTTATAAATTTGCCTACGAATTTGTTGTGTCAGAAAACAGTTTGTCGCGAGTTTCAATTACGCAGAAATAGGAGAATTAATACATTTTTCTCTATACTGAGCACTACCACTCCCATAAATCATCAAGGGGTGGTTTTTCGCATATTAGTAATGCTAACTTGACTATCAAGTAGGCATTACCATGTTTTTTTTTTAAATAAAGTGCGACAATTTTTTTCTTTTCACTACAAATTTATGACAGAAAACGACAATTAATCAATATACTAACATTGCAAAATTTCGATACGGTAATGCTAACTTGACACACGTAAGAAAAATTCGTACGAACCACCCCGACGAGCGTATTTGGAGCGTTCAATCGATTGTTCCAAATTTTACGCTCTAGAAAGAACCAATAAGTGTGTTGTTTAATCTGGAGAGAATTTTAGTAAGTCTCAAAATTGATACAGTTCTATTTGGTGTGTTTAACATCTCGTGTCGGCTTCCAGGCGTTTAAACTCCGGGATCACTGTTACCGCAAGCAATTTTGGTGTTGCAGAAATGTGCCCAAAGTCAGTGAAATGAAAACATACATATTTTGCTAAAATTATTTGTCAAAATAATTGCAAAAAGCATATTTCTATTTCCCGCCCCTATAAAAAATTATAAAAAATTCTCCACATGATCCTTAAAGACCACTGAAAGAATAATTAAAATTGAATACACAAAGTTTGACTAGCCAGCACATGTTGATAGAGGACCTCTACGCAACGTTTTGGCTCTCATTTATGTTAACAGATCATTTTCAAATTTCGGAGTCATTTAGGTTTTCATGTATTTTTAGCTAAACTCCGGTTATGCCCACAATATTTTTCATTCTGGCTTAACTGTTGGTTTTATATCTTTGAAAAATTTTTACTTTATTGTCAATTAAACATTTGTTGTTGTAGGTATCATCAGCATTCGCAGTCTATCATCAGTTATCGCCGAAAAGAAAGGATATCGTTCACACCACATTAAGAAGGCCTAAGATTTGCTGCTTACTGATTATGACAGAAGAATTGAATATTGTGAACATATGCTAAGAAGGTCTGCAGATCTCGTTTTTAAAAAATATATTCTTTGGATTGATGAGCTTAATTACAAAAGAAATTGCATTTTTAACATGCATAATTACCACTCTTGCTAGATAACTCGAAATTGATTTGCCGTCACAGTTTCCAACATAGGGGTTTGGACAGATAATTTATCGGGCAATTGACTATGCTACTTCATCTGATTGCGCACGGAGGACTGATAACCTGGTCCCCAAAGTTCCCAGATTTAAATCCAGTTTATTTGGGGCCATTATAAAGAAAAAAATTCGAGGAAATGAGGAGGCATTCCGAAAATTAAAGATATATTTTTTAAGAAGACGCCGTATGTGCATTGGCGCTGGAGGTCGCCATTTCGAACAATCAATGTAATTATTTATTCATTTTACTCCAGTTACTTCATTTCATGTGTAAGAAGGTAAAGAATTGTTACTCAATAAAGTTAAATAAATTGGTAAAATGAATATTATCATTTTTAAAGCTAACCAACTTTACATCTGTAGTTTTGCTAATGGCATCCACAACTTATCTCACCTTTTGAATAACTTTTTCGATTAAACCTAAAAAGGGGGATTTTCACCTTTTACACTTTACACAAAATTTAATATTTTCGATGTAAAATCATGGGACTAGTTGAAAGAAATTTTTGGGTTGTTTGCTAACAAAATAAAGGAGTTTTAAAATGGGTACTATATTTTTTATGCCCTGCACTTATTCAAAAGTTCTGGCGTTGCGCCTGGAATTCCAAGAAGCTGACTCGGGAGATTAGGGAACTTTGGAGATAACGTTATGCATCAAATGGAAGAACTATGCCAATTTCCAGCCTTACTACATTTCCTTTTTCAGTCATAGCTATTTTAGCTTCATAATTCCCGGGCTAAGATATCAACAATCAGAGCACCCAAAATACAAACTGTCAAAACTCATTATAACAGGAATTTTTATTTATGAAAGGCATCACACGTCAGTGGAATATTTTTGTCTGGCATTCATCTGATGGTTTGAACATGTAGACATTTGTTTTCATTACGTCATTTCATGAACAACAATATTTTCTGAATGAATATTGTCACGGAAAAAAATTGTTTTACGAAATCCACTATAAATTTAACGTTGCAGTCCGTACTTCAAATACTATAAATATGATTTATTTTGAGTTATGAGTCTCAAATGTGTTGAACTCTCGGTATATATACCAGTACATTCATCTTCATGATGTACACTAACCACGTGTGTAATGAATAGATACACCTGCGGCAATAAGCCAACATTTTTGCGTATTTAAAACCGAATTATTTCTGGTGCCTAATAATAAAACCGTCATAAATAGCATGTACTAAATACCAACGCAACGAAAGTTAAGCTAGAAAAACTAAAACAGCAATAGAGATGTTTAAGAAAAAATGTATAAAAGTAACCACTGCATACACTACTAAAGAAAAGACATTCTAAACCAAGCTTTCATTAATTTCTCCTCAATATATTTAGAAAAGTTTCCTTGTTGTAGTTTTGAAAAACTCTCTAAGAACCTCCTGTAATTTGTCCCTGTAGTCCTGTACTAGGAGGTAACTCTATGTGAGTCAGGCTCTGTAACTTTTCATTCATTCATTCTGTACAAATCAATACATTAAATATCTCGGAACCGCTTAAAAATGACGAAATGACGAATAATTGGTTAGCCAAGGGAGGGCTGTGGTCAATCATTTCTAGGTAAATGCGACATGGGGATCGCTGTGGGGGCTATTAAAGTACCTAAGTGTAAATAAAAATCGTTTCTGAGTATCGTTTTTTTACACCCTTCGGGGTATTTTGAGAACGTGTTCCTACGTCTTAGCCCATATCTTTGGTAATTTTTTTATTCGTTAAATTATTTATTATTTATATTTTTCGAACAGATTAACGACTGTTAACCCTGTTTTCGTCCAACTTACACGCTTTAATTGTACCTGCTCCTCCCCTGAAGGGCTGTTATCATGATCCTTATCTAACAAACCTTCCAGGGAAGTGTTTTAGCATTCACAAAAAATCGCATAAAAATAAGTCTGAGCATGTTTGAGTTGCGGAACCAGCAATATACAGACAAACGCACGTGTTAAACGCATGACACCCGTCATATCGTCGAGGATCCTTTTGAGAGCGACACGCCTCCTCACATTTTACTTTACAATGATGAGAGAGCAATATCCATATCTTCATATAATAATTACAGTAACTTTAGACGAAAAATGGACTCATCTTCGGAAATGTTTATAGTGAGCTACAAATTGGTGTTTGTGAAAATTTCCAAAAATTCCGGTGTATGCATAACTTTTGACAGCGGAAAGACGGCCCAAAAAAAGCTGACAGAGTACTTTCACTTTTAACAGTCAGCAGTATAACGTCATAGTTCGTGATACAACAGTACCCATCGATCCATTATTGCTGTTCCAAAGAATCTGTGCCATTAAAAGATCGGATACAGAGCTCCATATTTACATCAAACATGAATTAGCTCCGATCCCGCTATCAATGTTCGTTCTTGGGGACCTGCGCAAAGGAAAAAATCTGCTTTGTTTGACGTCTTCGAGCAATCAGTAACTGAACTTGATTTTACAACAATCACGTACGACATCGACGGAGTATTCCTCTTGCATCGAGTTGTGTGGTATCAGAATGAATCTTTTGATTCTATTTGTGCAAAGTGCAAAGTTGTGTACAAAGGTACTACGGTTCAAACGCTGTCGTAGTCTTCGATGGATACAACAATAGCACCAACAGCGTGAAAACCATGGAACAACATCGTCGTGCAGCAAAATGTTCATCTGTTAATACTTACTTCGACGAGACGATGAATGTCACAATAAGCCAGGAAAAATTCCTTTCCAACAGTAACAACAAGAGAAGATTAATTTCAATGTTGTCTGTTAAGTTCAAAACCAACAATTTTGTCGTTAAACAGGCGCAAGATGATGCTGACGTTTTAATAATTGAAACAGCTCTGGAGTCAACAGCTCACAAATAGAACAGTTCCATCTTCCTATGTGCATATGGCGCTCCAGTTAATCAAGATGACTTGGGAGAATACCGTTATCAGTGCTTTATGAAAGCTGTAGGCAAAAACAAGTCGGTCTAGTTGAGTATGTTACCCCCCATAGTCGATGCGGCTAGGGAGCACCTATATCGTGTCTACTACAAGATGCAGAAGTGGTTAGGATATGAGCTGAACCCTCAAGATTGGGGATGGGTATTCAAAAACGGCTTATTGGAACCAATAAAACCTCGCAACCTCCTGCCCCGGATTGTCTTTTGAACATGATTTTTTGTAACTGTTCGAAAGGCTGTCGAAAGTTGGGACTGCAATGTTCAGCAGTTTGTGGCAACTGTCATGGGACATTGGCTGAATACTGCACCAATCGAAGACCATAATCTCGAATAAAGAATTGACATCGACGATCCATAAACAACCTCTATTCGTGATTCCGAATCCTGGTATTTCCACCAGTCCAGTAGTAAAATGAAGAATAAATCGAGGATGGATAAGAAGAAAATGTCAGAAAATAAGTCAAAACTGAGTTACATTAGCAAACATAATTTTTCTAGTTATTAATATTAAGTTAATAACCAATAAGTTAAATAAATAAATAATAAATTTTGATCACCGAAATATACTATTTTTCATATCCCAATTCCTATTTGTAAAAATTAGAAGATAACGCTCAGAAAATTACATTTTGATCATTACATGCACTAAAATATCCATACAAAATTTTTACCGTTTCAATGTCCGATTAAGTAAAAACTATTAAGTGTTATCAATAAACTTTATATCGCCTTTTTCGTAGAGAATTTTCTGTTCTTTCTTTCTATAAGTATACTTCATAGCCGTAGGACCGATGGGAACGAAGATATTGATAGAAAAACGAAAAAAGGTACTTTCTTGAGCCGTTTTTCCGCCGTCAAAAATTATGCCGAATCTTTGGGACTTTCCACAGATTATTTGGGGAGCTGAAAGGTACGTGTACACCAATTTATAGCTTACTATAAATTTTTCCGAAGTGAAATGCTAAACTTCCTGGACTATTACTTATTTGCCTTAACGCTCTCAAAGGGAAAAACTTGCCGTATTAATCCTCGGATTGATCTCTTAAAAAACCCTCATCAGTCATTTTGAATTAACAATTCACACACACTCACAAATCTTTATATTATATCACAATAAAACAGAAATTCTCAAACTAACCCCACAAATGGGCTGTTGAACGGCGGCCACCGGGACTAGTTCTACTGTGTGACGTCACTACGTAGCGCGTTTTCAGTCACGTGATAAAATTTGAATTTTACAGCAATTTCAATTCCTTGTTGAAATATACATTTTATTATATAAGAAGAGGAGCAATTATAACAAGATAGAAACGTGAGGAATGAAGTACTGGAGACCAGTTGAAAAAATACACTCAACACATCTACTGAAGAAAGTACTATAAAAATAGACTACATATGAATAGCAACAGTTCATGGGATGATAAGCAGACTAGGAAGGGACCAAGCACACTAGCAGTAAACGGCAAGAAAAATAAAGGAATGCCATAATGATATATGCGCAGACAGAATAAAAAATTGCGGAAACAGAAGACAAACAATCCTGGTGACAGTCAATGAAAAAAAAAATGAATAAACATAGTTTATTTAGGTATATTATGAAATAACTCAACGTGTCAATCACATTAAAGTTTTTCCAGTAATTACATATTTTAATAGATCCATTCCATGTGAACTTTAACTCAAAATTCCTCTGAACCAAATAGACCCTGAAAAATATAATTTTATTGCTGAATTAAATTAACAATACCGTAAAGTTTCCATGAAATTATATTTTCAACAAGACTGGCAATAATTGATAACACATTTGACAATTTTTCATAACATACGTACGTAAAGAGCATATGGGAATACTCCAACTTTATATTTTTGTCTAGGTTATAAAAAACGTAAAGTAGAATTAAACACGCCACAAGCTTTAACAATAAATAATAAAATATTGTTATTAGATACGACTGCCACTTAAAAGAAAATTAAGAATAAATATTTTGAAATATTTTCCAGTGGTTCCTGCAATTTTAATAAACCCAGCGCTTTATGTTAAATAAATCTTACTACAATAAACAAGAAACGCGTTGTTCATTTCTCATAAAGTATACTCACACATTTTCTAATTTTAACGCATATTTTTCTAATTTTGCGTTTTCAAACAGGTGGGCAGATATGAAATAAATTATTAATAATAATGTAATTCCCAAAATATCACGCATAGCTTAACGTGTCTAATAAATACTGTAAATATTATTTGTGTACATTAATGATTATATTGTAATGAACAAAATTCATTTTCACCAAGTTATTAAAACCACAGACTGAACATAATGCCAATAAATAAGAATTTCTTAATGCACCTAATATACTCGTAGGACCATAACCGAGGTACTGTTACTTTTAGCTAAATCTTTTGTATAAACAGTTGTATGATGCAGTATGAAAATCAGACTAACATAGACTTAAACAGAAATATATTAGACTCAATAAAACGAAAATGTGAGTTTAGAAATTCTTCCTTCTCATTTTCCGTTCCTTTTATAGAAATAAAAAGTTTTGTAATTAAATTTTAAATAAGATGCAGTTGGTTGCAAATCCAAAAATTCATTTCTACTATGCAAAAGTAGTAAAAATCGAAAAAAAATTTGAAATAGCAAGTTAAAAGGGGCCTTTGTGCTGTCAAAAAATGGGGCTCCCGCCCAGTGATCCATTCTGCGTCCGCCCGTACTAGGGCCCCCGGCCGGCCGACGCAATTTTCACAACGCGGGAAATTCAAACTGCTCTAACCTCACCAGTGGGCCCCGTTTCGACATAACCTAACGCGTCCTCTGAAAGACATAACCTCACTCAGCAAAAAAATTGGTCAGATTTTTAAGCAATTCCCTAGACTCTCCTAATTAACGAATTTTAATATCTCAAAATGGCTTTGAAAATTTGAGTGCTCTTTTATATGTCAAAAAAGTTTAGCCTCAGCAACATTTTGAAAATTTGCAAATATTTTGCGAAGTTTAGATTGCAAAATTATTATGCAAAAACTAAAAGTCCGATGATGATGATGAAATTTGGTGGGGAGATTTATTATATTAAAAAGTTTTCGTTAGCCAAGTATGAAGGTATAATAATAAATTTTTGAAAAAAAACAAATAACTTGCTATTTCAAAATTTTTTCTATTTTTACTACTTTTGCAATAGTAAAAATGAATTTTTTGATTCGCAACCAGCTGCATCTTATTTAAAATTTAATTATAAAACTCTTCATTCGTATAACTTTACTCTAAAAGCAATAGTCACTGAGATATATGAGAAAATAGGAAGAAAAAATGAAATGTTTAAGAATTTTTTTTTTGTTTAATAAAAAATTACGCCCACGTTTTCAAACTAGCGCATAGTGAAATTATCATTTCTTATGATTTTTAGGAGCGATAGGCCAAAAATCTGATTCACCCAACCCATAACAAATATTGCTTGGGCTACTAGAGCAATTATAGAGGAAAAAGTGTTTATATTGTCTGAAAGTTATTTGTGGCATTCTACGAATATTCTTTCCTATTATTTGGGTTTTCTACCACATGTACTAATAGTAATGGATAATAGTACATGTGGTAGAAAACCCAAATAATAGGAAAGAATAGAAAAAGTGTTTAATTCTATAAACCACGCCCCCGTCCCTGTAACTCTCTTCTTGAATACTCTAGAAGCAACTAACTAGTCTCTCCATTCTTATACTGATGCTAAGGAAGTCTCCATGTGCCAAATTTAATCAAAATCATTAAAACCTTATTAAGGAAAGAGAATAATTTTGTTATTTTAATCTTACCTACCCACAGCCTCCGTCTCAGCATTTTTAGGAAATAATGGATTATGCCATCTCATACTAGTGCTAAGAGAGTAATGAGTATCCTTGTGATAAATTTGATCAAAATTATTATACAGCCATTTTTGAGAAAAAAAAATTACGATTTTTTTATCGGTTTTTGTGGGTTAACACCCCGCACATTTAAGCTATAATCGATTTTTGCGATTTCGCCTAGAGATGTGGCCATCCTGAATACGCATAGTGCGTTCTTGGTGCGACTACGGGCAGCAGACAGACAATTTTTAAAAACCACTTTTTTGGCTTTAGGGGGTCTGAAAACATGTAAATTCACCAAAAACTTAAAATCGATTTTTGCACGATCAATAAAACAATAAATAACACCACAGATATTAGACAATCCCCAATTCCAGAACCCAGAAGCTTGTGCGGAAGGGGGTTACACATTGAAAAACGCGGAGATACAACCGGTGCCGGAGCCGGAGCAGAGGCTCGGACCCGGTAGCGCGATACCCGTTCGATTAATCGCGATTGCCATATCGCACGTCAACCAACAATATTTTATCGGCTAGAAAAAAATTTCCATAAATCTAGGTTTTTTGACACCACATTTTAGAAACTATTAGGACTAGAACATTTCTTTTTACAACTTTACGCAAAATGTTACCCTCTTTCATTTTAATTTAGCTCATTTTCTATGTTGTAGGTTGTAGGTAAGACTAAATATTATTTTCACTTAATATAAACTCATTTTAGTTTATTTTCATACAGGATACTGAATTTTAGTATCAAAGAAATGATCTATGAAACCACTGAGTCATAAATATAATAACGCTATTAAAAATTTAATATCATAAAATAATATTTATTAAAAATAAATATTTATTTTGTGTGAAGCGTTTTATTAATTTGATACGTCCATAAACAAACTGATTCACTTATGTGCTTGACTATTTCCTCAATTAACTTTATGAAACATGCAAGTGAAGTGCCAAAATCAACTCAACCGGACAACTGCTGAATATTGGTACATTTGTAACAATTTTCTATTAATATGCACAATTTTATAATGCAATTATCGTAAACATGTGTGCTTGCACTTGTTCTCGTATTTTAATCTTTCATGAAGTTTATGTCCCTATGTATAGTGGGGAATTAAACTTGAATGAAGTATAAATAGTATCTATGTGTAAGGTTGTAGTCTGGAAAAATATACAAAACCGTAAATATATATATTTCTCTGCATTAGCAATGTTTATCTTTGAATATTTTTATATTTGAGACGTATTTTTAGATGGCCGTATTTTTAGATAGGTGATAATAATTTATGTGTTTTTGTGGAAGCGTAAACATAATTCTAAACAATTTAATTATAGAACTACATAATGAAACTTTTTGTAATTGTTCGATAAACGTAATTAGAATATCCATAGAAGACAAAATTCAGCATATTCCTTTAATTTGTTTAGCATATTTTGAAAAAAAATTCCAGGGATAGATTGTGCAAAATATTATAGACAACATATAATGGGTCTGAGTGAAGTATCTATTTTGAAAGTTACTTCATGTCATAATATAATGAGATAAAATTCAAATCAAATCGCCATGCTTTCGCGATAAATGGAAATTTAAGGCAGTTGTCAAAGCGTCTGCAAGGAATGTCAGTTTAATGAATATGGAGCGTTGACCAAATATTCAATGTTCTTTTGCGGTTGAAGCTTATTTAAAAAATAACTAGTCTGTTGTAATCACTAGCATTTACTTCGTCGTAATTTTCATTTAAATCCATAAGATCCAGTTCCTAGTCGAATAACAATTAAAAAATGGGTGCACAATTTTCGCAGTGCCTGCTTCATATGCCAGTGAAAAACCAAAAGGAAGAACTCGTTCTGTATGCTCACTTGAAAATGCTTAAATTGTAAGAGCAGCTGTGTTGCAAAGTACTAAACGATCTGCAAAACGACAAGCATTAGCACTCAATATTTCGAACCGTAGTTATTGTTAAAGAACATGCCCAAACCCTCGATAAATTTTTCGAAACTATAACAAAATCCGAAATATTTCGCATGAAAAGCGTGCTCCGCGTAAAAACGCCGTTGGAAGAGGATATAAAATAACATTTTCGCTATACGGAGCGTTTTTTATGCAAAAATATCAGAAACTCGCCAAGGAGTGTACTTTTAGAAACTATAATACTAAATGTCGCTGCACAGGGACGTAATGTTGCCCCGATCACAAAATTTTAGAAAGTATCATGAAAACCGAAATAACTTCGGAAATTTCGAAAATAAAAACCCTTTTACGAATCCACGTTGTGTAGCACTACAACTCATGCGTTATGCTAAATAAAATAATGAGTTAAAAAAGTCTCTAGTCAAAATTTTTCGATAGTTTTAGTGAAAATAGCCCTTAGCGTCGAGGGTGCCCTTTCATTTTTTAGCAGTCGATTTTGACGGAAAAATTATGTGTTTTCCGCGTATTTGTCCTAAGCCGGTTCCTCAGTGATTCGATGGCAGAAAAGTATCTTTACCATGTACTCAGATGTGCATGGGACCGCCTTGCCTGAACGTATGAATTTATAATTGCCACAATATAATTCAAAGTCGTTGCGATTCAAGCATTTTTAAGTCTGTGGAGCATCCTAAATTATTATTGAAATAATAAAAATACATAAGGAGACAGGCAAGCAAAAGCTCACCAAAATTGTAAACATTTAATTTTAAATTGAATCTTTTTGTGTAATTCTTTGCTATAAACTAAACATTGGATGGTAGTTGGTTACATTGCAAGTCGCTCCGTTCCTCACCATGTGTTGTACACGGGCTAGACTATAGTTATCATACATTCTCTTGAGTTTTTTGTAAAAACATATTTTTGAAAAGATTAATATGTATATTTTTGAACTTTACATCGTCTCTTTCTTGTGTTTCAAAATTCCCTTTCAGGTTAATTAAGAAAGTGTTAGTATTTACTGTGTTAGATTTACAGTATTACTACATCCAATTGATACCAACAGTGAAGCGGTTAAGCAAAAGAAATAGTAAGTATAGATTTCGAAGACTTCAGGTGAAAATTATAATATCCACTTTAGGAAGGGTAATAAAAGTCCTTCAGACGTGTTCATATTATCGCCACATTCTGAAAGACTTACATTTCAATCTCTACAAAATTCAAGTCGTACTAAAACATCTGACTCAAGACTTTGAAACACGCGTCGATTTTTGCGAACCTTTCAAAGGGCTATTTGCTGAAAACCCGAATATCGTTGATTGCTCGCGGATGAAGCTCATTTTCATCTTTCCGGATATGTTAACAAACAGAATTTTCCCTACTGGATGACGGAAAAACCTCTACAATTGCAGGAAGTACCGTTTCAGAGCAAAAAGGTTACTGTGTGGTGTGCTGTTATATCACAACGTTATCAGCAGGTATTTATTTATTTATTTATTTATACACCATCTAACAGTAAAAAGACCATTTACAAGATGGGAAACAACACATATTTAATATACAGTACACATAGTGAGTAGCTTAAGTATATATAATAAAAGTAGGAGAGAGAGAAAAACAAAATCCAAATCTAAAATCTAAACTGACTAATATAAGAGAAACAAAAAAGATATAAAAGACAGCTAAAGAAAAACTGTATAGTGTATGGAAAAATTAACAAGATTGCTGTACATAAGGAATATATAAATAAAAATATAAAAATAAAAATATAGTGAGGAAAATTGATAGAACAAATGCAGGAAGCCCCATTATTGAAAAATATCAATATTCGGATTGTTATTGTAACAGGAACAAATATTATATACAGGTGAGAAATTTAGGACATTAGTCCGAGCTCTAGGCAGATAAAAAGTTTGACTATGACGTGAATTAACTCTAGGAATATAAAAGTCCAATTTATGAAGTATCTCGCTGCAGTCAATTTCATGGTGAATTAATTTCTTCAAAAAGTTGATAGCAAAATTATTACGTCTATCACTTAAGCTGCACATAGAAAACATGTCAAGCAGATTTGATTGAGGAAAACCAATAGGCGGATATGAATTTAGAGATTTGAAGTAGAGATATTTAAGAAAGTGACGCTGCACGTTTTCTAATTTAGCGATATGGGTATTATAGCAGGGCTGCCATACAAGAGATGCATACTCTAGCTTAGATCTCAGAAATGAAAAGTATAATAATTTTAAGGTTGAATTATTAGTGAAATCACGACCATTACGAATGATAAAACCTAAAGTTTTGTTTACGTCACATACAGACGTATCGATATGATCGACAAAGGTCAGTTTTTTATCAAAAGTTACACCAAGGTCTTTAAACGTAGACGGTCGCGTTAGCTGTTCGTCGTTCAACGTGTACCCATAGATATACTCAGAATCTCTAGTTGTACATGACATTATATTGCATTTTTGTACGTTTAACGAAAGATTGTTTTTAACACACCAGGAACTCAGATTAGAGATATTATTTTGCATTATAATGCAATCGTTTAAACCAGAGATTCTGTGTAGAAGAAATGCACATCTAAAGTATCGCCTATGTCATTAATAAATATATTGAAAAGCAGTGGCCCTATAACAGAGCCCTGGGGAACACCTGAGGATGAGCCATAATCATAGGACTTAAACCCATTATACGCGACATATTGAAGTCTATCAGTTAGATAAGATCTAAAGAAAGCTATGAGCGAGTCCGATATACCAAAGGTGGAAAGTTTTGCAATCAATATATTATGATTAAGCCTATCAAAGGCTTTCGTAAAATCAAAGTATATTACGTCCGTTTGCAACTGCATGTCAATGGACTCAGATATGAATTGCGTAGCACATATAAGGTTGGTAGTAGTAGAGCGACCTTTCATAAATCCGTGTTGCTGACTGGAAATGATATTTTTAACATTAGGGTAAATACAGTCATGTAATAATAGTTCAAAGGCTTTGCCAAAGTTACAGATTATAGTTATTGGGCGGAAGTTAATTATTTCGTTCTTATTTCCCTTTTTATACACCGGGCAGACTTTGGAGTATTTCCAAATATCAGGAAAACAGCAGCATTTAATAGATAAATTAAAAAGTATCATGAGCGGGTGAGCAAAGATAGTAGCACAGTCTCTCAGCAGAAATGCGAGGATCCCATCGGGACCCATGGTAAGCTTAGGTTTTATCTTTTTTAGTGCCAATAACACTTCATTTTCTGAAAATGAGACTATATTAATACTATTAACATTATTGTCACAGAAATCATCTAACAAGATGTTTTCTGGCTCTAAAGTAGAGAATGATTGCTCAAAATAGTCGGCATAGGCATTTACAATATTATTAGGGTCATTCAAATGCTCCCCCTTATAAACCATATTATTACTAATGTTAGTCCCTCCTTTTTTGCTATTAATGTAAACCCAAAACTTGTTAGGGTCGTTGTTAATATTACTTTCAGCCAGATGTATATAGTTTCGGGAAGCAGTTTTAATATTTAGTTTAATTTTGGACCGGAGTCTCATAAATTCATTGTAAGCAATATCATCTCCAGTTCGCTTGTACAGTTTTAAGTGCCTTTCCTTATTTCTTATATCTCTGATAATTTCAGCATTGAACCAAGGTGGAAATTGTCTATTATTCTTTTTTACGTATACATATTTGGGTACGCAGGCTGTGAAAACCTCAGTTAATTTCTCATAAAAATGTTGACACGCGGAGTTAATTTCGGTATAGTAATTTAAAAAAGACCAGTCTATCTCAAGCAGTTCCTGATAGAGTAAGTGAAAATTAGCTTTCCGGAAGTTAAAAGTATTTGTATAATTAATTGGAAATTTATTATTAAGGTTTTCATATTCAACGTGTAGAGAGATTGCAAGTCCGGGATGATGGCTATCTTCTTTAACTAATACTTCTAAAGCTTTCTCAACTGTACAGCCGACGTTAGACAAAACCAAGTCGAGTAATCTATTATTATTGTTGTACACAAAATTATGTTGAGAGAGGTCTAGGAAGTTTATAAAATTCAAAAATGTTGTAACTTCGGCAGTGTTAATGCCATTTAAAATAGATAAAGAGTAGGAGGGAATATTAAAATCACCTACTATTAATATGTCGTTATCAAGAATACTATTTAATGACTCAATAGATTCAAAAATTGATTCGTAGTCTACAGCATTTACAACAGGTGGTATATATATAACAAAGATATAAGTAAAACGGTGATTGATCATGATTCTAACTCCAAGGATATCAACATTTGGTAAATTTTGAAAGTTAGCCTGGCTCAGGTCAAGCCTAACCGCATTAAACTCATTTCTTATTGCTAGCAGAACACCTCCACCTCTACTACGATTGACAGCAGCGAAGTCTCTATCCTTGCGAAAAATACTATAATTACTATTTATCAGTTCACAATCAAAGACAGTCGAGTCAAGCCAGGTCTCAGTTAGTGCTATAATAGGCCAATTAGAACAAGCTACAGAGTTGCACAGGTCGACCGTCTTCGTTTTAAGACCCCTGACAGGGGGTAACTTTGAACAACAACTTTGTAATGTTGGTGTGGATATTCGAAAGATATGGCTTCACCAGAACGGAGCCACTTCCCACACTGCTAGTGACTCTATGACAATTTTGCGAAGAAAGTTTCCTGGAAATGTTTCCACTGTTTCTATATCGAAATTTGGGGGCATCAACTGGCCGGCACGGTCACCAGATCTCCTAGCTTGTGATCTGTTTTTATGGGGCTACTTAAAGTCAAAAGTATATTCTAATCGACCGCAAACTTTGAAAGAACTAAAATATAATATTCGGACAGAGATTAACGCAATACCAATTGAAATGTTGGAGCGGGTGATGAAAAACTATCGTGCTAGGCTTCAAGATTATCAGCAGCGAGGACGAGGTTATTTAACTGATGTAACATTTAAAAAATAAAATTTCCGTGTTTCCTCAAGAACCTTGTGTTTAATTTTGGAATAGAAACTTTATACCCGTTATATCCATCAAATATATTGAATAATCTTGATATAGTTGGTTGAGACTAATAATATTCTAAATCCATTAATAAAAGCACGTCATATAAATATTAGGGAAATAAAGTAAAAATGTGTTTCGGTGATGCAAAACTTGGCACAGCCTGAAGTAAACAATAAATAAAACAGATAAGCAAATACCAGAAATTTAAAAAATAGCAGTGACTGATGACGTACACATTAGATAAAAGAGAAATAGCTATTTTGTATACGTAGTGAAAACTGTAATACAATGAGCTTTATTTCGGGGAATTATTTGTTTTAAAAGTAATATAGTGGACAATACCTACATATTATTAATATTCAGTGTGATGCATTTAACACTTAAACACCGTTATAAAAAAAATTTCCTCTAAGACCTGATCAAACCACTTAGAGAAACTAATGAAGCAGGAAAAAATATGACAGTTTCTGCACTGAATAGATAATTTATTACAAATACTTAACAAGTGATGTAAAAAATAAAATTAGACCTACTTATCAACAATATTATTCACTCAGGGAATGAACGATAAAGGAATGTATTGTAGGAAATCCAAGTAACAACTTTTGTTTTAAAATGCTCTCCAATCTCGAACCGGGAGAACAAAATTCCTACCAAGAGGAGAGACTGGACCAACGACTGACATTTAACACTCATATGAATGAGACAATACAGACCGTCTACTCTCTGTCCAGGAATCTGTATCCGCTCATGGTCAGGGGTAGCAGACTTAACAGACAGAATAAAAAACTGTTGTAACAATGGTGGTCAGGCCGTCCATCACATACGTGGCGCCGCCTGGTGTGGTGCAGCATACCGACTACGATAGTGAAAAAGCTAAATGTGCTTGAGCACAAATTTATGCGCCTTTGCAACGACATAACCCCGATAGCGGATTACGTCCAGCAGGTCCTTCAAATCTTCTGCTCTTCCAAGCTGAGCAATAGTCCACTAACAAGACACATAATACAAATTAGACGGCATGTACATTTTTGTCTTTAAATTCATTTCTCATCGCAAACATTTTACAAAATCAAAACCTTGTGGAATCAAAATTTTAAAAATCAAAGCTTAGGCCAGCCTTTGCGCAGCCCAGCATTGACGTATCTCGCGGAAGGCGCCTCGTTCGAATTGAGATGTCAGATACCAAATTTAAAAGTGTATGTGCGCGAGTTCCTAGTTAATGTGTAATTACTTCCACGTCCAGTAGAAGTATAGTAACGCAAAAAAATTTTTCTTTGTTGAAATAGCCTTAAAATGTTATGAAACGTCGAGATTTTAAATTTGAGAGAAAAAATTTCCTGTCTATCTGTCGGTCTGTCTGTAACTTTTTTGTGCGCACGTTTACTCGGGAACCGTTTATGATATTGAATTGAAATTTGGTACACTTATGTATTATAACGAGATCTGGAAGTAGATTATATATTGATCTAATTCCGTTCAAGGGTTCGGGGGTAAATGGGGTAAATAAGGGTAAATAGGCAAAGCAAGAGTCCATAAAATTGCAATTTAGGGCATGTACGAAAAGTTAAGGTCTCAAATTTTTTTTGGTATTTAGTGCGTATAAGACTTGGATACAAAATTTGGATGTGGAAGTAGTGATTCCTTGGGCAGCGGTTTTCAAGTTTAGTTTAATCTGTTCTTAGATATAGTTCAGTTTTACTACATTTCTTATGTGTTTTTATAGCAGGAAAATGTTTTTAATTATCGTTTTTAACCGAATCAGGCCTACTGCACCCGATCCTGAAATCCGCCACTGCGGTCAATCTGGTGGTTGCGCGATCGGTCCCGGGATAGGTCCTGGGGAGATACTTTTTGTAATATTGAAGTTAATAAAGTAGTGTTGAATTAAATTAAATCGAATTGAAAGATATCTTCAATGCTTATTTTTCTAAGACTACCTGTTTAGTGATCCCAAAGCATATTAAATATATTGCTTCTTATCACTGTTTTAACTACCTAAGTATTTTAAAACATAGTCTCGACAAAGGGAAACCAAACTCTTATACGCTTAAGACTAATTTATTATATTTTTTGTTCATTCATTAAAACTTTATCAAATAGCCGGTTTTATGAAGGTTGGTCATTTACATTCGAAAATAGGGATACTCGTCCATATTATCTATAACGATTTCCAATGAGACCAGACTGGGTCACGGTCAGTTTTCTTTTAGTTGTATGCGTCTTTTAGACATACTGAAATACCCCGGATATAACCCATATACAAATTTAATTTTTTTAAATTTATTTTCCAAATTTAAGTAATAAGTCATTTCATTTTTACATTTATTTAATCATTTAATATTGAACACAGTAAAGTTATCAGAAATGCATTTTAATTTACATCTTTTAAAGCAACATAAACGCTACGTTTTTACAAAGGAACTTACGTAAAATCGAGTATGGTAATAGTGTTTGTTTACAATGGAAACGATAAACTTCAAGTACTTCTATCACATCACATAGTGTGAAATCGCCTACCTCTTTCTATCTTAAGAATGCAAAGGACAGAAACATAAAAGTTTGAGTCTAAAAACGCTGCAAGACTACGACGGGGCGAGTATTGGAATTTTGTAATGTAAACATTTCCGAATGTAGGACAAAGTCAACGGAGTAATAGTCCGGATGTTCCGGGGAGCTGTGACGTCATCCGTACAATATAAAAAGATATCGCGGTGGACAGACGGCACGAGATGCGATTGGAACCACACCCGCGCTACGTCGCAGAACTTAACTGTTCGCTGGGCTCCTGGAGATTGCACTTGAAACACACCTGAGTTACGCTGCAGCAATTTACTGTTCGCTGAACTCGCGGTATTATTTTGTAGTTATTTGCTCAACTACGAATCAAATGATATTTTGAACCACCTATTCTTTTCAAATAATTTATCACAGCCACAGACACCACTTGCCAAAGGAAAGGTCCAAGCTTAAAGAATTCTTTATGCAGTGCAATTTTAACGGCTCAATTATTCCCCATGAGAAAGTTAACCACACTTGACTTGGACGAGAGTTGTGTTATGCTGCATAACACTTTAAACTGTTCGCCGAACTCGCTAGATTATTTTGTGGTAATTTTTGCCAAGTAATGCGACACAAAATGCACTCTACGTCTACACCAACTTACCTGACTGTTTACCACGCCATTTACACGACACCTACCTATTTCTAAGTATTTTTACTTGATTAATTCTCTGTTTATTATTCAATTTGCATTCTGGTTACGGACGGGAAAAGGGTTTTAATTGCGCATTTGTGATACTAAAAGAATATTAATTTTTTTTATGAAATATTAGCTTCGATTTTTAGCAAGAAAACATGATACGATTATATTACAATTTACCCACTTATGATTTCATTCTGCTGATTATTTTACTAGGGAAAATTGCGTTTGCAAAATAACAAATTTGTATTCAAAAACTACATATTTTCAGCGTTTATGCAATAACAAGAAACTTTCACTTCCATTATTTTTCATTTGGTGTACTATTAAGGCTATCGTGTGCCTAATTTTGACATGTAAAATGTCGCAGGAATGTTTGCCTTTCAAATGATTGTGTGAGATTTCTCACAGGCGACTATTTGGTTTTCTATGGTTGTTTAATAACGATCTATCCGCTTAATTATCTTCCGCACTACAAACTGTACAGGCCATCGGTCAGTACTGGGTTAATTAGCCCGTAAACTTTTTCGTATTCTGAAGGGTTTACAAAAGTAAACCCTTCAGAAACCCTTCAGAGACGTCCCCCGGTTCAGTACACGACGAAAACGTCGTGTACTGAACCGGGACGTCTCGTCTGTTTGAATTACATCTACCCACCCTGTGTTCCGTTGTTGGACAGTCATACAAAATTTGATAGTTGCCGCTTGTTTGATTATAATTAATGGATATTTCCTTAGCACTTTATGATATTTTACATGAGTATTTAATGTTAATTTATCACTTAATTTTGATAATGTATAAACATGACATGATTCGTGTCCTCTGTTTTGCACTCGATTAATTATAGCTATTGCTAGCAACTCTAATTACAAATTATCATTATTTAGCTATTGCTAACAACTCTAATTATAAATTATTATTATTTAGCGATTGCTAACAACTTTAATTATTACTCAATTCTTGTTATTGCACCAAAACATTCTGTATATAGAGTATGGTCAATACTATAGCGACGGATATTTTCCTATTATAATATTTAAACAATTGTCTCAAATATTTGAATTTCTTTTTGATTTCATGTACGGCTATTTGCCACATCAATTTTCCTAAAATAAATTGTTTTTTTTTACTATTTTCTCCCATCAATGACTGTGTTTTCTTTCAACTTTACCTTCCTAGTCGTACAAATAATAAACTACATAAAGGAAGGCTATCGCCCTTTTAAGTATTATTTCAAAAATTATGGAAAAAGCTATCTACATGAGAATGACCAAATTCTTAGAAACACACAAAATCTTTGCTCATAACCAACACGGATTTAGGGAAGGGCGCTCCACGGAAACCGCTACCCTAAATTTTATTCAATATATTATTGAAAAAATGGAAAAAAAAGAATATATAGTAGGGTTATTTTTTGATCTGTCACGCGCTTTCGACAGCCTCAACTTCAATTTTGTGTCTGAAAAATTATCAAAACTAGGCATACAGAGCTCCCTGCAACAATGGATATATTCATTTTTGAATAATCGAAAAATATTAGTCAGAATTCACGACAAGATGTCGTCACAATTTGAGGTCAACTCGGGCATCCCCCAGGGTAGTGTCCTTGGACCCCTAATTTTTTTAATGTTCATCAACAATCTTCCAGACTATATATTAGATGGTGAAGTATTTATTTTTGCTGATGATACGAATATCATAATCTCAGACCCAAGCATCACAAAGGTTATCGAAAAAGTAAATAATGTCCTCATGCAATTTGATCATTGGTGTCAAAAAAATAGGCTCATTATAAATTATTCCAAAACTATGGCTATCGAGTTTCATAAATGCTCGAGACCCAAAATAGCAGACCTAAAACTATGCATAAATAATCATCCCATCACAGTAGGTAGTCAATGTAAATTTCTTGGAACCATCATAGACGAATGCCTAAGTTACAACGATTGTATTAACTGCATATGTTCTAAAATAAATAAACAGTACTTTGCCATACTAACTCTAAAAAACTGCCTGAATGAACAAGGACTCCTCACTGCGTATTATTCACTAATATATTCAACAATTAGCTACAACATAATTGTTTACGGACTAGCTGTCGAAAGTAGCAGAGTATTCATTGCCCAAAAACGAATTATTCGGCTTATGTACAATTTAAGTTATAGACAGTCATGTCGGCAAACATTTAAAGAGAAAAAAATTCTGACGTTTATAAGTATTTTTTTGTTTAAAATATTAGTTTACATCTACACAAACAAAGATCAATTTATAAAAAATTCAGATGTCCATGACCACCTAACTAGGAAAAATAATCAAATACGCCTGGAAAGATTTAACTATTCAAGTTTTAAAAAATCACCTCAATATGCTGGCTGTTACTTTTTTAATATGCTTCCTCGGGAAATAAGTAGTGCAACCACACTGACCAGCTTCAAATCAAAACTAAAAAACCACTTACTCGAAAATGTATTCTATTCAGTTGAGGAATTTGTTACCTTTTCCGGACAAAATAATTAAATTTGTATAATGTGAAATTCTACCTTAGATTTTACGCTTTTTTATGTAATTATGAATATTTTTTTTATATGTTTATCTCCTCTGTTATTAATATTACTATATTGTTTTTAAGTACTATTCAAAATGTTTGTGATTTATATCTCTTAAATAACTATGTAGGTATATTGTGAATTATATACCAATTTTTCTTTTTTTTGACTTATCTATCCGATGTAAATTGGCTTAAAGATCAATAAAATACATACATACATACAATGGTTTTCATTTCAAAAAACAGAAGTACAATCTTGAATAATAAAATACAAATACAACATAAATAATATATATAATTAACTAGGTCTCTCAATTTTCTAAGGTATATAGTATCAGATAGAAACAAATAATATTAAACTTTATATAAAAGAACCTGGGGTAATTAAAAAAGGGTTACTAGACACACAATGAAATTTGGGTCCTAACTTTGTAAAACTTGACGATCACGCAAATGGCCAATGTTATTTATTTATCCATCAGATAAATGAATAGTAATTAATTTACTGGTGACAAAATGACCAGAATTTCTTTAGTAATTATTAGTGTAGTGAGGGTCATAAAAGTCTCAATACCTGTATTAATTCTTCACACTTTTTCAGCGATAGACAATATTTATATTGTTTATAATAAATAATATATCGATAATTAATATCGACCGAATAAATTTTAAGAGAAACACTATGTAGCTTATAAATATCCCACTGATATCGAAAACATTTCTATTTTGAATCATCCCCATGCGAGAACTGAGTATAAACTGTAGGTCCTGATTAATTTACTCAAACTCATCTATTATATCTTTAAATTTCTGGAGGTTATTGAAGTGACCTGACACGTGGTGACAAATAATTTCTTCTTAAATCATAATTTCTTCAGTATATCTACCTACAATGATTTAATGGCCACAGCTGTACCGTATGACAATTAGTTCTATCATTGTGCAATGCTATTATGTCTTCTAACGGACTCATTAAAATAAACCTTGTTCGCTCAGGTGTTCAATAAAGCCAGTGTTACTTAACTGATCTGCGCCAGAGCCAAAATGCAGTAGGCAGAAGTAGATATTTCTACAATCTGTAGCAAATGTGTGAAAGCATTAAGGAAATGTAAAATTTTTGTTATTTTCCCTATTTAAAATGTACAGTTTTGCAATTGTGCGTTATACTAACAGAGTATATAAATTGTATTAAAACGATTCCAAAGTATCGGGAGACATCACGACATTCGTTTTAAAAACCCTACACATAAAAGAAATAAAACGTTTTTTCTAGAAAATTGAATGGCCGATAAAACTCGAAACACTGTTCCAATGAATGGATTTTTATAAAATTTTCGGAATTGTTTAGTTGATACCCGATATAAAAAAGTATGTTACTTAAAAATAACCGATTTTTGATTGAGGGGAGGAGGATGATTTTTCCCACCTTTCCTAGAGGGTAGACAAAATCAAATTTTAAGCTTAAAATGTAGTATATAATTTTTTTATGAAAATTATTTTTCAATTTATGATAATTTGAAATTTACGATTGTAGCAACGAAAAATTGCTACTTCAAGACTGTTTTTCGTAAACAACTTAAAAACTGTTATACATATTTAATGGTGAAAATGTATAGTATATTATATTTCTAACCATGCGGCAATTTGAAGATTGTGTTCGATTATTTATAGGTCTAGATATATTGTTTAATCTCAAATATCTCAGAAACAATAAGCCTGAGTTAAAAACGAATATGACAATAATAGCAGTGGCAATTTCCCTTCAAAATGAATTTTTGACTGCCCCTATAGTTTTGAAAATAGTGAAGTTATGAACAAAAGGTATTTTTTAAGGCTTTTTTTAGAAAAGTTTGGTGCTTTCCTGTTGCTATTGGTCGTAGGATAAAAATTTTAAAAATCCGTATTGGTCTTTGATAACATGCAATATCACTGACATGCTGAAATTTATGATTCTTTAAAGCACTCATTTTATAAAATATTATTCTTTAAATCAAAGCAGTTTCACGATTTTACTAAAAAATATTACTTTGCCGATAACTCAAGACTATTTCATTAAACGAAAAATGATAAAGTATTAAAATAAAGCTTAGGAAACGATAAATAATTTATGTATTATCATCATTTTTTCATTTAATGCAATAGGTTTTGAGTCATTTTCAAAAAATTGGTGTTTCCTTTCAATCAAAATATAACATTTTATAAAATAAGTGCACCAAAAATCCCAAATAATTTGAGTATATTAGTGATAGTGCATATTATCAAAAATCAATACAGATTTTTAAAATTTGCATTATACGGCCAATAGCAGCAAGAAAACACTAAACTTTTCTAAAAAAAAATTTAAAAAAAATTTCTTTGCTCATAACACATCGTTAGTTCTAAAACTACAGGGGCAGGGTATTCAATTTAAAGGGAATTTTATTACCTTTAAATTTCATTATATTTATTTTTAACGTCAGACTTATTGTTTTTCAGGTACTTAAGATTTAAACGATACCTATAAACATTGGAACACCATATTTAAATTGTCATATCATTAGAACTATTTGCTGCACAAAAAATAGAGAAATGAAGTATTTGACACTTTACAAGCTTCTTTCTTATGCCTTACCATTTTACAACAAAATGTAACACTTTTCAGTTATTTACGAAAAAACGTCTTGATTCATATAAACTTATTTTCGAAAATGAATAATAAGGGAGATATGTTCCTTAAAAGGAAGACAATATATTTCAGTTTTTCTGCAATATCTTCTTACTTCTTAAAATATCAAATTCATGTTATTTTAAACTTAGTCATAGACCATTTGGATACTAGTTTACATGGTGTCAGTCAAACCCTTTCTTCTGCTTAAGGAGTAGTTTTAGGGGGTGGCTGTCAGTATTTTCCTCATAACGTTTTAATTTTTTTCATATTTCTCAAAATTATTATAAATAACTAATTTTCTGATCATTAGAAATAAATTTCTTTTTTTTTAAACTCGCTTTTCTGTAAAAAGTAGTACTAAAAAGTAAAAAATAATAATGAACGACTAGTGGATTTTGTGAGTCGGACGACCGTATATAAGATATATCATCTTTATGTGCTCATGATTGAAGGCGCACTCATGCGTACACCCATACAAAGTGCGGACACCTTCCTTTTCTTGCAGTCTTGTGGATTTTGTGAGTCGGAAAAACCCGGACAACGTAAGTATTTTCTGACACGACCAAACCACCTCCCCTCCCCGTTTTTGAGAATGCTGAAAACGACGGTGATGGGCAAAATTCTTTTTAAGTATGCGCAACCCCCCAAACGGCCAAAAAGCACCCCCAAATTGGGGTGAAACACAAAGGAGCGCGCTTCCGTCGGACAAACACCGACTTATCTCCGTTTTCGAGGATGCTGAGACCGACGCCAGCCTTGAAAATCATCCTCAATACAAACCCACCCCCCAAACAGCCAATAACACCCCAGAAAAGGGAGTGAAACGCGAAGGAGCGCGCTTCCGTCGGACAAACACCGGTTTATCCCCGTTTTTGAGGATGCTGAGACCGACGCCAGCCTTGAAAATCATCTCCGATGCAAACCCATCCTCCAAACAAACAGTTAAAAACGCCCTGAAAAAGGGGGTGAAACGTGAAGGAGCGGGCTTTCTTCCGACAAATATTGGTTTAACCCCGTTTTCGAGGATGCCGAAACCGATGCCGGCCTTTACTATCATCCCCGATGTAAGACCCACCCCACAAACGGCCAAAACCGCCCTCGAAATGGGTGAAACTGCAGTTCCCTTCTCCCCATGTCAAAACCAGCACACTCGCCAGTTTTAAAGGATGCTGAGACCGACGCCAGCCTTGGAAATCTCACCTGAGATGAGTCCATCTACCAATGGGCAAAAAAATCGTTACTTTGAGGGATGACTGTGTACGCGAACTTTAGGAGATGTAAGGAAATCATCTATTCTTTCGTACCACATGCAACTAATATGTCAAACAAAAAAAACTCGGCGCACACATCTGCAGGGTTGACGTGGAAAAATCATGTATACAGAACTGCACATAGATTTTGTTTATAACGTTAAATTACCCATAACACTTTTATAAATGAACACAGTGACTTATTTACTACATATAAAATACGAAATAACTTATAAAATCTTATTAATACAAAAAAAATACATCAAGTTCATTATATCTATGTATTGATTAAGTCAATTTAATCTAGGACGCTTACAAGTGGGGTTACAAATTGGATTTTCATCGAAGTGAACATCACACCCCACAACGTTACAGGGTGGGTTTGTATCGGAGATGATTTTCAAGGCTGGCGTCGGTCTCAGCATCCTCGAAAACGTGGGTAAACCAATGTTTGTCGGACGGAAGCCCGCTCCTTCGCGTTTCACTCTCTTTTCCGGGGTGTTTTTGGCTGTTTAGAGGGTGGGTTTGCATCGGGGGTGATTTTCAAGGCTGACGTCGGTCTCAGCATCCTCGAAAATGGGGGGAGGTGGTCTGGTCGCGTCAGAAAATACTTACGTTTTTCGGTTTTTTTCCGACTTACAAAATTCACTAGACTGCAAGAAAATGAAGGTGTGCGCACTTTATATGGCTGTACGCATGATTGTATGAAAGGGGTGGAATTGTTGTACAGATATTGCCTTCAATCATGCGTACATAAAGATGATACATATACTTATATACAAAGTGCGCACGCCTTGCTTTTCTTGCAGTCGTACATTATTATTTTTTTATGTTTTACTTTTTAGTACGACTTTTTATAGAAAAGAAAGTTTTATTTTTTTTTTATCTTCTGCTTTTTAGTCATACTTTAATTATTTATAGCGTAGAGAACCAATTTACATAAATTTAATCATTAGAGCTGGGTTCCGAGGTATAAACCTAACGGTATTCCATTATGTCACCGGAACTAATATCATACCATATATACGGAAAAAAACGGACGTAGAAGTATCTGACGAGGCGAAAAAAAAAAAGAAGTTTTATTCAACGTTTTGCCGGAGGTGCCGGTTGGATATTAAGTTTAATCAATTTTCACTTACCCTACGTGCCGATATTTGCAAAAGTAACGGTGGAATACTGTATTGTCGTTCGATCTTAGTAACTGTGCAAAACTTCATCAATTAGTTATGTCAGAAAGTGTACAAGATTTAAAGACAAACACCGTGAAAACTGAAAAATACTACATTGTGAATTAAAGAAAAGCAAGTAAAAAGGTATTCTTATCGAAATGCAATCACTTCGATAAACCAAGACGTTCTCGAATAATTCATGTTTAAAACAGCGTGTATTTACAACATTTTATTAAAAAATTCTTTTACACATAAAGAATGTTTTGAAATATAATTTAACGTATACCTCCACCTTGTATATATATGAGAAGAATTTTACAATTGTGTATGCAAAATTATTGTATAACTGTGTAAAAATTTTTTTAAATAAAAACAAAATTTTCAGAATTAATGGAGGTTTTGATGCTCCTTCCTCTGGCGATTGAGTTAGTGCTCCTGTTAAATGATAGCAACGAATATATCTTTTTCAATACAAGTCATTGAATTTTTGTTTGAAAAACCGCATTCCCTGCAAGGAAAATGAAGTGTAGTCGAGGACTGAAAGATTAACTTGAAGTTTCTCAGTATTTTATATTTCAAAAAATAAAAGGTTGGAAAACTTGTTTTTTTAATCTCACCTACATTTCAAAATAAACAATGCTGTTTTATTTACAGAGAGCATCTTTCATTTTATATTTTTATGTGCAGTATGACGTTAAATATATTCTTGTTCGTCGATAGATACTTTAAACATGTTCATCTCGTTTATTTTTAATACCTTAGGTTAGGATAATTTATTAGATCTTACTACTCAATATATACGTATCATCTTTGATGTATTAATAATTATATTAATTAAGACAAATATATGTTTCTTAGTCAGTGCATTGCAAACATAGGCAATGTGAAGTTAGAATCTAGAATTAAACTAAGTAAATGCCAAAGGGAAACGTACTTCTAACTAATTATTTTAATGCAAAAGTGTGAAAGGTCAAGTAGAAGAAATAAGCATAACAAGGAAAAATCGTGTTTCGTAAGGTAGGTTATTTTTGTATATTAAATATCGATGACAACGGCCGAAATACTTGATATTACATTAAAGAGGGTCAGAATGTGGCAGACGGGACGGGGGACCCTTGTCGCTGAATTATAAATGTTATAAATGTTTTAACCACCTTCCAGATGACGTGCATGACCCTCTTAAGCCTAGGCTTGTGTGAGTTAAGGAGACGGGGCCCTACAGTTTGTAGTGGGATCCTAACCACTTCTTGGGGGTAATTTATAATTGAAAATTACTTTGCAGTAGGTGGGGCTCGAACCCGCTTCGCTAGGTATGCTCAGAGTGAAAACTAGACGCGCTAACCATTGTGCTACCGGTAATATTATGATATTATGATGTTATGTTATTGATGTAATAGTTTGAAATATTATATAAGGAAAATATTGTCCTATTTCCCTAATGTACGACAGCATATTCAGATTGCTTGCGATTATATATCTATTTTTCTGAAACCGGGTACAAAATGGCTCAAGGCATAATAAAAAATAATCAGAATGAAATTTTAGCAAAGTATACAAAAGCTATAATAAAAAAACTCAATATTTTTGTATCCAGTCTCAGAAAAAGAAATCATAAATAGTGTAAACAGTCTAAATAACGATACTACATCAGACCTTGATGCTATTCAGGTAAAAACAATCAAGGAATCTCTGATTTATATATTGAAACCATTGCAATACATTATAAATTTGATATTTCAAAAATGTTATTTCCCACAAGCATTAAGAAAAACTATTATTAAACAAGGCAAAACGCAACGCAAATATTATCTTAAACTATCGTACCATATATCTCTTATTAGTAATATTGCAAATATTATAGAAAATTGCAATGAGAAGCGGCTTTTAGAACATCTTAATAAATGTAATATGATATCAAATTTCCAATTTGGATTTAGAGGAAGAGTGTCTACGGTCGATGCAATATATAATGTGACAAATTACCTATTTCAAGAGCTAAATAATAATCAAAAGCCATTGGCAATATTTTTAGATCTAGTAAAGGCTTTTGACACGATTTTCCATCAAAAGCTATTAAAAAAATTATGCACATATGGTTTCAGAGGCATGTGCGGTGACTTACTCAGAAACTATTTAATAAATCAAAAACGCATTGTCAGCATAGACTCAGAAAAAAGTGAAGAGAAACTAGTTAGGTATGGAATACCTCAAGGAACGGTTATAGGTCCAATTCTTTTTTAAATTGACATAAATGACATGCTTAATTTAGATATTTCAGGGGAAATCATCTCTTATGCCGATGACACAATCTTATTATTTTCCAATGTCAGCTGGAAGGAAGTTAAAATTAAATCGGAAAAGGAAAATTTCTCTTAATAACACAAAAAAAAATTTAACATTTCCTTTATATTCAGCAGAAAAATCCCATATTAATAAAATAAAATTTCATAAATGTAAAAACATCATTACTTGTGATAGTTGTGAAGATTATATTGAATCAGCTGAAAACATCAAATATTCAGGCTTATACATTGACCAGCTTTTGGAATGGGACAATCACGTTGAAATATTAACAGAAAAAATTTGAAAGTTAGTTTATAAATTTTGACAACTTAGACAGTACATGGATTTACATTCTCTTATAAATATTTATAAAGCCTTAGTAGAGTTTATAAGAGTTTATAATTAAGTACGGTTTAATAATTTGGAGAGGGGCATATGACAGTACTCTAAATAACCTTAAAATAATTCAAAGATACATTTAAAAAATTATATTAAGCAAACCTAGATATTATTCAACACAATCATTATTTGAAAATATTAAAGTATTGGATATTGACAGTTTATATATTATAGATATTCTGAATTATGTACAAAAAAAATCCCAAGATAAAGAATACTATAACTACTTAATTCACTCGATGGCAAACGAAGTATAAGACTAAAACCAACAAACACAGCCTTCTCAAAGTAGATAGATTATACGGGAATTAAATTGCATAACGTCTTACCTGTATCAATAAAAGACATAAAATATTTTAAAAAATATAAGAGCAGAACTAAAATATATGTAAATGAAAATATAGATAAATTTAAACCAATCTTGAGAAAACAATATTATTAGTCCGGGGTCCGATGCCCCTTTTTTTAAAATGAGGCTGAATTTTTGTGAGTGGCTTCGTTTTGACGAGTCTTCCAATGTTTTTCTCTGCGAAAATTCTGGGTAGAGGTATGCAAAGTTCTACGCAGCCGCTAAACGTTTAGGGCTTCAGTGAGTGTGATATTGGTGTATAATTAGGAATAGGTAGACAAAAGATAGGCTCCCTGTGAGCTTAGGTGTCATATTTGAACCTTTTACTACTTAGTATATAAGCATTTGATACTTCACAAATAACAATTTTTAAGTATTTTTTATGGATAATCTAACAAACACAATTATTAGAACTGGCACAATATTTGAACTAATACTATTATGTCAATTACTTTCAAATAAATATTTAAAATATATATAAATATTTTATGATTTCAAATTTATGATTTCCAGTTGATTATAAAATTGACAAACAATTTTTCTAAACCCCGAATAGACAATTCAGAAAGTAAAATTACTGACGTTCATATTTCTTAAAAAAGTAAAAAATAGGGCAATTTTCAATAAATATTGATAAAACGTATACCTTTCAGTGATGATAATGCAATGTATAGTTAATTAATACTATTCAGATTTATAAGTATATTCCCTAACTGATCTTCAATTAATTATCTAACATAACAATAAAAGTAAAATTAACTTATAATACAATTTTCGTGTAGGGATTCCGTCTGATTCACATTAAAATCGAGGTTAATTAAATTCTAATGATATATGTGACAGCTCTCTGAGAAATTACCCTGACTTTTATTTTCAATTATCCTACTCCTACACTTAAAAATAATTAGATGTTAATGTTGTTAGTTGAACTCAAAAATAACTCAAATTGCGCATTTGTGTTGGAAGTAATATTTCGAAATGTTAATAAGTCAAAGAAATTAAAAATAGCCTGGGTATTTATTATCAAAAAATATGACTGACTCACCTTTTCTAGTATAGTTTCCAAAAATACTCGATATAATTACGTGGGTGGAATATGTGGCAAATTCGTATCTCAAACTGTTTACTTTGTTTACTGTATATTGCATAATAAATTTATGTTATGTATACGCAAAAGTAATTCCAGGTTTACGTTTCAAATCCATGATATTTACAAACACACATACGTTCTCGCAAAATCATATTTGGTATAATAAATGTCAGATATTTAATTTTTAATATATTTTCGGCAGCTCGCTAATTTCCCAAAAATGATTTTACGCTTACGTCTATTTTAAACACATATATTTTAATTGGTAAAATGTTTCACATATATGAAGTTCATGCAACTTGTCTACGGTTATTAAACATTTTTTTAAGTCTCCTTACGTTACTCTTAGCCTGTAGATAGGTCCTTGCATCGTCCCTGTCTGAAGACCGCTCCCGAACACCACTCAAATAATCGTCAATTCGTCTTTCGCGATTTCTGTTAACTTGCACTGCAGATATCATATGCATCGGTTTGAAATTCGTTACACCACTTTCGTCGATGAGGATATACGGTACCCTACCGGCCAGTACACCCCTGGCAGCATCCTTAGGAACCACCGCTTGTAGACTTCCTCTCGAAATTAAAACAGGATAATCGAATTTGGACTTCCTCAACAAGAAATCTTCTATAGCCAATACGTTCTGCTTCTTCATAAGTTGCAGAGGGATATCTCGAGAGTTTCTTATAGTGGTTAAATCCGAAATTAGTACGGCACTCTCCCGGATTAACTGACGAATTCTTGGATCTGATTTGGCACACTCCGGGTTCTTTTTAATTCTTGTAATGGCGGTCTTCAATGAGTAGTCCCTTTCCGCCAACTGTTTTATTAAAATTATCCTTTTTAACATGTCAATTGTTGGCGCGTCATCATAATTAAGTGACAAATTTGGTTCTGATAAATTGTCCACTATCTCTTCTAAGCTCAGTGCTCTGGCAAAGCTAACAGCCTCCTCAATAAGTGCCCTTGATGAGGTTTCTTTGTACTCGTTCTTCATTGTTTCTAGTTCTTTGTTCACCCAGGATTTTGTTGATTTTACGATAGCGTTTTGTAAAACATTAACAGCGTCCTCTTCGGTCCGTACATTTTTTAATTGACATGTAATATATTCTTTTAGAAATTTAACTATTTCCGGGCTAACTTTTACCATTTTTGTAAACGATATGTTCATTATATTTTCAGGTTCTAATATTTTAGCAATATGCTCTAATATTTCTGTGGGCGACAGATTGTTATTCGTTATCATACCCAATGTGGCCATTTTCGTATCTTCTATAATTTGTGTAAGTTGTTTAAATGCTGTATTGCAAATTTCGTTTCTCTCGAACTGTGTGTTCATTAATTTAAGAAATTCTTTTAATAATTTGCTATCTATTTTAAGCGTATCTACTAAAATTTCTCCTATGGCGCCAAGGGCCATCAACTGATCTTTCGGTCTATTTTTAAATACGTTGTTGGCGGCAACTATGGCCGTTTTAAATAGTACTTTTAATTTATTTGAACAGGCGTTGAATTTATCATCTGTCTCCGTAGCATTTGCACTAATGTATGAGTTATTAATATTGTCTGTACGTACGCTATTTTTATCCCGAAAAGTCGCTGCCCTCCGAGTCATTGTCAACAGTATATCTGAAATTCTAATTATAGTGTCTTTCTCCTCAGATATTTTAGACGCTATTTCCAGCGCGTCGTCTTCGCTTACATACGTTACTAAGTTATTCTCTGCACTCAGGCTCAGCTTTCTAAGTTCTTCTAGCTTCTTATTTAATTGATCTTTCTTGTCCTCTAAACTGGCGATTATGTCATCCATACCGTCGTCCATCAATATCAATTTTAGTTGCTCAAGTTCCATACGTTGCTGTTCTTGTTTCACTGTGATGGCCTCGATGTCCAGTTCTTCCAGTTCCGAATTATTTAATTCTATGCTGGATGTGTCCATTGACTTTTCGTCGGACTCCGAAAAATCATCCAAAGTAGAATTACTAGCATCGATGATTATAAATTGTAGATCATCAGGATTCGCTTCTACATATTCATCTTCCTCCCCTATTAGAATTATATTTTCTTCCTCAATTTGTGTCTCTTTTTTCTTCAATTTTCGTTTAAGCTTCCGTTGGCTTTCAGGCTGGGGTGGAGGTCGTTCTTCGGGGGCGGATGCAAACGTTAATTGTCCATCTGCTGTTATTGTAGACTGAGAAGGTAAAAACATAGGATCGCATTGTTCTTCGCCCATAATTAGCCCCCCCAATAGGGTTGGCTTGTTATCAACGTTTATTGTAATGCCGGGAGCGTATTCATCACCAAATTCGCTTGCAATTGTTTGTCCAGGTACAAAGACTTCACCATCTTCTGTGTGAACCATTTGCCCACTAACAAAACATTCTTTACCAGAGGGTAACGTAACTTTTACACCAGATACCCTGTGCCTTTTTGCCTCCTCAGCCGAATTCGATTCATCGTCTTGAACGTCTTCGATTTCATGCAAGCAAGCGTTGCCTAAATTTTTTATTATGTCTGGAATCTCGGTTATAGTTGGTAATTGATTTAATAATTCGGGACCTCTCCTTATAATTGTTTCATTTACATTTTTTGTTGCATCCAAGTCGTCAACTTCCATTTCTATTGGTTGCTCAGTAGCAGGCTCGTTTATTTCTTCGATTACTTTTTTGGCATCTTCCTCGAATTTTTTCCAGTTCATATTTTTCATATTTCTTTTCATCATTTCCTTATAAGCTTTGGAATTTTCCCACCTGTGCTTTTTCTTACGTTTCATGATCTTCTTCAGCTCGGCCTCCCATTTTTCTTCTCGCATTTCCTTGTCTTCGAATATTTTTGCCAAACTCATGGTATACTTGCCGTGGTGGTGGAATTTTTCTTCTTCAGGAGAAGTGGCACCTTCTCCACTGTACAATTCTTCGGTGCCGTCAAAATACTGTATTTCCATGGGCACTTTCTTAAAATCCTTCAGTTTAACAATAATTTTATCATTTTTTTGTGACACTAAAACATCGATAATGTCACCGTCTCGTATAGCTATTTCAAACTGAGCCTGAAGCACGATATTGTATTTTCTGTCTTCCACTGTATAAACAAAGACTCCAGAGTTACCTTTATTTTCTAATATTTTTAACAAAACATTGTGATTTTCATTTTCTGGATCAAAGACGGGCGTCATATATGTATAATCGTCCGATTTTTCATGTTTAATTTTACCATAATTTTTTGACCCTTTAGGTCTTTTTTCTGAATGATGCAGCAAAACGGGGATGTAATGTTGAATTTTAGCGCCAAGAAGCCACTTTCCTGTTATTCTAAGAGTGCGTAAAGCCTCTCTGGGTGTCAATGGCTTTAACAGAGGCAAATAAAAGTTTCTGGTAAATATTTTACTAGCACCAGTAATTTTACAGAAAGACAACACGTAGTTAACCATTTTTAATTTTTTGTATCGTTTTAACTTGGTTTAATGATAGATTTAACTAATATTTAAATAAATAATCAACACAAAATTTAATTTGTTTATTTAAAGACATTAAAAAACAGAAATTTTACAATATATTTAAAAAAACATTTTTGTTTATTTTTAACATTTAATATGAAAATGTTACGGTACAAATCAAACACAGTGAATTAAAACAGGACAATTAATATTTGTTCACGTGTTAAAAATACAAATGGAAGAAGAATATTTTAAGCGAAAAAACTAATTTGTATTTTAAATTCGTTTCGATCGGCTCGTTTGCGGTGCTAGATGGCGATCATCCCGGCGTACCCGCTATTACTAACTGGCATGGGCGTCGAGACGCTTAGCTGAGACCTGCTTGCGTGCGCTCGTCTAATATCGCCTGCTGAAGTCGTTTCCGTATGGATTTAGAATGTGCTGGTATTTTAACATTCTTGTCGCACTTTTGGCTTTCTCAAGAATCTCCTTTGTTTTGTCGTCTTCAAAGAAAGTACCTTTCTTTATGCTCTGCTCCAGCTCTTCCAGTTTTTGGCTCTTTTTAACGGGCTCGATAGGCACATATGCTTTGGGTTTCTCGACTTTAAAATCTCTCAATTTTTTTCTCATATCCAATCTTAACTTATCGACTTTGGTCTCCTCTTTTAGTAATTTTTCTTGAGTCTTGTCCTTCATTCTCTTTTTTTCTTCCTCTGCTTGTTTTTGCCTTCTCTCTTCTAACAATTTAAGCGGATCTTCCATTGGTTGTCTCTGAGGTCTGAACACTTCTCTAGGAGGACTAGGTTCTTTTGCGCTTAACGCTTCAATAGGCAGCCTCTTCTTAACTCTTTCCTTTTTCTCTGGTTGTGTTGGTTCGTCAAACACTCGTCGACGAATGACTATTTCTTCCTCGACTTTTGGCTTGGGCTTTGGCTTAGGTGGTGGGGGCGGACTGTCAGACGGAGATCGATACTTCCGTCGCGGTTCGTATTCTGGGAGGTCTACGGGAAGAACGACGGGGGGAAGACGACGCCTTCTTCGTGGTCGGTCTTCTTCGGTGGCTTCGAATTTCAATTGTCCTTCTTCGGTGATAGTTGACTCGCCAGGTAGGAACATTGCAGAGGTCTCCTCTTCTCCCATTACCAAGCCGGGTATTAAGGTAGGTTCGTTATCCATATAAATAGTAATTCCCGGTGTGTATTCAGCTTGTCCTTCCTCGTTGAGGATCGTTTGGCCAGGAACAAATACTTCATTTTCATCCGTTTTCACCATTTGACCGGTAACGAAACACATCCTTCCACCTTCTGTTTTCACTCTTACGCCAGAGACATTTTGCAATTCACACATTTCGCCGGATTCTAATATTTTTATTACTTCCGGAATTTCTTTCATTGTCGGTAGTTGGTTCAAAACTTCCTCGCCACCCTGTTTTAATTTTTCTGCAACGTTTGTAGTTTTTTCCATGTCATTTACTTCCATCGGGATATTCTCTTCCTCGACATCTTCCTCCTTTTCCTCAGTTATCTGTTTAGTATCTTCCTCGAATTTATCCCAATCCATGTTTTCTAAACAACCTTGCAACATCTGTTTCCAATCAACAGAATCTTCGCCTTTAACTTTCTTCTTCCTTTTGTTTGCCAATCGCATCATCTCCAATTCCCAATCTTCAACGCCTTGTTCTTTAGCCTCAAAGATCTTCGCGATGGACATGGTCTCTTTGCCATGGTGATGTTCCTGTTCAATTACTTCTTTCGTCCATCCGCTGCCCCTGTAAAACGGTACATTTTCATTGAATGGGGCCACGGGCAGTGTTATTCGGAGATCATTATTTAATTTAACAATAATTTTTTCGCTCCGTTGAGCCATAATTATATCGACTATTTCTTTATCTTTCACAGCGCTCTCCATTTGTGAGTTTATTACAAGTACACAATTTTTATCAATCACTTCGTATATGTAATATTGACCTTTGCCCTTTGGTTTTCTTCGTAGAATACCCTGGAGCAGGGCGTGATTATCCATGTTGTCATCAAAAAAGGGCTCAACGTAACGTTCATTCTCATGCCTCTTAATTCTTTTTTTAACCACAGGCATTCCCTTGACTCTTCGCCTTCTTTCAGCAGCCTTCTCATCGTGCGGTTTAAAAACAGGTATATAATGTTCTATTCTGTTGCCCAATACGTTTTGTCCGGTAATAATTTTCCGACGTAAAGCATCTTTTGGAGAAAGAGGTTTTAAAAGTGGAAGATAATAATTTCTTTGGAAAAGTTTGCTTGCACGTGTAATCTTGCATAGGGATATTTTAACATTGATAGGCATCTTGATATTTAATTACAATATTGACAATTTATTTTCTAAGTGACAAACACAAATTTAAAAGACTATTAAGTACTACTTGAAATAGAATGTCCACGGCGCGTATCGAACTGAGCAGCGATATTGAACTAGATGTAGACGAATGCGGATAAAGGTTGACAATGCGGAAGAGTTCTAAGCTGATTTTATCGATGCCCGGCCCGATAACCGATATCAAAATAGCCGATGGACTGGCCTAATTGGTTCGTTGCCCACTAAATGACCCGCTTCCACACACGGTGACGTATTATCCCCACTGAGTCAAATACACTTCCGTACTCGTGGGCTTCCAACCAATTGAATTGATAGTTTCTTTCTTTATTTAGATATTTCTTGTAATCAGCGTCAAAGAACGTACCTTTTTTAATACTTTTCTCTAGTTCTTTTAATTTTTCACTTTTTGTCACTGGCGCCAGCGGCTCATACTTGGGTTTCGGTGGTATATTATCTTTAAATTGCTTGATCTTCTGTCTAATATCTCTTCTTGTCTTGTCAATAGAAACTTCCACTTTTGCCTTCTTTTCAGTAAACGCCGAAACACGGTCCTTTTGTTGTTGCAATAAGTCTTTTTCTAACATTGGCCGCGAGAGATCGTAAAAAACAGGTTCTGTTGATTTAGGTTTAGGCTCGGCGTCCCAATCTATTTTCAGTTCAAAGGTTTTTGTTGGTGGTACCTTTTTAGGGGCCCGTTCACGACGTTTAGGACCCATACTTTCTGTGTACTGTCGCTTAGGTCTCTCGTAAACGAACTCCTTCCTTTCTCGTTTAGGAGGCGGTGGCCGTTTTTCCTCCTCCTCGTCTTCGCTATTTTGCTCCTCCTCTAACTCGACCTCTTCCACTTCTGGCACAACTTCGCTATGCTCTCTGAAATCGTCTTCCATTTCAGTAAATTGGAGCTCGCCCGATTCCGTAATCGTCGATTCTCCTGGCAAAAACATTGCCTTGCTTGGCTCGTTGCCCATAACTAGTCCCGGAATTAGAGTAGGCTCGTTATCCAATAATACTGTAAATCCAGGGGTGTACTCTGATACGCCCTCTTCATTTGTAACCGTTTGCCCAGGTACGAATAACTCACCATCTTCGGATTGGACCATCTGTCCGGGTACGAAACGTTCCTCATCTTTCGATTGCAAATTTACCGTTATACCAGAGACATTGGCTATTTCTGTCAAATCACCTTGATCTTTGATAATACTTATTATCTCTGGAATCTCCGGCATGGCCGGCAACATAGACAGTACCTCTTCGCCGGCATTCTTTAGTTTTTCGTTTACATTCTTCGTCTTATCCATATCATCCACCTCCATAGATATAGGTTTATCGTCTACGGGATCATGGGCTTCCTCAACCACTTGCTTGGCCTCTTCTTCGAACTCTTCCCAATTCATATTTTCAGCAGTGGCAGCCATCATCGCTTTCCAATCCGCGGTTCCTTCTCCTCTATGTTTCTTCCTTCTTTTGGCGGCCATTCTCATCATCTCCAGTTCCCATTCTTCAACCCCTTGTTCTTTAGCTTCGAAGAGCTTGGCCACTGTCATGGTTTCTCGCCCGTGATGATGCGTTTCTTCTATTTCTTTTTTAGTCCATCCTTCACCCCTATAAAAAGGTGCACGACCATCATACGATACTAGTGGGAGGGTAACTTTTGTCTTATCTTTTAAAATTACAACAATTTTTTCACTTCGCTGCGCAATTATAACATCTATTATATCTTTGTCCCTAATTGCTCTTTCCATTTGTCGAGAAAACACCAAGGTGCATTTTTTGTCTGAAACGTAATATGTGTAGCATTGTCCTTTATCTCTTGCTTTAGTGGAAAGTAGAGCCATTAACCTGCTGTGACCATCCAGATCTTCGTCGAAAAGAGGCATTAGATATTTCATACTTGCCTTCTTTCTCTGACGTTTTTTACCCATACCTTTCCGTATGTATCTTCTTCGTTGAACTCTGGCCTGGTATTCTTCAAGGACAGGTATGTAATGTTCAATTTTATTAAGAACATTTTTTCCAGTAATAATATGGCGGCGTAACGCATCCTTAGGTGATAACGGCTTCAATAACGGAAGGTAAAAATTACGTTGGAATAACTTACTAGCTCTAGTAATTTTGCACAACTGTATCATAACATTGAAAGGCATCTTGATGGGATTTTATTTTCTCCGTGAAAATAACCAAAAAATACACTATTACATCAAACTCAGCAGCACAAAGATTTTTAAAAATATATCGAAGGGTCAGGTTAGATTCGGATTAGATCGCAGTTCGAAAAACAACTGACCTAAAAATGTCTGCTTACAGTGGAGGGGTTCTTTGTACTTGAAATTATTTTTATACTTGGACAATTGTTACAAGGTGGCAATAAGCAAGAATAAATAAGGGACATCTGTCAACAATTTCCTATTAGTATAATAAATGGTATGCAGCCATCTCGTGATCGTGAATAATTTACAGCTATATTGGTCAATCGTTTACGATTTACGAAATATGTTATTATCATCATTCCTACTAAAAATGATGTACCTACTAGCTATATATGAACGCTAAACTATATCAAAAATAGAAAAGATCGAAATGATAGGTGGACAACAACGTCTAGACTGAAATGTGCGCGAAGTTAAAAATATTATAATTATAGTTTAATCGAATTTTTGACTTGTGTAACAGTATGAAAATGTCAATGAGAACTTGTGATTGTTTATTTCGAGCTTGGATTTATTACTGTTGGTTTATTATTGGCCACAGGAAGTGTTTAGAATTACTATTTGTTGAATTGACAGATAAATCACTCGTTACAAAAGGTGCATACAGTGGTGCCAGAGCCGTAGCAACGTTGATAGCTTTGGGGAAGGGGGGTGTCAATGTTGGCACCCCCTATTCGACTTTTTTTTAATGATATGATTATTTACTTACCTATGAAAACATCAAAAATAATAAAAAAGCCTAAGCAATAATTGAATACTTTTGAGGGGTTTGGAATATAAATTTAGCTTTAAACTCCTGAATTTTATGAAAATGGATAATAATATACTTGAAAATACATTAGAAATACATTAGTAAAAAAGATTGGAGCACATAGGGGTTTGAGGATGTTAAGAAATAAATATTGCTTAATAAATTGTGAATACAATAATAATAATATATTACATCTAATGTTGGGAGAGAAAATAGTGAAATAAATCTGATCATTTAACAGAGGTATTTTAAAGAAGGGCGCCTCTTTTAGGTGGACAAAATTAATGAAATATTTAGCTGCTGGTGGGGAATATCTAAGTAATTATTGATCAGAGTAGCTATTTAGTAACATGTATTTAATGAAAAAATATATAAAGGTTCTGAAGATGGAGTCTTTTGAACATCAGCAAGAGGAAATAAAATATCCTGATTTAGTCACACAGAATTGTGTGCTATGAAAATATTTATATCACTCTTTAAGTTTTTCCATTTCTTGGCTTGGCTCCCATTGAAAATTTTAATTAATTTCCCTTTATATCCAAATATTTTTATCATAGGTTACAAATAATGAACTATTCTAATGGAAAACACATCTACCAAAATATTTTCGTGTGCTTCCGAAGATTTCAAGTCTATAAAAAAATGTTATTCATTATATTTCTATCTCAAAGAGTAGTGCACAAAGGCAGGGTCAGCCTGGCCCGGTCGGCAATTGCCGACGATGACAAAAACTTTTGAGGTCAAACCGCAAATGTAAACAATGTTAATAGCTTTTTTACATTCGTTTTTAGAATACTGGAAATAATTTTCTAAAAATAGAAAATGAACTCTTAGATTTTGCAAAATTATTTTTTCTCAAGGGAGATGGCCATTGTCAAACTATGCATAAATATATCTGAACATGCATATCTCCGTTCATAACACTATATCCTTAAGATATTAAGGGAACACAATATGCATATACTAGGTGATACAGGAGCATGTAACGCTAATACTTATATATTTTTTAATGAGAGCCGCTATTTTTTCCATTACTTGAATAACCGAATATCACTTTTAAAGTGTAAGTTCATATTGTGTAAAATGTTCTATTGATTTCATGTCTCGAATGCGTTCAACAATTCGAGCTTGCGTATACATCCTCTATATTATTTTTTCTCCCCTTTTCGGTGATATAACATATTTATACTTTTTGGAATATAACTCGTTATATGTCGAAAACTATACCTAAATACTACGGCGACTAAATATTGTGTGACACTTGCAGGGCCGGTCCAATTACTATTTTCAGCCTAGGCAAAGTTCAATTCTGGCGCTCCTCCTCTTTTCAAATCGCTTTGCAAAAAAGGTCAAAGAGCAAGGCAATAAACAATAGTTACCTATCAATGTTTATAATTTTCATTAGAGTAAAACTTAAAGCAAAACAAGGCAAGGCAAGCACTTTGTTTTTAAAATATATGCTTGAAATGAACTAAAATAACAAAATAACTTCTTCTGTAATTCATACCGGACAGTGTCGTACGATTTTTTATTTTTTCCTAATTACTTGATACAGAAAACATTTTGTTTTTTTTTTTGTCTACTCGAGATTTGTTTGGCGTTTGGTGCCTCTAATCGTATGGCGCCCTAGGCAGTTGCCTGGGTTACAGTCACAGGCGCTCTGCGGCAGGCCCTGAAGCTGACATCAGGGACGCCGATACCCATTACACAATGTCGATAGACGAGGGTGTTTATCATGAATCCCTCGGTCTCGGACTTCAGCCCGGCTGATCTTAAAAAGGCGAAAGTCAGCCTTTCGGATAAGCCGAGGTCTTCTATATTTTTATAGAAGACCCCGTACAATGGCTTATCCTTATGGAGCTGCAGAAGGATGTTGTGTTCTGCAGCTCTAATGTGGGCTTTTATTCGAACGGGTTCCAACTCGGTGACAGAGTCGGAGTTTACCCGCTCGACGTCGAAGATGAGACCAAGTTCATCGGCTGCTCTCCGTGCTGCCTTAAAGAGAAAAGCTCATACCTCTGCATTTTCATGGTCTCGAACCATGCAGAGGAGGAAATCCGAACTCGTGATGACCTTACATGCTCCATCCAGAACCATCCTGCTATGGAGACTCTCCAAGCTTAAGAGTTCACGGCCTCCCCGATGCCGTGGGAGATATAACCGTGTAACGGACGATTTAGGATGCAAGCTCCTATTGAGATGTATCTTCTTGCGGGTTACTACATCGAGTTGACGCAGCTCTTCTCTAGTCCATTTCACTACTCCGAAAGACTAGAGAAGGATCGAAACGGCAAGCATATTTGTAGCAGACGCCTTGTTCTTCCCCGATAATTCTGAGGACCAGATCTGCCGGAGTAGGTGCTGATACTTGCCGCGGAGAGCGTTTTTCACTACACTCACTTCTTGGGTGGAGCGTTGCTCGACACCCAAGTAAGTGTACGACTCTCCGGCATCTAGATGGTGTAAGATGCTTCCGTCCACGAGCTGCGCGTCCTCTCCGTAGTCACCGCATCGTCCTCTCTTGAGATGGATCAGTGCGCATTTGTCCAACCCGAACTGCATACCGACAGCCTGCGTGTACTCCTGTACGGGACTGTTGGAGATCCCTCTCTCCAGAGGCATAAAGTTTAAGGTCATCCATATAAAATAGATGGGTGACCTTATGCCTCCTGTCGCCGGGGGTATCGCAGTTGTAGCCACGGGTTTTCCGGAGCGAGATGGATAATGGCAGTAGTGAGATGCAAAACAGAAGGGGACCGAGGGAATCTCCCTGAAATACTCCTCTTCTGAATGTTACCGACTCTGTTTGGACTCTATCGTTACCCGATGTTATGGTAAAGCGAGTCCTCCAGAGCGGCATCAGTTCTTCAATACATCTCACTACGGGACCGGGTACCTCAAGACATCGGAGCAAGTGAACAATGAGCTCATGCGATGTCATGTCAAATGCCTTGCGGTAGTCGATTCAGGACATAGAGAGGTTCCGCTTATAACTGCATGGAGTCCTGCGTGACACATCTGTCTATCAGCAGGTTCTCCTTGCAGCCAGCGACACCTCTCTTCTACCCTCGTTGCTCATATACCTTGTAACATGCGTTTAGACAGGTTATCGGTCTGTAGTTCTTTGGGTTGGACAAATCTCCGTTCTTGGGGATCAGCACTGTCCGCCCCTCAACAACCCAAGAAGAGATTTGCTGCTCCCCATTTAACCAGGAATTAAAAATTCTGGCCAAATGGTGGTGGGTTCTCGATAACTTTTTCCATCAAAAGTTATTTATCCCATCGGGACCTGGAGCACCAAAGTTCTTAGAGCCCTCAAGAGCCCTACGAACCTCTTCTGGGGTTATTGGTTCACACACTTCCTGTGGTTGATGAAGCCTTTGACAAAAGGTTTCAAAGTGTGCAAGGGCAGGAGAATCTCGGTTGAGTGGAAGCCTCTCCTCGTACAGCGTTTTCCAGAAGTTCTCCACCTGATCTGCAGTCGGCGGACTGTCTACAACACGCGGAGGCGGTTGGAAAAGGCGCGAGGGCTTTTAGCGGAACACTTTATTTTCCCTTTCACCCGCCTCATAGTGACTTTTTGCAAGTCACTAGCATCCGTATCCTGTCGAGAGAGTGCTGTTTGGTGGTTCGCAGCACTGCCTCATTGAGTGTGTGATGGGCGCGTCTTAAGTTGGCGGGTAATCGACGCACTTTAGGCGTGAACGTCAGTAGTACGTACAGTATAGGTACGTCTATGTTTATCATACATAGAAAAAATATCATTACATACCAAAATTTAAGAAAAATTGTTTAAAAACCAGCTATTCCATACTGCCTTCTGGTTCACCGCAATCAGTCTCTGTCAAACTCATGAAAGCTTGAGTAGTTCAATGGATAAGACTCATATTACCCCTCATTAAAATTTCAACTTTTATTAGGGAATAACTTAGGGATTGCCCATAGTTTTATTAATATTTATATGTGCACCACTCCGCAAGCTCCGGGCCAGCGCGGCAAAGTAGCATTTTAGTGATAATGATAATAATGTTAAAACTTAAACACCTTTTATTTAGGGTTAATCTAGTATTAGTGCAATTTCATGTGCGATGTTACAGAAACAGTCTTATTATAAACATAGAGTTCACTGTTCGGATCATCAGACAAGTTCATCTTTGATTATTCGTCAATGAAATGAGAGCGACTTTATCGTGCAATCGAAGCATTAGCGTTTTGATGGTAATATGCAATTATTACACTTAACGCGCCAGGCCTGTAACTTGTAATTCAGCGCTCGTCGGGGCACATAGCCCGGAGAGTAGCTGTTGGTTGCAGTCTGGTTACGTTCCTTATAGTAAAATAAGGGTTTTATAGAGGAGTTTGCGACTAAAAATATTATGTTTTAATATTCCGCCCTCTAAAAGAACATTGGAAAAAGATACTTGTTGAACAGCTTAATAATCAGTAATCGTTATTGTTGACCATAGATAAGAAAATTTTGTATCTTTGACAGCCTGACCTAGCCTAATTCTAATTTTACAGTATTTTGTTGTTTGGGTTTTGAAACCTTGAAACCAGTGTGCAGTTTAGTAAGGACATAACCTCAAAGACCATAAACGTCAGAGAAGAAGAATAATAACCTCAAAAATATAAATATAACGTTAGCGTACATATATAACCTTAACTGCTTTAGGGAGTTTGTGCCCACTAACGCTATACCTCCGTTATCGCTAACGTAAAAGGATGGAGGTAATAGAGAGTTGTTGAGCAACCAAAATAACGTAACGTCATCAAGATACGGTAACTTTATTTCATTACGTATTTACAAATAACGTATTAACCAAAAAGAGACTTGTTGAACAGCTTATGATAATCAGCGATTGTTTTCTTTGACCATACTATAGATCAGAAAATTTAGTATCTTTGACAGCCTGACCTAAACTAACTCTACTTTTACGGTATTTTTGTTATTTGTGTTTTGAAACCTTAACACCAGTGCGCAGTTTAGTTTTAGTAAGAACATAACCTCAAAGAACATAAGCATAACGTTATCGTGTACATATATAACGGTAATCTGCTCGTAAATAACTTACGCCGTTAACGTTATATTAACGTTAACGTATTTCCTAATTGAAACTGCGCATGCGTAGATGTTAAAATAGCCTTACGGTATTTTACTTCTAGCTGCTCAACAACTCCGTAATTGTGCATGTGCACAAATTGCGTTTACCTTATTCTAATTGCGTGTCACACTTTATTTCATTGCGGATAAGGGACGTTCGGTCACAAACGAGATCAACCAGACTTTTCACTTAATGTAATTCCCTATGTAAGCAGTTTCATTTTTTTGGTCGTCATGTTTCTGACCTCGATTCTGCGCAGAAGAAGCGACACGGTGTTGGCTTCAGCCATAGAGTTACTTCAGTTCAGACAGGGGTATTCATTCACAGGATATACGAATATAATAATAATAATAATAATAATAATGTGTCTTTATTTTTCTACTAATATACAACTTTAAAACATATATTATAGGGGGGGGCGACGTTCAACCAGGTTGCTCTTCCACGCAACCCCCACACAACAATGAAAAGAAATTTGAATACAAAAATTGAACAAAAAAGTAATAATAATACATATATACATTGGCAATGACGCAGAAAAATTAAATTATTATTTAATTTATTGTCTGTTTGCAAATATTTGGGATCTAACCTGCTTTCTGAAAGAGGCAATACTGGGAAGGGATTTGATATGTGATGGTAAATTATTAAATATTTTCACCGAGTTGTAAGAAAAAGACTTTTCAAATTGGGCAGTCGTATGCTTTGGAACACTAAATAAGTAGCGCGACCGTGTGAGACAATTATGTATATCTATACCTCTGACTAATTTCTCGAATAAATACTTTGGACTTTGATTTTTAACTATTTTGTAAACAAGACAAGCCATATGAAGCTGATAGCGTTCATCTAGAGTAAGCCATTTACTGTCATGAAGTGGGCCCGATATATGATCAAATTTTCTCAAATTGAAGCTGAACCTTAAGCATGAGTTTTGAACCTTTTGTAGACTTACTTGATCTCTTTTTAAGAGGGCCGGCCAGTATACAGTATCACAATAAGATAATGCGGACAAAATTAAACTATCACATAATTTTAGCTTTAATTCGCTTGACAAAATATCTTTATTCATATATAATAACTTTAGTTTTGCGTACGACTTTTGAAGCAGATGACTGACGTGTTTTGTATGTTTTAAGTCTTCATCAATGTAAATCCCAAGATTTTTGCAGTTGTCACTAAATTTTAAATCCTGATTATTAAGTGTAATTTTAAAATCGTTATGAGCTTTTAAGTCCATCCTATTCTTCCCAAATATTAAAACTTCTGTCTTCGATTCATTTAAAACAAGACCATGAGCTTTTGAGACAGTCGCTATTTTTTCCAAATCTGAGTTAATTGCTGCAGTTGCCGCATCAACTTCATGCGAAAAAAATGAGAAGTATATTTGCGTATCATCGGCATATTGATGTGTGGAACAAGATGTTAAAAATGCATGAAAATCGGCTGTATACAAAGAAAATAATAAGGGCCCCAAAATACTACCTTGTGGTACACCTTTTATATTATCCTGATATTCTGAAACATTCCCATTAAAAACTACCCTTTGACGTCTGTTAAGTAAGTAACTTTGAAAAAAATTTATTGCGCAGTCACTAAAATTAAAATATTTAAGTTTTTTGCATAAAGTGGTATGATCCAAAGTATCAAACGCTTTGCTGAAGTCCAACAAAATTAAACAGGTATTTTTATTCTTATCATTTGCTGCGTAAATGTCATCCGTTACTTGCAATAATGCTGTAGTCGTGCTATGACCTGCGCGGAAACCGGATTGTGTATGGGGCAAAATATTATATTTAGATATAAATAGATTTAATTGTTCTTCAACTATTTTTTCTAAAATTTTCGAGATAGTAGGCAGAATGCTGATAGGTCTAAAATGACATATATTCGAGGGGTTATTGACCTTCGGAGTAGGAATTATATTTGACAATTTCCAAGCGGTGGGGAAGTAATTTTCTGAGAGACATTTATTGATTATAAAAGTCAAATATTCATTTAAATGTGGGAGTACCAGCGATAACATTTTTAAATTTATTCCATCAGTCCCTTTTGCATTGGATTTTATGGTACGAAATATACTTTCAACCTTATGGATAGAAACTTCTGAGAAACTAAACGCAGTATCGTGCACAAGTGGGGTCGAATATTTGTTTAAAATAATATCAGAATTTACATTAGAGGTGTTGGGTACACTGTTAATGAAAAAATCATTGAAAGAATTTGCATTTGCAAAGTCCGAATTGACACCTTTGGTTTTAGAGTTAATATTTAAATATTCTAGGCATTTCCAAAATTCTTTAGGATCTTTCTTAGATTTGTCAATTAAATATGCTTTTTTCTCTAATTTCACTGACATATTGACGAAATTTCTAAGTTCTTTGTAATGGTTCCAGCTAGCACCAGTTTTATTTTTTTTGTACTTACTATATGCTTTGTCTCTGAGTTTCATCATTAGCTTAAGGTTGTCAGTTAGCCACGGCGCAGGTAATTTTGAGATTCTAACAGTTCTATATGGCGCGTGCACGTCAAAGACTTCTGTTATGTTTTGGTTCCAGAACTCTACCATGTCATCTATTGATTCTAAATTAAATATCAGGGGCCAGTTTACTCTAAATAAATCTATAAGAAACATATCATAATTAAATTTTGAAAAATCTCTATAAGTGTGGAATAGTTGTTGCTGTTTAACCCTTTTGAGTTTAACGGTGCAATCAACCATTGAGTGATCAGAAATATCCTCCATGTTAATAACATTAACATCGTCTATTAAATATTTATCAGAGCAAATTATTAAATCTATTAATGAACTTGAATTATTAGTGACACGAGTGGGTTGTGAAATTAATTGGTGTAAGTCATATTTATTCAAAAAATTAGACAAATGAATAGTATTTATATTATTTGTATTTAAAATATCCACATTAAAATCACCACCAAGCAAAATGGCATCAAAGTTAGGCATAAAACTAATCAAAATATTTTCTAAACACTCCATACAATGATTAAAATTTGAATTTGGTGGCCCTTATACAGTTCCCAAGCACACTTTCATACCTGCGATTTTTGTAGATATCCATAAATTTTCAAGAGGGCAATCATTATGACTTGGCGGGTCAAGTATGCTAAATTTTACCGTATTATGTATATAAAAAGCTACACCGCCTCCTCGCGTTCCTCGGTCTTTTCTAACAATTCTGTAATTAGGAATATCAATATTATGATTTGGTACTGCTTGATTCAACCAGGTTTCGGAGAGCCCTAAAACTGAATAACCTTCTGTATTAACCATTTCAGAAAACAAGTCAAATCCTTTGCAAACAGATCTAATGTTAAGGTGCGCGAAGGTAAACCATTTATTATGATTAACCATTTTACTCAATGCAACAAGATACTCCAGTGACTAATTTATACAACAACAAAAAGGGTATACCTAATTAGCATTATAAAATATTTCAATAAAAAAGTTCAAATGCATTCGAAACAAAAAATATCTAAATATCAAGTCATTATCAATGAACAAAAACAATGTAATAATGGAATTCGTATTTTTTATATCGTTATGATAAATATTTTTAGATAAACACTCATAATGCTACATTAACTCTGTTTCCAAAAAAAAATGTACTTGTTATTTGTTCTTCGAGGAGCATAAGAACAACTGATGATTCGTAAGATGCGCAGAACACATCAAAAACCCGGACCGGCCACGAGTGGATTAAAACTAACCAAAATACGTCATCAGCGAAACATCTGGTCCCTCCTAATCTGTGGTTCTGTTATCCAACTTAAGTGCCTGTTTATTATTACAGAGTTAACACTTAACTATAGGATAAATGTCAAACGAAACAATGGATATCTATTGTTTTGTTTGACATTTATCCTTTGGTTACGAGTTAACCTTGCGCGTTGATAAACCGTAGCTAAATGGACTTTAACGTTTCTGATTGGTCAGAAATCCTAGTATATTTGGTTTTAGGTTTGTGAGTTATGCGGTGGTCGCACTGGTCACATAGTCTTGTCAGAGAACCATCTGGTATATATCTTCTCTGGTTTTGTTTTTTGTTCTTGCTAATGGTTGTTTGATGTTGAGAGTCGATGTCTAACCTGTTATAATTAGTAGATCTCAAGAAAGGGGGTTATCGCCGATCAGGATTTGGTATTAATAAAGCCTGTATCAACGCATCTTCCACCTCATTCTACAAATTTACCACTAAATTTAACACACCTTCCATAACTGCGGAAAATTTGCTTTAAATTATAGTTGTTTGTATATTGTTCAAAGATGTGTTATATACATACACAATTTTACATGTTATAGATAGAAATCGAACTGTTAATAGGGTTTTCCCACTAATTTTATTTTAACAATTTGTGTCGTGAAAATGATATAATAAAACATTTTATTAATTTACAACAATTTACTTTTCTAATAAGAATTATTTCTAAGAAAATATCGTTAAAACAACTTGCTGATAATTTCACTGCTTTTTAAAACGGGCATTTTTACGCGCCAGAATTACGTATCTACCCGGAAAACCAATGAGATTATGAATATAATTAGTTTGTAATAGATTCTAACTGTGTGTTAAAGAAAGCTTTCCTCTAAAACTTCTCAGAATTTCAATTTGTAATGCTTGTATTGTGATTGGTCTAAAACAGTGGACGTGTAAATATTGGCCAATCAGAATCCAGATAAATGCCGCACAAGTTATTCGTGAAAGCGTCGGACGTTAGTATTTTGTATTGTAGTTTAGGTTTAACCTTCACCGACATTGCACGCACATCAGATGACTAACCTAAAACGTTAAATTTATATTTTTATGTTTGTATTGTTTGGAGTGAAAATATTATTTTATCAGTTTCTGGTTTATGTTTTATTAATTCTACAATTAAAATGGAATCAAGTGGAAGAGGGATATGTTAAAGGTGCCGCTGATAATTTACCTAAAGTAGAAAAGTGCCGAGTGCTGTCAATAAATAGAGGTTATGTTACGTTAACAGAGACCAAGATTAATAAACAATCTTGAACAGAGACAACCTCTGTGATGTTAATTCTGTGATTGGATTTCAGGGTGTTGACGTCACAACGCGCCAATTTATGGCTGTTTAAAATGAACCCAATATTTTTCAAACTTCAAGTTTTTTTTTGTTACTATTAGTAAAATTAACAAGATAATAAATATGCCATAAATAATTTTTTTACGCGAGTTAAGTATTTCAGCAATAATTTTTTTTCTGGGAAAACCCTATTGTCATTGTACACGCCAAACCTATCAAATAGCGTTCACCGTTCGAACCTCGTGCAAAGGATCTCTTGTACAACAACCCCCTTATTTTGTTGACCATATTTCATCATATGACTTTAACCTTAACGCGAGTGGTATTAAAGGAATTGGCAAAAACTCCCTTTTATCTATCCGTAAATGAAACTGCGCATGCGTATATGTCAAAATAGCGGTACGGTATTTTTACGCCTTATTGTCTCATCTCTCGTCTCTTAGATCTTACTCCTTATCGACAAAACTCGTTGGATAAGATAAAACTAAGGACTATAAACTTATTTCTAATCCTTGGGACAAAACCCTTCCACTATCTGACTTTTGATTGGTTAGATCACTTTGGTTCTTTTACTGAATTAGCCAATTTGAAGCGATCTGCCGGTAAATAGCAGTATTTATCACAGCATTCAAGTGAACCAGTATTTACTCGTTGTAGGTTGAAGACGTCCGACGTCTTCAATGACTCTTCCTGATGTCATTACATGCCTCACAAAACAGGGACAGATTTGCTGACTATAAACTACTTTACTGTTATTAATTTCTATTTTCAATTGGTACGCTTGAATTCAAAACCTGTAAATACCGTAGCTTTTTGAGTGCTCACCCTTCTTGTGACGTCATTAGACGGGATGAAATTTAATAGCAGAATAAGGCTGCGTTAAGTGAGCGGTTGGACCGGTCGAATTTGTTAAATAAATGGTAAAATTATAAGGCCTGCCCAGTCTGATTGGATAAACCTTATAATTTTACCCTTCACTTAAATTTCGATCAGTTCAACCGCTCACTTAACGCAGCCCAAGACACCGACGACAGAACTAAAGCAATTACCGGTAAGTCGCTTGAAATTGACTTTGAGCAGTATTTGGTTATTGGTTATTCTGTTTCTTACTTTTCGTTATTCCTCTGTTTGTCGTTATCACATTCTTGTGTTATCTGTCGTATCGTTATTGTATAGCATCTTGCATCTTTAATCTGTGGTGTTATCTATTTGACGGTTTTACTATTTTTCGAGTTTTGTAAGTTTTATTTATTCTATCGTTAATTCTTTGATTGCGATGAATAACCGAAGCCGACCACCAAGGTAAATTTTTTACTTATAATTGTTAATACTAAAAGGAAGAATCTAACGGATACAGAAAATTAACCTCTTGCTCTTTTTGTGTTCCTAAAGTATGTACTTTGGTAGTAAATCGTATGAAATAACCATCATTTTTGATTTTTAGAAAACACAGTAAAATAAGGTAAATACATATATCACTAATAATTTATAGTACCCTACATTTGCAAATTTTCATTTTAAGTTATTATTTTAAGTAGGTAGGTAGGTACCTCTCTATGTACCATGAGTTTTTGAAATCATCTATGCCCTAATTTCAGAGAAATTTGAACACATGTTTAGAGTACTAAAGTGAAATCATAGTCTTAGACTATATAATTTACTTATCACCTTAGTGGGAAAGGTATTTTAGTGAGAAATACGAGCAGGTAATTAATGGAAAATTAAAGTGTTAGTAAGTATATGATCTAATGTATTTAAGTACTATTTTTTAGGATGCCCTTTACCGTTAATATTTTTAGATTCATAGTATGCATGGATAATTGAGCTGAAACAATTGATATACTAATAATTGTAGATGTAAGAATGAATATCAGTAAAAATGTGATGACTGTTTATATGAAAACAATATAATATTGTACACTGGAAAAGCCCTGTGCGGAATTCAACATATCAGTTAAATATCTCTTGAAATCACAATTACAAGTATTTTACTGGTATTGATATTCCGAAAACAAAATGACATGATGGTAATTATGAGACACGTGATGCAGATACTCCCATCAGTTTTTTCTGAAGCAATACGTCACTAATAATAATTGGTGTAAGAATTGGTTAGGTATATGCAATCTGTGCGCATGCATTTAGAACTAAATGTCTATTTGATAATGCTCATGATGCCGTAATTATTGATTCCATATGTTTCGAAGGGGTACGGCTAGAAGTTGTCTCTCACGCAGCTTCATGATAATTGACGATTGTTCTGTCTTAGGTTGATCTGGGAAAGAGATAAATTACAAAAAAGGAGTTTGTAATGTCGCTATGAGTCATTTAAGAACATCAAGATATGCTAAATAGGATTTGCAGGAAACAAATACTCAGCGGGCAAATACCCCTACCTGCATTGGATTACACCTGCAACCGGCCAATAACTATTTTCAGCCTAGGCAAAATTCAATTCTGGCACCCTCTCTTTTCAAATCGTTTTGTAAAAAATCGGCAGCTACTGGAAGCGGCTGAAACCTCCCCACCCGGTGGATCTCTGAAGCCGAAAAGAGCATTAAATTGTATGCCAAAACGGCGCTAAACATAATCCAATCTCAACCAAAACCTTTTCAGATCTTCTGGATCATTAAACGCATGCAAATTTTTATCCAAATCCGTTCAGTAGTTTTGGCGCTATCATGGTTACATGATGGTGAAATGGAATGATCCATTATTATTATTGAGGAAAGGAAGGTGATTTTTTGACATGTTTGATTAGTTTGACGTTTAACTGTTGACATTATTTCGTAAATAATGTTTCTGTATACTTGCAATTTAATATTAATTGTTATAATCGTAGATAAAATATAGTATTCAGTTTGCTACATTATCGCTCGTTGAATAATATATTATCGTATTAATAAGTTTAACATCACTTGAACAACTAAGAAAGTCTAGTTAGGTACCATAAACATTACAGATTCGTAAAGTAACAAACTCAAAATTGGTAGTGATAATCTATAATAAAAGCATATGATATTGCTATTGTTACACCTACCTTTAAAGTTTGTGACAATCCACTTGTACAGTCACTAAAAATTGCAAATATGCCAAAAGCTTATATGTGACATGACACCAACGTATCGGATGACAAACTACTAAAACATAGCACGGGGAACAAACGACAATCGACAAAATTTGCTCATTGCAAACGGATCGCTCATGACTCTTTGTTAAATAAACATTAGCTAGCTTGCATTTAGTAATTTTACTAGATTTTAGAGGAATATTTGTAGAGTAATTCTTCGATTTGTCGCTGTATATATTTAAAAAAACGGCACTAAACCAAATCCGTTCTCAACCAAACCAAATCCGTTCTCCAATTCAAAATAGTTGAAATTAAATGCGACACTAAAGCTGTATAGTTGTTGTTGATAGGAATACACGTGACGTGACCAGTTTCACGACATAACGGCTACGTGCATCGGTTATGTCACGCGAAATGCGATCTATGCTTCACATATGCTTTGTTTTTATTTTTTTTCACTGAAACCAAATCGAAAGGATGGAAGAGTGATATATCGTTGAAATTGGAATTTTAATTATTTTTCAATGATTCGATTGAACATTGTAAGTAACTACAAAATAAACAACTTATTGCGCCAAGACGGCACTAACCGATCTCAACCAAAACCTTTTCAGATCTTCTGGAGCACTAAAGAAACCTACATGCAAAGTTTAATTCAAATCCGTTCAGTAGTTTCGGCGCTATTGTGCTAACACACACACACAGACATGCATTTTTCAAAAACCACTTTTTTGGATTCCTAGGACCTCAAAATGTAAAGATTTGATGTTATCTCAATTTTCGTTTTTGAACCAATTTTAGTAACCTCTCACAATTTTATTGCGGTGGGGTTAAAAGGTCAAAGAGCAAGGCGATAAACAATAGTTACCTATCAATGTTATACTTTTAAGTTACCGTTCCCATTAATTCAACAGGCATAAGAGTAAAACTGAAAGTAAAACAAGGCATGCACTTTGTTTTTAAAATATATGTTTGAAATGAACTAAAATAGCAAAATATCTTCTTCTGTAATTCATACCGAACAGTGTTGTTGGATTTTTATTTTTTCCTAATTGATACAGAAACCATTTTGTTTTTTAATTGTCTACTCGAGATTTGTTTGGCATTTGGCGCCCCTCATCGTAGCCCTCTAGGTAGTTGCCTGGGCCTATGACCGGCCCTGCTTGCAAATCCTGATAGACCTGGCCAACTATTATTTGTCAATTCCAAACCAGACATAGACCGGTTTCAAACTTCCCATATTCTCATCAGTATGCCACAGGTCATGGAACAGACAAATGATAATGAGGGCCAAACTGCTGATGGCTCTGATAACAATGGCACGCCTTAAATCCGTTTTCATATAACCAAATGTAGGCTGTAGAAAGTCCAGAATTTGCCGGTGGAATGAGGCTGTCAGGAAGACGCCTCTTCTACTGCCGTGCACAGATGGTATTTCTTCTCGGTTCGTTTTAGATAGACTATATAATACAGACGAATAGTGAAAACGAGGCTATTGGTGAAGATGTGATCAACATCTTCACAGATGAATAAAAAAAGAAGGATGGCGCAGGATGTGGAATATACTCCAGAAGCCTGCAAATCCAATAGATGGGCGAACCAACGTAATACAGATGGAACTGGCAGGAATAACCTTAGCCACAAAAGAGATTGTCCGCAGACAAACAGGATCAGCATCTACACAGATTGCAGACAATCACTACTGGCCCTGAGAAGTTACAAAATTACCACAGGAGCAGTATGGGAATGTCACCAAGCACTTGTGGATGCCTTCAGCATGAATAACATATCGATATGTTGGGTGAAAGGATATGCACAATGTAGTGGCAACAAAGAAGCCAACAGGTGGGTCAAGAAGGTAGCAGGCCTAAATATCAGGCCCGGTCAGTCTGTTACTGATCATGCCAGTAACACTAATAATTAAAGATAACATCCACAACGAATTTAAGAAGTTGTAGGATGAAACAAGTAGCAACGGACTATCTGGCAATATCCAGAAGAAATCTACGTTTTATAATGGGAATCCAGACTGGACACTGTCCGTTAAGGAAACATCTATAGATTAAGCGAAACACCTCTCTGTACAGGTTGTAAAGAAGATGAGACGGTCCAACATGTACTCTGTGACTGTTCTGCCGTCCCATCAATCAAGAGAATCCATTTTGAGAGAGTATTTGGCCTACTCTGGCAAATGTAAAGGAGATGTCCCTAGGCAGCATCATCACCTACTTCACAGGATTAGGTTGGTTGTAGGAAGTACAAGGGGCCCAATGGGGCCTAAATGCTGTGGTTCAATATTTTTCTTTGACCACCCTCCCAATTCCCTTGCGGCACTATGGTCTTAAAAACAAATCCCTTCTAAGAATGCATGTTGAAAATAGGTCATCTAGAAGTGTAATTCAGAGAATATTTGTGACTGGTTATAATTGAGAAAATGCTTGACAGAATGATTAAATTAATACCGTAATAGTAAAAGGTGGAAATAAAACAAGGAATTACATACATTTAGATAGAAAAGATAGAGGCGTGATAGAATTAACTATGATTTCAGACAAAGTACTGTTTAAATCTGTCTTGGAATATAATTTTTTATTTGGTGCTCATGTTAAAATGTACACTATGACAAAAAGTATTCACATTTTGATTTGCCCTTAATAGTTGAATTTCTCGAAAACAGGCAAAGCTCTCCAAATAATTGCTTTGGTTAAAAATTTACACATTCAATAATAATAATTACCCAGTTATAAGTCCCTAATTGTGCTATTTTTCTGGTTTGGTTATGTTTATCAGTAAAACTTAATATAAGTAGTCATTTTTAAATTGTTATTAACCCATCTATTACCACTAATAGAATTGACAAAGAAAACACTTTTTAAAATAGATATATGTTTATTATGATTATTATATCGGATAAAACACTCTAAATATTATTACTAACATAAAAAAATGATGTTGGTAAAAAATATTATAATATTAATATTTACTCATAACAGTCACAACCGCATTATCATTCCAGCGAACTAAGCTTATGTCATTTGTATAATCATACCTGGCATCATAAGTTCCTCCTATTTTTTTTTTGGCAATGGATTTGTTCGGTTCCACAGGATGATTTTGGATCCTGTTGGCTCTAACTGTTCCTGTCGCAAAAAATCCTTGTTCCCAACCGCATTATCATTCCAGCGAACTAACCTTATGTCATTTTGTATAATCATACCTGACATCATAAGTTCCTCGTGTTTTTTTGGCAATGGATTTGTTCGGTTCCACAAGACACTTTTGGATCCTGTTGGCTCTAACTGTTCGTGTCGTAAAAAATCCCTGTTCCCAACGGCATTATCATTCCAGCGAACTAAGCTTATGTCATTTGTATAGTCATATCTGGCATAATAAGTTCCTTGTGTTTTTTTGGAAATGGATTTGTTCAGTCTACAAGACACTTTTGGATCCTGTTGGCTCTAACTGTTCCTGTCGCAAAAGATCCTTGTTCCTGAAGATGAACCATAAGTGTATAACTTGTGAAAAAGTTGTCCAAATAGACTTTTTGATTATTTCGATATTCAAGTTGCCCTAAAAGACTTGTAATAACTTCACCGCCAAGTCCGAATACCCTCTTCTTGTCTCCTTGTACTTACCAATATTGCGTTTGCTTAACATCAAACTTGCGCCTTCAGAAATACTTTTACTTTGGAGGAGAGTTTCCATACAAAATATGTTTCTTTGGAATGTTTTTTGTTCAAACTATGAACTACCATGTCACAGGACTCTATTCTCAGTCCTTTGCTTTTTTAAATCTTTATAAATGATGCCACATTCTCGTACAACACCCAATGCAGTAATTGTCTATGCAGACGATACAAACTTTTTGATTTCTAGTAACTCTTCTGAGACCACAGTCACTAATGCCAATACATCTGTAAAAGAATTTTCCAAATGGTGTTCAAACAATGGTCTCGCATTGAATGTTGACAGAACCGTTTTTATGTCATTTTTTCCAAAGAACCATGTTCATAGTTCAAATCAATTGTGCATACAGAAGTGACAAAATTCCTGGGAGTAACTTTGGATTGTAAAATGACTTGGGAAAGTCATACTGAAAATGTATTGAAGAAATTGAGTAAATCATGTTTTGTTATTAGATACCTGAAATCTTCTATCTCACTTAATGTGTTAAGATTAGCATACTTTGAATTAATTCAATCTATTTTGTCCTGTGGTTTAATTTTTTGGCGAAACTCATCACACACTTACAAAATGTTTATCGTACGCAAGAAAATTATTCGTTTATGGTTGGTCTTTCTTCTCAGGCACACTGTAAAGAGGCATTTATTGCACTATCTATCTTAACTCTCTATATAAAATCTGTTTTTCAGGGAATCTACTGTAATAAATTTACCTTACGTTTCAATCATTTTAACAATTTTAACACTTAAAAATACTTTGTTAAAGTGCTTACTTAACAATGCCTTTTATTCTTTAGACAAGTATCTACAATCTTATTATATATGATTTTGTTATTGGTATTTTTACTCTAAGATATTCACTACCTATTCTTTTTAACTGTATTTATTTGTTTTGACTAGTCTTAAAAGTTTCACTATTGTGTTACTTAACACGATTAATAAAGAACTTACCTATAGTTCAAGTAATAAGTTCCCCATACATAAAAAACGCAACAAAAACTTTACGACATAATTATATCGCCGCGGGCCATGGCGCCAAGCCTGACATCAAATAACCCGAGACCCGACGCACATTAAAAAAAACATAAAGGTAAGCGAGTCAATTGCAGTCAAGACAACACAAAGAGTAATGGTATTTTAATGAGGTCGTAAAGTTTTTGTTGCGTTTTTTATGTCTCAGGAAGTCCTTACTTGGACTATACTTACTTCTTACTATAGCTACATTCATCAATGATTTATATAAATTTAGTATAATCACAATTTACCAGGAAAATGGTAAAATACAGCAAATTATTTTAAATAAGTATAGCAAAAGAGATATGGTAAAGTAAAAAGGTATTTTAAGTACATTGATTATTTGTATCACCATAATATGAAATTACATCAATCAAATATTGATTCATTTTACAAAAAAATCTATATACATTTTACGTTGTGCTAACGCAACAATGGTAGAGGATGGGTTAAAACAAATAATAGCTAATAGGGCTGGAGAGGAAAAACGGCTTGTGTTAATTTTTTATTTTGTAATTTTTGAACAAAAATCTATGGACACGATCCCTCCCAAAAAAAACCAGTCTCTGAGTCAAAAACTGTTTATTTTTTATGTCAATGAGATATATAGTTACCCTATCCTCCTTTACTGAAATTTCATATCTTTTGTATCTTTAAATCTTTCCTGTCCCCCTCTTCCTTTCTGTTTGTATCCTTTTTGTCGCGTTTGTTAAAGTTCGACAATTCCATCGTTTTAAACAATCAAGTACCATAAACTGCAACCTCTGAAAAAAAAATTGCCTTCAATGAACATTTTTTTGCATATGTTCTGGTTTCCAGAAGTGAATTGTTTAAAAATAAAAAAGTCTTGATAGTTTAAAATAGTGGAAGTTATTTAACTGCGAGTTGAGAGAGAGAGAAAGTGTGTTGTATATCGTAATTTTTTTCAGGATTTACTGTCTGTATGTCACCGGTTTCGCCGAGGATGTTGAGAGAGTAAGGATAGCTGTTTTACTGATTATGTAGCACTTCATTATGGTTAAATAGTGTTAGTAGTAGTAGTAGTTAGTAGTAATGGTAGTTTGCATTATTTGTTTTGATCTATTTATAAGACAGACCTCGGCACCAAAATGTTATTATTGTACTGTGCATATTTGTGCATTTCAATGCTCCCATAATAATTTAAAGGAGGGGGTCTCACCAGCCAACAGAAAAACCACCACACTCAAAAATTGAAATGATTAGGGTTTTTGGCATTAATTAGGCCTACAACTCATACAAAACAATATATAATCTTGGTGAATTATATCTTGTATTTTTTATGTATTAATGCTTGGATACAGGCTATGCAGAAGCCATTCTATTGATATAAAGACTCCACTATTAACATTATTTATATTCGAGGTTGAGGTATAGCCGCCACTGGCTTAAGTTCCGATACTTAACCAGGGAACTTAATACGTTGACAGCCAGGCGGGCTACAAGATATCTTGCTTTAGAAGCCATTATGGCCTGTTTGGTTAAGATTTATTAATTCTGCATTAAAGCTAAGAAAAAACTGAATAAGCGTTCTTTTATGCCTTCTTTTCACTATTTAAACTTAAAGCCCCCGATTGATCTTTTCTATGCATTTACTACATATTAAGTAGCGTCACCTCTGCCAAATACAAAATAATTCGCAGTTGACATTAGAGACTAGACAACCAACCATGATCTACTTATATTTGGCGGTCAACGTATCAACCTTACACATGGATAGGTGACCAGTATATCTCATCTAACTTAAAAATTGGTAAACTGTCAACTGAGACAATCCAGGGACGTTTAACCCATTAGTAGGGCGGTGGAATTTGACCCACATGCTACATGGACTGGTAATCCTCCTCCTTATGCCCAGGATAGCCAAAGACCGATGTTTAAAGTCCACAATAAATTGTAGATACCTAATGTAGATAGTAGTAACTTTTTTAGAAACTAGGCCACAATTGGTCCATTGTACTTAGGGATCTACAGGGACTCCATCCCACAGTCTTTGACTGCCAACTTAACGTCCCTCTGGACTCATGTCAATGCCTCAACAAGGTAATAGGCTTCTCAGGATTGTCTCAATTGACAGCGTACCAACTGTTCAGTGGGATTGAACACGAATCACACTTTGTGATATATTTGGAGTGTTATATTTTCGTGCACTTTGATTCTGGGCTGTGCTGTTTTTCAAGTAATTTGGAATACTGTATAGTACCTTTGACGATGCACTCTGTAGAGATAAGACGTTACTTCTTTAATGTTTTATTCACAATCGATGCTTCTACACAATATACTTTTATTCATGATATTTCTTTCAATAAATGAATTTAATTAATATTTTGCAATCATTTAGTAAGGTTACGCTGCAACATCTCCCATTTAAGCTTGTCTAGATACATTTGTGAAGTATTACGATAGGGCCCTGAATGAGATGTTGGCTTTTTGACTACTAGATCGCAACTGGAGTCCCAAGTATCAGCCAGCGCTGTTTTTATAGACCTGCCGTGGAGGCTTCTAGAAAAAAGTTTTGTTTACCTCGTAAGTTCTTGGAAATTAGCAGCTTTGCTCATAGGTGGATGGCATTTTCAACCACTGTTTATTGTAAATTTATATAATTTTTTGAAAATATCAATTTTTTGGCTATGCAGATGTTTTAAAATGAAAGCTGATATTTTCCATTTATTAAATTATTTTTTTGAGAATTGTCCCTTGGTCACAATGATTTCAGCTTTCTAATTTAAATGCCTATATGAACTAAGACAGAAGAAACTTCAAACGGTGGTGTCATCATTCAACAATCAATAACCTTTATAAAATTTATCTTGATGATCTGTTAACTAGACTGTGATCAAGCAATTAGAAATCAATTAGTTTGTTCTGTTTTTGAAATACAAGATGTTTAATACAAATACAAATTAATGCTTGCTAACATTATAGAAGTTAGACATGAAATAAAATATTTATGTACTTTTTTATAAAATGGCTGTAAATTATTTGATCTATTTACTTCATTTTGATTACTTTATTTGGTGTAAATGAAAGAGCACAAAAACAGGATACCTGGTTATCCATCCAAGCACCACACATATTTATTCTCTGCCATAGAATATATCATTTTAATATTGTACAGTTGTGGCCAGTGAATATGAGGCAGCTTTTGAATCCGATTGTTATGATATTTTAGTGTTGTAATAAGGGCTGTGCTTTAGCGGCATGCAGCGTTGATGCCAGGTTGACGTTTATAGAAGCCCACTTTAAATTGTACAAATTTTGGTGTCTCATTCACTGGCCACAACCGTACATTGCACATTTAGTTTTGTATCAGCCTTCAGGTTTAGCAGTGTTAAGTTTTGTTAACAAAAATATATTATTATAGCAACGTTTGCTTTAAAAATTTACTCTAGATTACTCTATCAGCACTGCAACTTTGAGTCTAAAATTGCCTGGGAATGTAGACAATCCCTGAAGCAACTGGCCAACAACAACAAGGTTACCTTGATGTGGGTGCCAGGGCATGAGGGAGTACAAGGAAATGAACTTGCTGACAGCTTTGCAAAAAAAGGATCTAAAGCACCATTCATTGGACCTGAACCGTTCTGTGGCCTGGCCAAGGGACACAGCGGAGGACCAGAAGAAGTCCTACTGGAGGAATACTCCAGGCCAAAGACAAGCGAAAAAGTTTATAACTTATTCGACAAAGAATGCCACAAGGCTTCTCGAACTTGAAAGTCCGAATTAAGGCTAATCACAAGCCTTCTAACTGGCCACTGCCCCTTGAGATATCATCTCAAGAATATGGGCAAGGCAGTAGACAACAAATGCAGATATTGCGATACTGCAACTGAAACTGCAGAACATATACTTTGTGAATGCAAGGTGTTAGCCCGCACTAGGCTAAAATTCCTAGAACAGGCGGAATTAACGCCTGAAGACATAGGGAAATTAGTCCCCAGGAAAATCACAAGCTTTGTAAAAAGCCTTGGAATCATGGGCAACAACTAGTTGTAGGGTAAATCACAAAAGATCTTTTAGGCCGAAGTGAAGTAAGGCTATTCGAAGCCAAACGACCCCATAAAACAATCTACAATCTATTAAAAACATGACTATTCACTATTATTTATAATATGATCTTAACCAAATTAACAATAATATCGGATATATTAATACAACAAAAACAGAATCTAAAGATCTATATTGTCTGCTGCAAATTGTTATGATAACATTTTGGGATAATCTGAGGAATGAAATAATAATAATAATAAATGGTCTTTGTTAAATTAATTACAATTGTAGTTTACAATTGCAATTAATCTGAGCGAAATCTAGCCTACACCACTAATACTAATAATTAGTTTTTAAGCATGAGCGTTTAGTACAACTTGGAAACAGAACAGATTTTTTATATTGAAGTTAAAGATTAGTGATTACCCACAATAATACAAAATAAAATAAAAGTGCTTGTCCCATGCACTGTATACGAAAACCATAGAATTCATTAAAATCGATGTTTTAGACAACTGTGAAAGACACTAACTTTAATAACCATTTTCTTCAAAAGTTGATAAAGAAAAAAACTGAGTCGATAGTCTAATTTTCAAATAAATACAATATGTGAAATGAGGTACCGTCATCGGTTTAAGCGCTAAGACCTCGATCAGCGAAGTTAAGCAGCGTTGATCGAGGCCGTCACTTGGATGGGTAAACGGCATCTCATTTCATCGTCCTGGTTGAGTGAAAGAGTAGCTGTAGCTAAACTCCGCCAGGACGTAAATAACAAGGCATTTAAAAAAAAAATGTACTTGATAATGAAATTTTAATTTTATTACCTGAGCTTTACTCGCACAGTAGTAAATGAGTAGGAATATATTTTGTATGGAGAGCATATTTGACCAAGTGCCTAACTTGTACTGGATTTGATCCCAAGCTCCAACAATAGCAATGTCGGTGGATAATTAATGTGTGTCTGCGTTTTCCATATATGTGACCCCCTGCCGGACAGCTTTGCTTTGGAGTTGTAGGTTTTCTATTATATGTGATATGTTTATCTCTGTGTTATGTGTATGTGATACAGTGAGACCCCTCCTTTATTGTTTATAGCTGTGAAGAATATACACCAGATATAAACTGTATGTATTCGTAAAAAAAGATCGATCAGATTCTATAACCATAGTTACTACCTTTCTCTAAAAAATCGGTCTGACACAACTCAGACAAACTTTCCCATAAGTGTTTGTCTAATTAGTATATTAGTGTGACCAATATACAGAAAGTAGGTAATTCCGTATTAAATAAAATAGTTGTAATTTACTTAATGCATGAATAATGTTTTCTAATCACTTTACCATTCGAGGTTTTAAAGCAGGATGGGTGTGGTGTTAAAGGTTTTGTCTTGTAATTCTAAGATCACGGGTTCGAAACTGAAGAATTGCAATTTTTTTTACTTTCTTTTTACATTATGAAATTTAAAAAAATATTAAATATTATATAAAGTAAGGAAGTAACCATATGTTAAATTTGATCAAAATCGTTACAGCCGTTTTACATAAAAAAATTATTAATTTTTTTAAAGCTCACCTCCTGAACACCCCTCCTTGCATTATCTGGGAGCAACTGGTTATGCCATCTTATGCTGGCACTAAGGGAGTATTTATTTGTCAAATTTAATCAAAATCGTTCGAGCCGTTTTAGAGAAAAAAATTATTTTCTAATTTTTTTTCCTGTTTTTAGGGGTTTACTCCCCCCACATTTGAGTTAGGATTCGATGTCGCCTCGAGGTGTGGCCGTCTTGAATACACATGTAAAATTTGAACAAAATCGATCCAGTAGTTTGGGCTCTAGGTACGATCACAGACGGCAGACAGACATTTTTTAAAAACTACTTTTTTGTGTTCAGGGGACTTGAAAACGTGTTAAATCCATCAAAAACTCAAAATCGAAAAATTTTTGCACGATCACCATACTTATATACTACATATATGGGAAAGTAAAAATAGACCATTGGCAAATCCATTGAAATGCAGCTGCTAGGGCATCCCGCATTAGCTATATTTCACATACATTTAGTATATTCCGTCTGTCTATTTTACAAAGGCCCCACCAAATATCTCGCTTAGTATCTATTATAGAAGAATAAAGTTTTAGAAACATTTATCCCATTTTTTGTGAGCCATAATATATCAATAAAAAGAAATTTGAAACCCATAGCCTAGTTTGTGAAATATATTACAAAAATCTGAAAAATAGGAAAACCACCAACGGTTATAGCATCCTTATTTGAGGAGATACGAAAAAAGTTAAGTTAGGCAGACGGTATATTCTGTCAGTATTTATCTTAAATGTATTATTGTTTAAATGTCTGTAAATGTTTTCAATCACCTTCCATGTCAGCTGAATGACTCTCTTAAATCTAGAGCTCTAGCTTTGTCTGAGTAAAGGAGATGGGACTCTACAGTTAATAGCGGAATCCACCCTACTATTAAATCACTAATATCTGTCTCTACATTCCTACGAATTTAACCCATAATCATGTTCAGTCACGATTCTTCTTTCCAAAAACACTCCTCTGCATCCTTTCTGCTTCAGCCATTTTCATGATAGAAACTTTTGGAATTCTTATGTTTCGACATCTAGTGGAATTTATTTTTCATTATTCTTAGCTCTTGTTCAGCTGTCACCGGAACTGACTCACGTTCTGGTTCCTTTCACTAATAGTCTAATAGCATCAACTACATACCAAGTATTATTTTCCTCCATCGTTTCTTAATAAATTATTTTTTTTTATTAACCAGTCTGTATATTTTTCACTAAAAGTGTAGCAGGTCATTATGTTAACTACATGCCAATATGACTGCTCTACCAAGCTTTTTCACTCTTTATTTTTTTAGGGTGTCTATCTTGTATATTTTTCATAAAAAATACTTCAAATTCGAGCTCGGTAATAGCTCCAACTACTTGCGATATATTATTTTTCACTGTCAAATAGTTCTTCCGTTTCTTGTGTTTTAATTGTGGTTTGTTATGTTTAATAGAACTGTTTAAAATTGTTTGTGCACCATACTAATCCTAATAGATCAAGCATTACTGAATATTTCAATGAACGTCTGAGAGTTTCCTTCAACTTCCATGACCCATGGTCCTGTTCTGTCCTGATGGTGGAGGTGTTTTCGTATGACGTTTATTGAAGAAATTGATATTTCTACCATCTGAAAATCACTTAATATTCATAAAGAATGATTGGCCAGTCGATGGAGAGTACCGGTCAGTAATTTGAAGGAAAATCATAGGGAGCAGGTGCCAAGAATTTCTCAAGGGTGATCCTCTCAGGCCTCTTCCCCACAGGGCATGATCCGAATGCTTGCGATCTCGTGTTATAGTTGTCACACTTGTACTCAGTATATCCCTTCCAAAAGATTCGAAACTGATCGTGACGATCTCGGTGGAACAAAAACGCAGATTGCGCTCTGTGTGGAGGGGATATACTAAGTACAAATGTGATAACTATAACACGAGATCGCAAGCGTTCGGATCGCGCGATCAGATCGCGCCCTGTGAGGAAGAGGCCTCAGGGCAACTTATTATGTTACAACTTCTAATTAATATATCTAATGCCTTTTAAAAGAATTAATTGTATTACTATATTACGAAATTTCAACCTTCTGACAAGGCGGTGGGCGGTGTAAAATAATGACAAAACTATTTTTCAGCGATTTGAAAATAAAATTAAAGAAGAGGTAATATTTTTCACCAAACACCGTTCATAACTAATTTCAGCCTTCTTTTAAACATAATTTCTTGATATCTTAAGATCCATATAAAGATAATGAAGTAGTTCCCAGACACTCTTTTTTTTTTGAGTTTGGTTTATGGCTCCCCACTGCGCTTGCCCCCTAAGATTTCCTTCAAATGACTGACCACAACTCTCCTTGGGCTGCCAATCATTCTGTACAAGTTCCAAATGGCTATCGATGCTAAAAAGTATGAATTGTGTAAAATGGACGTTATACGAAAACGCCCCCACCTCCAAGACCAAGACTCAGGGTAGAGCTTATCCTCTTAAGCAGTGCGCCATAAAAAGGAGGTTCTTCTCAGATGCTCAATGAATAATTTAGTAGTTTTTGGTCTATAAGCTTAATTTTTTATTTTATCTTCATTTTCTCAGTAGGTATTGTATTTGTTGCATTGTTCCATAAAATTCGAATTTTTTTTTTTTTTTTTTTTAGAGAACTTTGAAAGCGGAATTTTCAAAATTTGGACAAATTGAGAAGCTTTTTCTGGATGTTGCTGGTACCTTCTGTAAGGTGTTTTATGCTGATAAATTGTAAGTATTTCCGTAAATTCTAATATACTGGCTACACACCATTTTATTTTCAGAAGTGCCGATAAAGCAATAGGGGAAATAAAAAATACTCAGCCATCTTGGAAAGTTCAATATAGTGACGATAATTTTAACTTCAAAGCAAGCAAATTCGAGTAAGTTGAAAGTTTTATAATTTAATCGATTTTAACTTCCTTGTTAGTGACCAAATATTACCGATTTTGTTTTTGTTTTACCTCGAAAACCGCTGGTTTTAATGGAACAGTGTGCACTACAAAAAGCACTTGGAATTAAATGTGCATTAATAGTATTATGATTCCAAAGTTTCTGCCATCAAAAAATTTTTTTCTGGCATCACGATGCCTCAGATGCCTGTCATTGGCAACATTTGAAAGACAAAATAAAGTCACCAAGAAAGTCTAAAGATTGGCTTTTGCAGAATTTGAATATTTGTTTTCATTGCCATGGAAACTGCTTGGGAAATTTTTTATGAATTACCCTGTATACAAAACCAATATTTTTAGTCACAAACTCCTCTATAAAATCCTTATTTTACTATAAGGAACGTAACCAGACTGCAACAGCTACTTTCCGGGCTATGTGCCCCGCCGAGCGCTGAATTACAAGTTACAAGCCTGGCACGTTAAGTGTAATAATCGCATATTACCATCAAAACTCTAATGCTTCAATTGCAACAAACACCAGCCGAAAGACTGATCCTACTTAAAGGAGCTCTCGTGCCAGTCGTCACACACCACTTGCAGACTGCAGTTTTGAGCTGTTGGCTCTCGTCAGTGCAAGGTAGGCATGTGACGACCGACACGAGGATCACTTGACTATTTAGTATATTTCGGTGTATCCTTGGGATAGCGACATGTAAAACAGTCAGCAGGCGCCATCTAGTGGTCCAGTGTCTGTTGCAATCGAAAAATAAATAGCCTGACTGGGCTTAGCATAGCTCAAATGTGCTTTTAGAGGGCGGAATATTAAAACATAATATTTTTAGTCGAAAACTCCTCTATAAAGTCCTTATTTTACTATAAGGAACATAACGCAAATCGAAGCATTAGCGTTTTAATGGTAATATGCAATTATTATACTTAACGCGCCAGGCTTGTAACATAGCCCGTAGAGTAGCTGTTGGTTGCAGTCTGGTTACGTTCCTTATAGTAAAATAAGGATTTTATAGAGGAGTTTGCGACTAAAAATATTATGTTTTAATATTCCACCCTCTAAAAGCACATTTGAACTACCCTGTATATACTTCAAAATAGGAATTTTGAAGATGCTGTAAACAAGCAGTTTGGTTGCTATGGAAATTTTCCAAAATTGTGTAAAACTAAGCTAGTTGCAATTGTCAAATCTGAGAAATTTGTGACATAGTAAATAATAAAAGTAAATGTTATTAAAACATGGAAGTAAACACACCATTAGAGTATAAAGTTTAGTCATAATTAATAAATACTACTTATTAAATGTGTCGTATTTAAACTTTGGGGCTATTGAAAGTAGATTAAATGAATAAAGCTCATCTAAAATTTAGGGCAGTTTAATTGTTTTAACAAAAGCAAGCTTCGGTCCATTCAATTAGTCAAAAAATACTTAATTCAATTATAATACTGCAAATTACTTTTTTAAAAAAGGACTATTCATTTCTAATCAAATGTTTATGATGTTTCACGAGGTTTCTTCCAACCCGTAAATGATAAAGTAGGAATGTAATTAATATCAATGTGTTACACTCTTGAATCAATTTACAGTCAATTATTGCCCAAGCGAATTTTTTGTACTGACTATAGTCAAGTTGGAATGAATTCTGCGTACAAACGAAATTCACAGAATTTTTAGGTTAGCTAGAAGCCACATCATGCTGTGGCAAAAATATCTAAAGTGCATGAAACTAGTATTTCTGTAACCATTAAAAAATGGCCAATCATTCGGAAACGGCCAATGTATTGTTCACTACACAATAATATTCTCATTTGAACCATCAATTTGTAGCTTTGTGTAAGGGTTGGAACAAATCTATTACTTTTAATATTCACCTAGCTTTTACATAATAGAAACCGTTGTTCATAGTAATCGCGGAGGTATTGACACTCACAAACTAACTGGACGCACATTTTTAAGGAATTTATCAAGCAAATCTAAAATGGCCGGTTATGGTAATTATTATGAAGATGAAGAAGACTTTTCTGAAAATTTTGATTATTGCAATATTCATGGACAACCATTGATAGTGCTGCAGGCAGATTCAGGTGATTTGTATGTCAACCTAAAGGACATCAAAAAAACTGGATTTGCGATTTTCCGAAGAGATAATTTTAATTCGGTCTTAGTAGATAAAAGGTTTGAGTTTTTTTTTACACCATTAATTTTTAACCTTTTGAGGATGAATTTGGGTTTTTACCCCATGAGTCGAGGCAATCTCCGTGGAAAATCCTCCTTTGCCACCCCCGCACAACTAGCGGCATAATTCTCTATAAAATGTCTTTATCTTTAACTGCAAAAAACAAATGTTGAGCTCGGCTCCCGAGCACTAAAAATTCCACTTGTGTATGTTCGGCGTCATCTTCAAAAGGTTAATTATTATTTCTACCAAAAGCAAAAAAATGTGGTAGATTACATAAACAAGTTTGTAGATTATGGTTTTTAAACTATGTTAGAAAATGTGATAAGACTTATATTTTCAGCCAAATAGGAAAAGAATTTGAATTGCATTTGTTATCAGAGGCAAAGAATTACATCATAAAAAATAAAGTTGCAGTTCTTGATGAGGAAACTATTCTTCAAACAATACAAAGGTATAGTATAATGTTATTAACTAAAAAATATCGAGGGAGTGCAGTAGTATCGCTCTATTACAGTTATTGATATACAGTATAGTTCAATTAACAGCGTGCCCTTTGTTAATCAACGTTTTGGTTTATCTGGCATTTTCATTCAACTCACCTTCCATAACTGGTATGGACCTAACCACAGGAAAGGCGAACAAATATATATTTTTTTAGTATTGTATTTTCTTGTCTTTTCCTGTGTTTCTGTAGTACCCAACATATCAATTATGCGACACCTCATCAGTCGCGTTTGGGTCAGATAATCAGAACTGTTGCACTGTATAACACATGTCCAGTAATAAATGACAGGTAATTCGGGAACTGATTCTACACTTAGAAATATTTTTGAATGTTTATTTGGATGCGATTCGAAAATTAAGCATTTACACTCCTTCTGGAGATAACCTGCTCAAATTAAATAGCTCAACTATTCACAAAAACAATAAACTAAAGGAATAACAGCAAATGTCACTATTATTAGGAGAGAAGACAGTTATAAAAAGATATATATAAACAATAAAGTACTTCGAGGATAATTCGAGAAAAGGGACCAATGCATATATTGAAGAAAGCGCTAATACTGAACAGCAATGAACTAAAAATAAGGAGACCTCACCACATATGAATAGCAACAACTGAAAGGACCATGAACAAATTAGGAAGAGACCAAGTACACGGGAAACAAACAACAAGAAAAAAAAATTAAATACTATAATGAAACCACAATGATATAACGATGAACCTAATTATTATACACTATAAGCTCATCAAAATAACTATTTAAAAAATGAATACAGTGCTACAAAAAAATACATGATTTGAAACTGACAAAATTAATACAATTGGAGTATATCTATTACATCTTAATATGATTCTCATTCCCCTATTTTGCAATCTGGATATTTTATTTAGATCAAAGAGATACAGTACGGTGTCGCAATACTGAAAATGTTGTCTAGTGATCGTATTATTCACAGTAATTTGACTATATGTTGATAGTTCTTTAGCAGTTCTGGAAAAGAAATACATTTTTTTAGTATTTTTTTTACAAATATAATCAAAATGGCTATTGAAATTTAAAGTGTTATCAAGAATAAATCCTAGATATTTGATTTCTATTACAAAGTCAATACGTTTATTATTAATTGAAAGAATAAGCGAGTTAAAAATCTATGTTATATTTATAATTTGTTGTAAAAATTATTGCTTTAGTTTTAGTTGTATTAAGTTTTAATTTATTATTTATAAGATAAAGATCAACTTTATCCAGAATGGTGTTCATTTTATTAACTGCATCAACCACATCATGACTACTGCATGCCACCAGTGTATCATCAGCAAACATATTAATGAATTGATAGTTAACAAATAGGTTAATATCATTAATATAAATAATAAACAATAAAGGTCCAAGGACACTTCCTTGAGGTACACCAAAATTATTAATCGTATCATCCGAAAGTGAATTACCAACTATGAAATTTTGGGAACGATAACTTAGATAGTCTTGCAGCCACTTTAATACATCACAAGTTAAATAACGTAATACGTGGGCGACATTCAACTATGTTGCTCTTCCACGTAACCCTCAAAGTAGCAAGTAGCGTATAGTATAATGAATATGACTGTTTTACAAGATAAATTAGATTGAATAGAAAATAAAACAGCTACATATATCAGTAATAACAGTAATAGTAATGATAATAAGAATTACGCAAAGCCTAAGACATAAACATATTTAATTTATTTCTATTTGTTAGAAGTAAGGATTTGACTTCCCTTCTAAAGCTGGTAATACTAGGGAGGGATTTTATTCTACATGGTAAATTATTTAAAAAATTTGAGGCATTGTAAGTAAAAGACCTTTCATATTGAGAGGTGGTATGCACAGGAACAGTATACAGGTCACAGGAGCGTGTGTTGCAATTATGAATGTTTGTTCCTCTCACCAGCTTTTCAAATAAATATATTGGTTCACCATTTTTATTTAAATTATATATGAGATAAGCCATATGTAGCTGATATCTATCTGCTAAATTTAGCCAGTGAGTATCATGAAATCTATGAGATATGTGATCAAATTTTCGGATATTCAAACTAAATCGTGGACAAGAATTTTGGACCTTTTGTAAACTTTCCTGATCTTTTTTTAACAGAGCCGGCCAATAAATAGTATTACAATAGAGAAAAGAAGACAGAATTAAAGTATCACAAAGTTTAAGTTTTAAATCTGAAGTTAGCATTTCTTTATGCATGTATAAAAGTTTTAGATTATAATGATTTTTGAATGAGATTGCTAGCATGTTTATTGAATCTTAAGTCTACGTCTACAAAACACCAAGGTTTTTACAAAAATCATTAAATTTTAAAATTTGGTTATTAATAAGAATTTTACATGTAGGATCATGTGCTAAAGCCTTATTGTTTTTCCCAAATAGTGAAACCTCTGTTTTGGTTTCATTTAAGATTAATTCGTGAGCTTTAGAGACGATTGATATTTGATCTAAATCCGAGTTTACTGAATGATAGCTCTATTCAGATCATGAGGAAGAAAGATGAATAAGTTTGGGTATCATCCGTGTACTAGTGCATATTACTTTTTGTAAGATAACTATTAACGTCAGCGGTATAGATTGAGAACAATAAGGGCCTAAGGATACTACCCTGTGGAACACCTTTTGTGGTAAATTTTATATTAGACAAATTTCCATTAGCAGTAATTCTTTGACATCTATTCGAAAGATAATTTTCGAAAAATAAAACAGAAGAATGGCTCAACCCAAAATACCTTAGTGTTTTGCATAAAATAACGTGGTCAAGAGTATCAAAGGCTTTACTAAAGTCTAGCAATGTTAGAATTGTACTCATATTTTTATCAGTAGCTCTATAAATATCATCGGTTACATTTAGTAATGCAATTGCAGTACTGTGATTGGCAGGAAAACCTGATTGAATAGTTGGTAAAATCTTTCTTCTTGTTAAAAAAATGTTTAATTGATTAGCAATATTCTGTAAGGTTATTAGTTTTCTGAATAGGAATCACGTGTGCTCTTTTCCACATACTAGGAAAGGTATTTTGATTGAGACGTGTTAATTATGTATGTTAGAAATTCACTCAAATGTGGCAAAACTAAAGATAACATATTTAGATCAATACCATCAGCACCTTTAGCATTATTTTTTATACTTCGAAATATTTTTTCAACTTCAATAGAAACTTTGACAAAATTAAATTCTGCATCGATACTTAAATTATGGTTAAGATATTTTTCCAATATTAAAGAATTACTGTGAGTTGGCATTAAGTTGGGTATACTATCAACAAAATAATAATAATAATATATTGTACAATATATCCAATACATTTGCACAAAAGGATTAGATACAGGAACTGATATTAAACCTAACCCTAATGCCAGAAGAATAAGAAATAAAATTACAGAAAGTTACAATTATTACAAACATACATAGAATAAAGATTAAAATATAGTGCTGCATAAATGTGCATTTGTAGTACATCGAAATTAAAACAATTGGTGATCTAAAAATGACAGTTCCTCATTTAGTAGTTGGGACTTCAGTTTAAGTTTTAGTGTAGCAGAACTAATACGGCGAAGTTCAACTGGTAGGTTATTATTGCAATATGTAGCTAAAAAAGTAAATGAATTTAGGAATGCAGCGGTAGAATGGCGAGAAATTGAAAGAGTTGTGTCAGTTCTTCTTAAGTCTCTTGCATGTACGCCACTTCTTTTTTCTATTTTAGAAAATAGGTATGTAGGAAACTTATGAGAAAGAATATTATTAACAAATATGACAGTGTATCATCAATAACATCAGATGAAATATTTGTGTCTTTATAGTTCAAATATTTTAATGTTTTCCAAAATTCTTTTGGGTTCGTTTTAGATTTATGTTGTAGGTAAGGTAAGCTTTCTTTTCGAATTTAACAGTTGAGTTGACCAAATTTCTTATATTTTTATAATAGTTCCAAGTGGCTGCCGTTTTTACTTTTTTTTTAACGTCTATATGCTTTATTTCTCATTTTCATCGTTAGTTTCAAATTTTCGGATAGCCATGGCGTGCTGGTGGTTTTGATATTCGTACAGTTTTATAAGGTGCATGAATATTAAATAAGTCTGTAATATTTAGATTCCAAATTAAATTGTTTCATCTATAGATTGAAAGAATAAATTTTAGCCTAGGCGACTAGTCAGCAAGTCTACTAAAAAATTATTATAGTAAAATTTTGAAAAATCCCTGAAGTCGTAAAAAAATTGCTGCTGCTTTTCAGTTTTAATTTTTAATATACAGTCAACTAAACAGTGGTCCAAAGTACCTTCCATATTTATAACATTAGTACAATCTAGTAAATTCTCAACCGAACATATTAAATTTATTAAACAGTTATCGTGTTCTGTATTACGCGTAGATTGTGTGACTAATTGACTTAAACCATATTTATTTTAAAAAGTGATGAGCTGGCTGGTGTTACCATCATTTAGAGTCAAAATGTTTACATTAAAGTCACCACCGAATAATATAATATCGTGCTCTGGTAGAAACTGTGTTAATGTGTTTTCTAAAGATTCCATACAATAATTTAAATTTGCTGTAGGTGGCCTATATAATGTCCCAAGCTTACACTTTTACCTGATATTTTTGTGGTTATCCAAAGTTGTTCTAGAAGGACAGTCATGGGGAATTGGCGTGTCTAAGATTTTAAACTTAATACTATTTTGAACATAAAATGCTACACCATCTCCTTTGGTCCCTCGATCTTCTCTAGCTATCTTATAACCTGGTAACTGTACAACATTGTCGGGAATTGTTACATCTAACCAACTTTCTGAAAGTCCAATAACTGAATAACGCTCCCTAGCCACAACATCAAAAAACAAGTCAAACCCAGTACAGATTGATCTTATATTAAAATGTGCGAAACTAAACATTTTGCGTTTATTTAACATGTTTATGTTTGGAAATGCATTGAAGAGCACATTGCATTGGTAGCTGAATTTATAAATTAGATGAGTATAATAATAAGCATGGTCTACCTATCGCCCATACAAGATAACTTATGATTAGGAAGAAAAATGGAATAAATAAAGATTTGCGAAATACATTAGTAAATAAATTTTTAAATTTCCTGCTAGGTACACCTGCTTAATAAATCCATAATTTAATTTAATATAGGAAAATAAATAGCCAGATTCAGTATATTATGTTAGAGTATAACAGAAATATTTATAGTTTTTGTTTTACTAAATTAATAGAATAATTATAAATATTCAAAAGAATAATTACAATACGCACTTGGTTTATTGTTTCATTAGTTTTGTTCAGATTTCTCTGACATATGTTTCGGCCTTGCGACCATTATCAAAGAGTCTTAAAAGACTCTTAAGACGTGTTTTATTTAGTATTAGAAAGTTATTATTTAAATTATCTTTAGTTCTAATATTATAATTATGGACTTGGCCTCTGGTGCTAAAAGGGTCTTGATTATTTTTTATATATAGAAGACACTGAAATATGTAAGTACAAGTCACAGTCATGATCCTCAATTTTTTTAAACTGTTCTTTACAGCCATCCTTATATTTCAATCTTGAAATTACTCGAATTATTTTTCTTTGAGCAGAAAATATGTTAGTACACATTGTTGCATGCCCCCAGACTAAGCTGGGGGCATGCAACTTCGGGTCCAAGTACACCCCCAGGAATTTAATAGATTCGGGGTTATTTATTTCTTCCATATTACGCAAACTAAATATCATAGTTTCTGTTTTAGTTTCGTTAAGGCATGGGTTATTAGATATAAACCAGTCGTGTGTCATTGATTCGATCTGCTGTGCCTTGTTTAACAAATCTTCCATTTCAGTACTGGATAAGGTTAAATTAGTGTCATCGGCGAATAATATGGCTAGTGCTTTATCTTTAACACAAGTTGGCAAATTATTAATAAAAATAAGGAAAAGTATGGGTCCTAGAAGAGAGCCCTGAGGTGCACCATGGTTTAATAATTGTAGGGTGGATTTTTGTCCCATTATATATATGACAAATTGTTGTCTATCACTAAGGTACAAATTTAAAAGTGTTTTACTGTGTTCCGAGAATGCATAGTAATTCATTTTGTCAATAAGTATATCGTGGGATACACAGTCGAAAGCCTTAGTGAGATCAAAAAATAGAGAACAAATATATTTCCCTTCTTCAAATCCTGTATTAATTGTGGAAGTTAATTTATCAATAGCAAATGTGGTTGAAAATTTATTTCGAAAACCAAACTGGTTGGCATTGAATAACTTATTATTTTCTAGATACATTAGCATTGTTAACTGATTTTTCAAAATGATTTCATAAATTTTGGCGATCTTGGTCGGTGATTAGATGAGTCTTCGATATTATCTTTTTTATATATAGGTACTACTTTGGAAATTTTTAAAGATTAGGGAACAGTATTGTTAGCTATGCCTGTGTTAATTAAGATTGTGAGAGGGATTAAAAGGGAGTCCTTTATACCTTTTATGATTTCATTAGAGATGTCATAAGCATCTTTACTTTTTTTATTTTTTAATCGGGTAATTATATCAGATACTTCAAGATATGTAGTGTGAGTAAAATTGAATTGATGAGGTTGACTAAGAACACTCAGGTAATCAGTATAGTCCACACTACTTGGAGGTAAATTATCAATAATCTCATCAGCCACACTTACAAAATAATTATTGAATTCTTCACAGGCGATATTGTTAGATATCTTGTTTGATGCAGACTTGTAATTGTTGATAATTTGCTTGCTGGGGGTTACTATGACTATTTACAAAGTTATCGCGTGAAATTTTTTTAGCTATATTTATTTAATGGTCATAATTTGACCTGTAGTTATGTAAAATGACCTTGTTGTTGCCTGCGGGATTTTGTAAAATTCGTACAAAAAATGTAGATGTTCACGCATGCGCCGCAGATCATCATTGAACCATTTTATTTTTATTTGGTTAGAATTACGTACTATAAGAGTTTTTAGTGGGAAAAGAACATCTATTGCATCAGTTATAATACGAATGAATGTTTTAAATTGATCATTTATATCACATTTGATATCCTCTGAAGAAAGCCCTTATTAGGGATAATCTGTGTACTGCAGCTTCATAGCTAAAATGGTTCCAGATATATTAAGTGAAAACTATTTTTCGGGGACATTTTTAAAGGGGTATAAGTATAAACATTTTTGGACCCCTGCCCACAAAAACATTTTCCAGTATTTTTTAATGTAGAATCGTCCCCGAATTTCCTGGTATTTACCGCTGGACACTACTAATACTTTTAAACTTTCATATTTCTAGATGTAAAAGTAAGCTATTGGGAGAAGACACTGAAACCAAAAATAATTTTGGAGCTGGTCGTTTTGTGACTCCGTCATCCAATAACAAGTTTACAATAACGTCAGATGTTCAAACAACACCGTCCAATACTAAACTTCCAATGGTCGCCCAGGGCCCTGCACAAAGACCTCCAAGATCATTGCCTACCAATTTTATGCCTACAAATACTCAAAGAAATGAGGTACCTCGGAATAGGGGACTAGGGCAACAAGGAGTAAGGACGAACCAAAATAATTTTAATAAAGGTGAATGGGAATATAAAAGGGAAAAAAGTTTTGTGAATCGTGAAGACCGGAATAATGGATTTGTTAATGGGTTTGACATTCCACAGAATGAACAGAAGGATCAAAATCTAAATGCTAGTAATAGTTCTGATTCAAAAAATAGTTATAAAAGGCACGCCAACGGTAATGAACAGAGAAGAATGCCAAGGATGAAGGAAGATATTGGGAAGCTCACCTTCGAAATTGGACAAACCTATAAAGTGAGTAAAATAAAATTGAAATTCACTTTGATAGTTTTTAATAGCAATTTATTTATAAAATGATTGTAGAACATGTTGGGTTGTGCAGATTGTAAAATATAATATTGTGAATTATAATTGCATGATAGATCAACTTACTTGGATGAATGATAAACTCATTCATTCATTCATAAGTAGTAGAAGAGGTGTTTGAAAATTTCGTGGTCTGACAGAAAATGTCAAAATTGTTTTATTCATTTCTATTTTTAGTATAGGCTCTCTTAAGAATAATACACTTTTCCTTCATTGCTTCATTACTGTTGTACCATCCTTGTAAAACAATGCATCTCCAGACCCATATCTTTAATGTATTAATATACTATCTTCATTCATAATAATTTATATCTCAGGAACAGTAGCGACACCTGCAGTGCCACCCTTAAGTTATGGCAGGAAAACAAGTATTTGCTTAGGTTACACCAATGCAAAAAAAGATCGTTGATACTTCAAAAATGTCAAATAATTTAGAGTCGCATAAAGATCATCGTCGCGGAAATCCATCGTGTTGCGTAGTATACTGGAATTATCTGTATAAATAAATCTAAAACATTGTAAACGATTGTAGACCATATGTAGTAGACCGGGAGGGGACTGCAAACATAAGTGATGATATGACGTTCGTTCATTTATGTTGATTTCGATAAAGGACCCCTCGCATATTTTTATTTATTTATTTATTTTTATTTATTTTTATTTATTTATTTATTAACATAAAACAATGTTTACAATTAACATTCTTCTTCATACAGAACAACTTTTATAGAATTTAATACAATTGTTTACTGGGCACCTAGATGAATGTACCATCTGTATGTGCCCACGGAAAAAGTAGATAAATTGAGAGGATTGTTTCTATCCAAACAGCTGCAAATAGGAAAGCCGATGATACCTACACTCCATCCCCCCCATGCGATGTGAAAGACTGATAAGCGAAGACGCTCATCAGTCTCTCACACCACACTGGGAATCCACGCAGACACCATCCGTCTCACCCGTCCACAGATGTTCAAAGCGAACCAATACTCTCTTTACAAGTATTACAATATACAAAATAAAAAAAGAAAAAGTTTTGTTTACTATACAAAATAAGAATTACTAAAACAATAATTACTAAAAGAACTTTCATCATCTACTTCACTTTTAAAGCTACAACATAAGCCTACAAAATTTTTCGTAATTTTTGATAATAAAAAGTTTACTTTTTTTGTTGAAATATTTCTTACTTCTTATTTGTTTTATATCATTAGGTAGTAGATTGTAAAACTTCGGGGCCAAGTAATCCACAAACTTTAAATTAATTGTTCTTCGATTTATTGGTATTATTATGTGCCTATTGACTTTGCCTCTAGTTAGATGTTGATGACTAATAAAGTTTTTGAATTTTTCTGTCTTATGTGTATAAGAACATACTGTTTGTATATACAAGGTATTTATATTACAGATGTCTTTATTGTAAAGCAAACTAGTAGGATATAATCTATCTTTTTTTAACATGATTTTTAAAATTGAATTTTGTATAACCGCCAGTGGCTGCAGTTTCGTTTTATATGTCCCTCCCCATACAATCAATCCGTATCTTATTAGCGATTCAACTAGGGCTTTGTATACTAATGTTATTAATTTTCTACTTAAAAATTCTTTTAACATAAAAAATTTGTGAATTAATTTCCGGATTTTTTTTACTAAATAATTAATATGTTCTGACCATTTTAAATGTTGATCTATGATGATACCTAGATATTTCATATTCCTCACTGCTTTAATTTCGCTATTTGTGTTATTATTAATTGTTATGCTATTAAAGTGTGGTCTATTTGAATTTGTTAAAGAAAATGCTATATAGTTAGTTTTTTTTAAATTTAGAGTTAACTTAAATGTGCCAAGCCAATTAGCTACCTTCTTACATCCTTGTATAACATTTTCTTTGGTCTCTTCCCAAGTGTCACCCGTGAAAATGAGAGCAGTATCGTCAGCGTATGATATAATTTTACCCTTAATATTTATATTCAGCAATGAGTTAATGTAAGTTATAAAAAGAATTGGTCCTAGTATTGTACCTTGGGGTACGCCTACTTTTATTTTTTGCGGTATACTAAGTGTGTTATTTAATTTCAAATATTGATCACGATCCGTTAAGTAGCTTTTGAAGACATTCAAGACCATACCACGAACCCCATAATGTGATAACACATCAAGAAGTCTATGGTGGGGTACGGTATCGAACGCCTTCGCAAGGTCCATGAATACTGCTATGCTTTTTTTACTATTATTTAAACTATCTGTGATTTCTGATGTGAGGTAGTACATGGCATCAGCTGTGCTAATATTTTCAGTAAAACCGAATTGATTTTTAGATAAAATGTTATTAGCTTTAAAAAAGTTTATTAATCTGTCTTTAAGACATTTTTCGAAAATTTTTGCAATATTATTTATCAAACTAATTGGACGATAGTTTTGAATTTTAGTTTTCGAGCCCTCCTTAAAAATAGGTGTCACAACAGACTGCTTAAAATAGTTAGGTACTTGACCTGTGTTAAAAATTAAATTAATAATATGTGTAATGGGCTTCGTGATTTCCATATGCGCTAATTTTAAAAGTTTTGTAGATATCCCATCTTTACCAGGCGCACTACTGTTCTTTAAGGAGGAAATATGGTTTATAATTTCGTTTTCAGTGGCTGGATTTAAATACATAGAAGTTGCACAGTGGTTATTTAAAATAAAAGGATTTTGTGGTACATCAATCTTTTTTTCCATTTCAACACCAATATTTATAAAATAATCATTACAAAAGTTAGCCATGTCAGTATTATTGTGGAATTCAATGTTATTTTCATCTGTGAATTTGAGATTTGTGTTTTTATTTTTACTTTTTTCATTTGTCGCATCGGTAATTATTTGGTAAATTTTTTTAACGTCATTTTTATTTTCTTCAATCTGATTTTTGTAATAGTTATATTTTTGTTTATTTATTAACGTGTTTAATCTGTTCCTATATAATTTATACTGCTGCTCTAGTTCTGGGCTATGATATTTCCGCAAATTCTTTTTTAGTTTGTCCGTATGTTTGATGGAAGTTATTAGGCCTGTAGTTATCCATTCTTTTATTTTTTTGTTTTGTCTGTTTTTTATTTGAATTTTTAATTTAGAACTAGTTAGAATATGTTGAAAAATTTCAACAAACACATGTGTTGCCTGTACGGGATCATTGGAGTTCAAAACGTTAGACCAATCTTGCAAAGAAATATTATTTTTAAAAACATTATAGTCTATGCGTTCGTAAAAGTGATTGGTTATATCATGAGCCTTATTAGAGTTTTGTTCAATATTAATATTTAACATTATTGGGAAATGGTCAGTTATGTCCGTGTCTAATATAAATGATTTTAGATTTATATTTGCTATATTTATTTTCTTTCTGACAAATAAATGATCGATACAAGAAGCCGTTTCCGGAGTTATTCGGGTGGGAGAGTTAATATATGTAGCAAAACCATGTTGCCCCATTAAAGAGAGATATTCATTTACAATATAGTTTTCATTATTCTCTATGTTTATGTTTACATCTCCAGTAAAAATTTCAATATTTTGTGACAAATTTAGATCAAAATATTCTCTTAAATACTGTATATCTAGCGTCAGCCAGTCAGATTTGCCTGGGGGTAGGTGCACGAGGGGTGCAAAGTCATAAATAATATTGTAAAAAAAAATGAAGTGACCGGGGCTGAAATTTTCTGTGAAATATGGTTTATATAAATAAATATCAACCGAGATCGTCGGCCAGTCAGGTGAAAATGGAATATTTTCAAAAATTTAAAATCATTTGACCTCAGCTCATATTTTGATATGTTGTACTATTTAACATATTAATTGAAAAATTAACCGTTATCCACCTGTCATTGCCTGGAAAAGCCGTCAGCCAGCCCCCTAAACGCACTGCGTTCGTGGGTGAAAATCGCCCGGCGCGCAACCAACAGTGCTGTGGCTGACGAAGTTTCCAGCAGCTGATTGCTGGCTGACTATTACCATTGCAAAATTAATTGTGTATTGTACATTACATTCAATTTTCAACTGGGGTCATTTCATTTTTTGTTTAATATAGTCATTTTTTATTCGATCTATTCACACGTGTTATTTACATCATTAAGTAATATGTTATATGTTAATGGGTTTAACATAATAAATGTTTGAGAAAGTACGTTAGAATATCAAGACATATGTCATAAAAAATAAAATTTATTTTTACGGTTACTACGTCATCTGACAAGAAATGAAAACAATGTTTTGAATGAAATTGAATTGTTTGTTCACCAGACTCTACATCCGCAATAAAAATATGGGGCTCCGTTTAATATTTTAAGGTTCCCCACCACTTCGCCCCTCATGGGGGGGGGGGGTTATAAAATTTAACACCATCGAATGGCTGTTTTTTTAAAAAAAAAATTGCAATTACTGCGCCATCAATTCTGCAATAAAAAATAAGGGTACCCATTTAAGATTTTATAGTTGCCCCCGCCTCACCTCAAGGGGTGGTTGATTGCGTTTGGTATGATAGTGCTTTTTTTAAAAATTATTAAGAACATGTTTTTTCTTTTTTGGATCCGATCCGTATTTCTCGAGATATTTAACCGTTTTCATGTTTTTTGGACACTCAGTATGTTTATACAGGGTGTACTCTAAATTAGATAAATTATTTTTAGATTGTTTTGTCGCTTTATTTTAAATGTAAATCAGTTATTGTTGATTTTCTATTTCATTATTCACCATCCCTAAATAATAATAATAATGTTGTAGGTTCAAATTGTTTACAACGAAAAGGAAAATGTTTACTGGGTCCATAATAAAAACGAAAATGAAAATGTTCTGGAAAATATGTTTATACAAATAAACGAAATGGAAGAAGCTCTGGAACCCATAGAGCCATGTGTTGGACAACTTGTCATAGCCTTATTCGAGGATGCCTGGTAAGTAGCATACAATTTTAAATGTATAGAGTAGTTTCATCGGAGTCTTGCTGTGGTCGTCACTTGACTTGACGTTTTGCTGATCATATATCATTTTGTTAGTTTTGTTCTACTTGCCTTTAGACCAATGCAATTAAGTGGAGTTAAAAGAAATTTGGGATAATCTGATTTTGTGAGATCATAATAATAATAATATATAATAGCCTTTTGTCAAAGGTTTCAGCAACCACAGGAAGTGTGCGAACCAATAACCCGAGAAGAGATTTGTATTATTTTTATTCCTACCCAGGTTGAAATTAATAGTAGCCCAAATTTCTTGAGAAGTGTTGGCTGACTTTTTTATTTCATTTTCGTAGAAGTTTTGTTTTTGTAATTTTAGCATGTCCGAATAATTTTTTTTGCAGTTTTATATTCCTCCCTTATTTTACTATCATTTATATTTCTTGCGAGCCAATATAAGTTTTTTAGATTTTGACTCTCTTCAATGATCCTTGCGTCAATCCAATTTTTATCCTTATCTTCGTTTGGGACTTTTAAGTTTCCTAACTGGGCATGTTTGATCAAGACAGTAGAGTAAATTTCCCCAGAAGTATTGCCATGCTTGATTGGCTACTTTTATTTGATATAGATCACTGAGATCGAGAGTTGAAATTAAATGTTTAAGATTGAAAAGGTTGAAGTCTGAAAATATTCTTTTAGAGCAATACTTATAATCGGTGGTTGTTGTTAGACAGGGTTCAGAAATGGCCAAACTAAATATTTGTGCTTTGTGATCTGATCCCTGGCCAGAAGGGTGGCGCCATCTGTGGGCCAACTGGCGAACCACTATTTAGTAGTGCCTAAGAAAATTATAGAGAATTCCAGTATCTTCTGGAAAGTTCTACAATGATATTCTGGACATTCCAAGTGGGTATATAAAGAGGTGAAGCCAGCAGATGGGGGAACAGAACAGTACAGTTTAGTGAAGAATAAGGAACAGTTCAGTATCCAGTTCAGCTCTGGGTAATCTGTGGTTCTGGTTACAGAGACAGTTTGTAGAAGAAGAGTTCAGTTGAGTGAAGTAGGCAATACAGAGTTTTTAGGTTAGATAAAGTTGTCAAGTTTAGGAAGAAAAGTACATAGTGTTTTAAAAGTAGTGAATTCATATTAGATTAAGTGATTATTAGTTGTGTAATTTTTAAGTATTTACTAGTGTAATTTTAGTGATTAAATAAATCAGTGGTTTGTGAAAATTCTTGTTGCAAGTTATTCGAATCCACGGAGTGTTTACTGAAAATTGTAAGCACGTAACAATTGGTGTCAGAAGCGGAATTGCAACAGAATTTCTGAAGAATTCGACGAAGTTCCATAGTGTTCTATTTGGAAACCACTGGAGATAGTGAAGTGAGTCGAACTGGAAAGTGATATAGACATTAGACGAGACTTATTTGTGCTACTGTGAAGAAATTTCTGCAACATTCTGTTTAGAAATTAGTGTAGTTTTATTTAAGTGCTTTTAACTGAGAAGTGATATAGACTTTAAATAAAATTTGACTTGTACCTGGCAAAGACTTGTAGTGTTGTTTGTTAGTTTTTGAATGGAAACAAGAAGCATGGCTGCTGAAAAACAAATACAAGACATGTTCGCCGCATTTAGAAAAATGATGCTAGAAGAGAAAGAAGAACAAGAAAAACGACGTCAAGAAGAAAAAGAAGAGCAAGAGAAACGACGCCAAGAAGAGAAAGAAGAACAAGAGAGACGTCAAGAAAAAAAAGAAAGACGATGTCAGGAAGAAAAAGAAAGACGACGTCAGGAAGAAAAAGAAGAACAGGAGAAACGTGAAGAAGAATTAAGGAAAATTATACAGGGGCAACAAGATGTTATCCTTTCGGCAACTGAAGACCTCAAAAGTGAAATTAAAGAGGATATGGGCAACATAAAGACTGAAATATGTGATGTCAAAGGAAAAGTTACTGGCGTCGAAGAAAAAGTTATTGGCGTCGAAGAAAAAGTTACTGGTGTTGAAGAAAAAGTTACTGGCGTCGAAGGGAAAGTTACCGATATAGAAGGAAAATTTCGTGCAGTTGAAGGAGAGGTAGAGCGACTTAAGCGACTGTTAAGAGAACAAGGAGGCCAGCTGGTATTATCATCATCAGGTCCTCGATTACAACCGCCTTCCTTTGATGGTCAAACTTCTTGGTCAACCTATAAAAGACAATTTGAGGCAGCGGCATACGCAAACAATTGGAGTAATGAAGACAAAGCTATGGCATTGGTGCTAGCATTAAGGGGCCAAGCCTCAGAGTTGCTTCAGAGTATCCCAGTGACGCAGCAACGGGATTTTAAAGTTTTGGAAGCTGCACTAGATCTAAGATATGGCGACCAACACCTCGCCCAAGTATACCGGACTCAGCTCAAATCACGCACACAAAAGGCTGGGGAAAGATTACAAGATTTTGAAGCAGCTGTTGAGCGACTGACATACCTGTCTTACCCGGATGCGCCCAAAGAATTCCAGGAACAATTAACAGTTGGTACTTTCATCGATGGCATAAGAGATGAGGAGATCAGGCGAGTCCTTAGATTATCCCGAGATAAGACTGGTAGTGAAGCCTTGATCCATGCCCTCGAGGTTGAAGCCGCTTACAAAGAGACTGCACGTCCGAGAGTACGAACCATGAAGGTAGAAGAAGAGGACCGTTTAGAAAAATCAAATATGGAGTCTTTGATGGCTGACCTGCACAAAATGATAAGCCAGTTGATGAACAAACCAGATGCTCCAAGGAAGCAGGAAAGAGAACAGAGCGATGGACAGCCAAGGAAGGTGGTTCGGTGTTATCAGTGCAGCAAACCAGGACATATGATGCGGCAGTGCCGAGAACGGAATCCTGGGGAAGTAAACACTGCAAAGAAAGAGGAAGTTCGCTCTGATAAGATGAGATTGATTGTTATGTTAACAGACATACAGAAAATGGTCGCACAATTACTAAACGAATTAAGTTCGCGACCGGAGCTGAAACAGGAACCGCAACCGCCGAAACAGGAGCCGAAGCAGCAGCGAAGTGCTGGAGGTCCGACAAAAGTAATCCGCTGTTATAATTGCGGCAAATTGGGGCATGTCAAGAGGTACTGTTGCCAGAGGAGCCCTAAGGAAGTGAATGCCGAGAATGTAAAAACGCAGCAGGATATAGCAGAAGTGAAGGCAGTTAAGATAGAGGTTCCGAAGGACTGGTCAAAGAAAGTTCTAAGAGAGGAACAACTGAACGACGATGAAATTGGACCAATGTTGAAGGCGAAAGAAAAAGGAATCCGCCCGGAATGGAAGGACGTTTCCAGTAAAAGTGTTGGACTGAAGGCTTTATGGGCGCAATGGGATTCACTTAGGGTTATAGATGGCCTATTACGGAGAGCATGGGAGAGCCCGGATGGGAAAGAAGTTACCATGCGGTTGCTGATACCCAGGTGCCGAGTACCAAAAGTACTTCGGGAAGTGCACGAGGGAATATCCAGAGAGCACTTTAGCAGAAATAAGACTTTGGCTAGAGTACGGGAGCGATTTTACTGGGTAAATAGCTGTCAGGATGTAGAGGCTTGGTGTCGCAGTTGCAAGGTTTGTGCGAATGTGGCTGCCAAGAGGTCACCTACAGGGAGTGGTGATCGAATGAAGGCTAGATATGACCGCAATGCCAGTTCAGCAGGATTCAAGGTGGAGGACTCGGTTTGGCTGTATAACCCACAGCGGAGTGAAGAAGGATTCTCGAAGCCTCGCTCACCTTGGGAAGGACCGTATTCTGTCATCACTCGGATCAACGACGTTGTTTATAGGATTCAACGTAGAAAGAAGTCCAAGATGAAGATCGTGCACCTGGACAGGTTGGCAAAGTATACTGGGGTATCTGAAATGCCTGACCGGGACGTTCAGGCTTAAGGAGGGGGCAGTGTTATGTGCTGCCCTCTAACAGAGAGGAGAGTTGTAATTACTCCCTGGCCAGAAGGGTGACGCCATCTGTGGGCCAACTGGCGAACCACCATTTAGTAGTGCCTAAGAAAATTATAGAGAATTCCAGTATCTTCTGGAAAGTTCTACAATGATATTCTGGACATTCCAAGTGGGTATATAAAGAGGTGAAGCCAGCAGATGGGGGAACAGAACAGTACAGTTTAGTGAAGAATAAGGAACAGTTCAGTATCCAGTTCAGTTCTGGGTAATCTGTGGTTCTGGTTACAGAGACAGTTTGTAGAAGAAGAGTTCAGTTGAGTGAAGTAGGCAATACGGAGTTTTTAGGTTAGATAAAGTTGTCAAGTTTAGGAAGAAAAGTACATAGTGTTTTAAAAGTAGTGAATTCATATTAGATTAAGTTATTATTAGTTGTGTAATTTTTAAGTATTTACTAGTGTAATTTTAGTGATTAAATAAATCAGTGGTTTGTGAAAATTCTTGTTGCAAGTTATTCGAATCCACGGAGTGTTTACTGAAAATTGTAAGCACGTAACAATATATTTGTTTATTTAGGACTGAACTTATTATTGAATTGAAATAATTTAGAAATACATTGACGTCAAATTTATGGTCCGGAGAGTGGTAAAACACCAGTAAAGCAATTTTAAACTTGACTGAGACTTATACCTGTACATTCACATAAGAATTCACATACAAATTGTTTAGACAGTTTGATAGGTTTGAATGGCATATGATCCTGGCCCAAGATTGCAACTCCTCCATGGATGGACGATTCTGCAGAAATGCCCTAAAATTCTGTAGCCTGGGAATGTGGTAACTGTTGCTTGCCCTTTTTAAATGGTTAAAGGAGCAGCTTTTCAGTTTTTTAAAAATTTCTCCAAACCCCTGCATTGCTTGAAAAATATATTTTAGACTTTTTTTTATAGAGCATAAAATTTCCAATTGATTGACGTCCATGTAATTTAGATTGTAGGACGAGTTAGAGCTAATATCGTCTAACTCCTCCAAATCTACCGCCAAAGGTACTTTTTGGAAGTTTCTGATAAACCTTAAATTTCTCTGCAAATGATGCCATCTATGGCCCAAGTTGAATAGTTACTGACAGGGGTGGATGGAACAGGGGGCAAACGGGCAAATGTCCATCGGGAAGGTGGCTCTGGGGTAGGGCCATGGGCCTAGGTAATGAGGTAAATACGTAAATAGGCATTTGTTGATAAAAAACCCGACGACCAAAATAATTTAAACGGCAGCTCTTTTCTCCCCTTGTCCTTACTTAGAACGAAATAAATCTCAGAAGTGATTTACAGGCTTCTATCTTAAAAACTCGGCCGTTGACATAAATGCCAAATGTCATTTGTAAAAAGTTATTAAACCAATAACCTAATTCATGCTCATCCCAAATTCTGCAAAATAGATTGATATTAACAATAACATATGTTTCTAGATACCATTGTTTTTCTATTGTTTATCCTGCTTTGGCCACTGCATACAGTATCTTTTGACGTTACCAATAACCCAGGTAAAATTTAAAAGGTCATTTTCAATTTTGAGATTCATAAAAAATAATTTGCGAAATAGGGCATGCGACAACAGACTTGAATTTCTCAAAATAATGAATGTAGAAAAATGTTTGTTGAATGATGTTGATAACAATGATGTAATCAACACTAGGCGCTTCGAAGAGTTTGCTTAAGAAAGCTCTAATGTATTAAGAGGCCTTTCTTTTCCTTTTGATCTCTGAAACTAAAGAATTATTTTTGTTTTACTGTTATAAGATGTTTATGTAGACAATATTAGTCATAATAAGTCATAATAATTATTGATTATCTACTACTGTTACAATATTTTAATTTTTTATTTGTCTTTTGTTTGTCAACGTCAATAAATTTTAAAGAGTATGGATATTTAGTGGCGTCTTCAAAAATGTTACCGAGACGGTAGCAGTCTGCTCCAGACTGTCGTTTAGCCAGACAACGCTGTTACTGGCTGTCTTGAGTCCTGTGTTCGGGTCTAAGTTGCGTTAGATAGATGGCATGCCGCAGAGAATGGGTGTTGTATAAGTTATTATCTGTTGTGTGCACGTGTGTCCTGGTTGAGTGGTGAAATAACTAAGGCTATACTCCGTCAGGACGTTAATATAAAGAAGGATAAAAAAAAATAAGAATTGAATTGGGCCGTTTCCCTAAAATTGCCAGGGCCAGTTGGACTGACTCCATCCACCCCTAGTTACTGATGAAATCTTTGCACAGCTCTGAACTATACACAATATATTGATAGAAAATTACAAATAGCACATGTAAATGCTCTTATAAAATATTGAAATGAAAATGTTGAGACAATTCTGAGTAGTGAAATTTCTGGTTAAAATTTCACTATAAAGATTATTTAAAAAATTCTTGACGGCAATAAAACGTGCAACAAAGAAAGCTGCAGCTTTGATTCGTCTTTCTCCGTTGTAAACAAATCATAGGCAAGAAATTCGCACCTAATCTTTTAAAATTATCTGATAGTGCAATGAAATTTATCCTAATCTTTTATTAAATGAAATGTTTTATCAGTGTCTAATTAGCTTTGATTATCTTTGTACCACAATCCGGCTCAGCGGCTCAATGCTTGTGCCTTCGGCTTGAGACCAAGGTGTCCCGGGTTCGATTCCTGACAAGGGTATGGATGTTTAGTAGCGCTTTTAAGGACGTTCCCAAAAAGCAGTCGTTCTCAACCTACAAGAGGATCTTCCCTGTGTAAACTATTATGCTTACAATAAAAATTTGTTAACAAGCACTACACATTTTTTCTCCACTCCTTCTGCACATATGCACAGACATAAAGTTACTGCGTCGCTGGACTCAATCTGGCAATGTCTCGTTTTTATACTCATCAGAACATGAGTTGTTGTTTTGGTTTACAGTGCATTATCATATTTTGTGAGGTTAAGAATATATTTGTGATTCTTAGCAAAGTATAAAAAATGTGTTCGTGAACAAAAAATGGGAGATTTGCCATAAATATCAACTTTTATGCTTACGATAATCCATATTTTCTTAATAATGTCTGTAAAGTACTTGCATTTAAACTGTGCATTGACAGCATTTTAAATATTACCACGTAATTGCAACGTTGCCAAGTTGCGAACTCCTGCTCACCAACTTAACTGAGGCAAGTCGAGAGCGACCGAAAGTCACGAATTTTCAACACATTTTACGGAAAAACAAATACCGCTAGCAGTAAATTTTTTTAGAAAAAAATATTCCTCTCCTAATAGCTCTCAGATTTTGAAGAAAATTGTAAGAAAATTATTGTAATTAAATAAAACATAAGTGAATATGGGATTTATAAGACATTAGTATGTTAAAATGGGAATTTTAGGTGCTAATATTTACAAATTTAGTACCGCAACAACTACTCAAATTTTTTCCTCATATACAGAACGTTAATAAAAATCGTAAGAAAACTTTTTTTGTTGGGAACGTCCTTAATGTGTTATCAACTGGACTGAGCGCTGTACCACTTCTAAGTTCCAGTCTCAGTCGGTGTGTAATTGTCTGTGTGTATGTATATATGGTTAAGTGGTGGAATAGCTAATGCTCAACTATGTTAACAAAGTTACCTGGGATTTAACAAATTTCAAAGTTGTTCTCCAGGTAGTTTTCCATTTTGTTTTTGGTAAACCGGTATTTTATTTATTTGAGCTAATTTTAGTCCCAGGAAATGTAAAAAATAAATTATTCTTAAATTTTGTAGCTGGGCTTGTACAGAAACCAGATGAAAATGGCTGTGTGTGTCTCTAGGGAACCATTAAACTTCCATCAGTGAAAATATTGAACAAATTGACTTATAAAGTCTGCCAATTAATTAATTAGCAAAGTCTCATGGGGAGTGCTTCTGTCGCATCAAAAGACGATGTTAAGGCTCTGCTATTCGTGTTTATCATCTCCCAAATGATCCGTAATGACGTTAGAATCATCTGTCTCCTACATAGCATATATGCTGTTTTTTAGTGCTCTAGATTCTTACTGCTTCTCTTTATATCTTCGTGGTTATAAACATAAACTTGACATTACTCCGTTGTTCCCTATTGAAATTTTGGAATTTTAATGTTTACATTAAAAACATAAAATTTAATTATTTGAACACAAAGAACTACAGCTTTTGAGGAAACTTTAACGTATGCTGCTAACGTGAAGCTTATTATTTATTTTATTTTAACATCTTATTTAGATTAACATCCTGACGGAGTTTATAGCATTAGCTATTACCACTCAATCAGGACACGTAGACAATTATACAACGACGGAACAACAATTCCCTAGGACATTACCATCTGCCGCAGCTGAGACTCGAACTCAGGAGTGGTACAGCAACTAGCCGTGTTTTCTCTCATACAATCTCGTCAAGTCCACTGCCACCAATTCGGTAACATGTGAAAAACACAACTAAACGTCCATACCCTAGTCAGGATTCGAACATGGGACTACTTGGTTGCAAGCCTAACATGTATGCGTTGAGCCACTGAGCTTATCTTAAAAAAAAAAAATGTTTTCTTAACCGCCTCTCAAGTTACCGAAGTAACCCCCTGGAAGGTCTCAAGGATCTTGTGCTAGGTAAAGAGAGATGAGGCCTTACAGTTTATTGTGGACTCCGAACCACTCTTGGGGCATTTTTTTTAAATGAAAAATTGTTTCGCCTTGCGGGTAATGAACCCAGTTCGTTAGGCAACTGTGTTTGCTAGCCAGACGCTTTAGCACACTGAGCTACCGTCCCAGAAAACGATGATTTCTTATTTATGTAGATACGTTGTATTTTAATTATTTATAGTGTTGTAATAATTATTGTTTAATAATTGTTGTAGAGAATGATATTTACATACAAATTAAATAAAAATTTAAACAAAAATGAGAAATATTTCAAACAATGAGACACCCAGTTGTTTCAGTATTCTGATATTAAGTCAAAACTGTAATGTGCAATAATATAATAAATTATGCCTTTTGAAAACTTTAAATAATAAATGGTTAAATGGTCTTATTTGTGGGTATTTTGGTTTCATTTTTAAGCCACTAGTTGCATAGACCCATTTATAGTAGCTTCTAAATATCCACTATCCTAAGCTGTCAAATTTTCTTTCAGGAATCGTGGCCGAGTAATTAATATTGACCCTCTCACAGTTCATTTCATTGATTTTGGTAATAAGTGTCAAGTACAAACAGTAAAACCCTTACCAGAAGTTTTTAAAAAGATACCGGCGCTAGCAGCGAGAATTGCAAGTAATAAACTATCAACGAATGAGGCAGCAGAAATTGAAATTAATATAGTTTCTCAGGTAAGCGTATTAATTTTTTTTTACATTAATGTAGACCTGCGTGAATTAAACGGATATCTGTGAATGTTTTTTTTAACATAGTAGGAAGTTACCATAATTTATTTAACATAAGAACTGTTAGAGTAGTTCAGGTTCTTGGGGTTTGTGGTATTGTATTGTAAAAACAAAAAATTCGCTACTAGTATCACAATATCCGTAATAAGTACCAGTTGATATAATTATTCTTTACATGGGTAGGGAACAAAACTTTGAACTGGCCATGATAATTGTGTAGTGTAATTTGATAGTGAAATGGAAAAGTATGCACCTTCCAGCAGCCAAATATGTGTCTTCACTTTAACCTTAACTTTACTATTTTCAGTACGAAGATACTGATGGTACCTATTTGGTAAATTTAGCAGATAATAGCCGCCAATTCAAGGGCCACGAAACGAAGACAGCACAACCGTATGAAGAAAGAAAGACTGAAAAACCTCAAGAAAAATTCTCAAGCGAAGCAAAGGCTGTGCAACCAAAAAAAACGGAACCTCCTCAAGAAAGGTCGTATTTCCAAGTTCCAAAACCCATCGCTTCAGTTAAGCATGGTGATAAAGTTATGATAATTGATACAGAAGATAACAAGTTTCTTGTTAAAACCAGGGAATGTGCGCTTAAGAGTAAAGAGCTAACAGAATATATAAAAAATTTGGATAAGTCTGGTGAGTATATAAATGGTTATGGTCCATAACATAGAAGACTATTATTGTAGATATGTTAATAATTTAATTGTCTATTTTTTTTAGCATTAATTTTAACAGACGTAAAAGAGGGCCAATTGGTCCTGTGTAGTAAGGATGGGCTAATAGGCCTGTATAGGGCTGTAGTTACTAAGAAAGAAAGTGGCTCAGTAGTTACTGTTAAATACATAGATTTTCCTGGCGAGGACAATTTATCTATTAAGTCACTCCGAAATGTCGACGAATTCTTGGCGAATGAACCCTCCAGCATTATATTAACTCCAGTACATAAAGCTCTCGTTAACATGGACGAAAAGGTTGCTGAATATATTTCAAAAATTTGTCAAAACAAGGATAAAGTTATAGTGGTGAGTAGGATTCTTCACTTTAAAAATGTTTTTCTACAATTTTTTCTCAATATTAAGTATATTTAGCCCAGTGCCAATAATTCTTGGTCAAAAGAAGCGTATGTGTTGCGTTGTATGTGTAGTAGGGATCTTTTACTTGCCCAACATTTAATAGGCAAAGGACCGATGGCTTTACATCCCCTCCAAAGGATGGTATATCCCCTATACAATTCTCGCCTAAGATTGTACAGGTTCAGCGTATACACTGATATACAAGCCGCTGGAAGATGTGACGCGAGGACGCGGTCTCCCTTGAAACGGTCATCCATCTAAGTACTAACCACCCCAACATTGCTTTACATTGCATATCAAAATATTGTCACGTGTTTACAGTTTTCAGTAAACACTTTGTGGATTCAAATAACTTGCAACAAGAATTTTCACTAACCTCTACTTTATTTATCACTGAAATTACACTAGTAAATACTTAAAAATTACACAACTAATAATAACTTAATCTAATATAAATTCACTACTTTTAAAACACTATGTACTTTTCTTCCTAGACTTGTCAACTCTTGTCTAACTTAAAAACTCTCTGTCTGTTTACTTCACTGAGCTGAACTGTATTGAATACTTCACTCAACTGAACTGAACTCTTCTAACCTACAAACTGTCTCTGTAACCAGAACTGTACTGGATACTAAACTGAACTGTTCCTTATACTTCACTAAACTGTACTGTTCCCCCATCTGCTGGATTCACCTCTTTATATACACCCATAGAAATGTACCAGAACAGTATTCCATAATTTTCTGGAACCCTACAGAGTTTTCTACTATGTGATAGATGACTGTTCGTCAATTGGCTCATAGATGGCGCCACCCCACCTACTGGCCATGAACACAATACAGGTTTCCCTTCACTTTGGCCAGGGACTTAATCACATCTCTCCCTGTTAGAGGGCAGCACATAATACTATGTACATAGTAAAGACGCACCATGCTCGCCCAATTAATGGTATATAAATGGGAAAAAATCGATTGGACCCCAACAAACAACGACAAGTAGGGTGGGGGTGGAAAAATGTTTTGTTTTTAGGAAACATTGGACCTCCTATTGAAATAAGATAAATGCAAAATTTGCATATAATTAAAAGATCTATAACTTTCATTTCAACCATTTTTCAACAGAACCTTAAAACTATTGAGAAAAACTCCAAAAATCAATTATCTAATTTTTCTCTCACAAAAATGATTCGGTTTTAATGAAATTTAGTGAAAATGTACATTTTTATGTCTTAAATATGCTGCAATGTTTTTTAATTTTATGCGAATTTAATTTGAAAAACGGTCTAATTTTCAATAAAAAAAGTTGATTAACAAATTTTGATTTTTGAAAATTTCATGACGGATTTTTTTTCGTTGAAACCTCTACTTTAACTACTTTAAGATGGTGTAAAACAATCATACTGTTACTGTGGAAAAATATTGTCAAAAATGTGAAAAACCAAAACAATGATTTTATCAAGATCAATTTTTCCGTAAGTGTCACGAATTCTTCATTGTTTATTGAAATGAAGTGTCGAGAGTGATGCAAAATGGTAATTTCAATGTATTATCGAATAAGGGAACATTGATTGTTTAAGGTCCGGGCTGTTGAAAAACAAATTTTGTTATGCTTCATGGATAAAAATAAATTGAAAATAAGTTTATTAAAACAAATATTTAAAATTATTTCAATTTACAAAGTAGGAATATAAAATCAAAATTCTATTTTAATCTCATTTTTTTTGGAAAACTGCACTACATCATCAGATTTAACATAGTTTTCAGTTTCTTCAGGATCTCCGATGAGGCCCTCAAGTTTACCAAGATCTTTATGTCCAATATTAATTTGAAAATTTGTTGTTACTTCGTCATCAATTTCCTCCGAATTGCTGATTTCCTCTAATCGTTTTTCAGCGTTTTACTATCACAACCAGTTTCACAGCTGCAGCATATAGTTTGAATTTGAAAATAGGCCCTGTAGCAGTGTTGTTCAGCCGCTCCTTCAGTAGGCGGTAGTTTTTCTAAATAAAGCACGTGTCAGTTGTGGACGCACAGAAAAGCAGGGATAAGTGGGTTGGATGCGTGTTAGCAGATACGAACAAAAAAGAGCTGTGCGCGTGCTCGAGACCGCATAGCATAAGAACTGCCCCTCCATAAATTTTTTTAAATTTCAATAATTTAAAATATTTATTTCAATAACATTATTTTCAATTTATTTTTGTCCATGAAGCATAAACAAATTTTTTCTTCATTTCATTTTTAGCAATTTCTATATGTAAAATTATTGTTTAAACAATATGTTTTTCAACAGCTTGAATCTTAAATGGTTAATCAAAGTTCCCTTATTTGATATTACATTGAAATTACCACTATGCATCGCTCTCAATACTTCATTTTAATAAACGGACCGGAATAAACGAAATTTTAAATACGGAAAAATCAACCTTGAAAAAATCATTGTTTTGGTTTTTCACATCTTTGACAATATTTTTCCACATTAACAGTATGATTTTTTAAGATGATGTACATCTTAAAATAGAGGTTGCAACGAAGAAAATTCCGTCTTGAAGGTTTCACAAATCAAAATTTTTTGAATCAACTTTTTTTATTGAAAATTAGGCCTTTTTAGATAGATAGATAGTTTATTTAGCAACTTGCTATTTATAATTCATACAATTTATACAATGAAAACATACCATTTGTGTATAATACCAGATAAACAGCAATTAAATAACAATTAAACAAAAAAAAAAAATACATTAACACTATTCTCTGCTCCTGACATTTAATAACTCCAGTACATAAAGCCTCGTTAACATGGACGAAAAGGTTGCTGAATATATTTCAAAAATTTGTCAAAACAAGGATAAAGTTATAGTGGTGAGTAGGATTCTTCACTTTAAAAATACGTTAACACTATTCTCTATTCCTGACATTTAATAACTAACTTTAACATATTTATTGATTTCTCTTTTAAACGAATTAACATTCTTTATTTGTTTTACCTTGTTAAGGAGAGCATTAAACATTATTAAACCTTTAAAATACAAATAATTTTGTGCAAAACTCTTATGTATGAAGTGTATATAAAAATCATTTTGTTGCCTTGTGTTGTGCCCATGTCTTTCAGATATATATGTAATACGGTCTCGTAAATATTTAGGTAACAGACCTCTCTTATTTTAAAAATGAAGATTAATGTATTATAACACATTCTCTGTCTTACCGACATAAACTGCAATGTTTGTAACATGTTTTGAATAGGGATGTATCTATTACATTTTAAGATAACTCGCATTGCTCGGTTCTGAAGTTTTTGTAAAACTTGCACATCAGTCTGATTTAAGAAATAAGAAATACAAAATTGACCCACAATATTCAAAATGAGGAGAAATGGTACTTTTATATACAGTTATGGGGCGAGCGTAGGTGCGTCTTTACTATGTACATACTTCGGTATGCGATGTAAAGCAACGACAGGCGCAGTTAGTACTTGGATGGGTGACCATTCCAACGGAAACCGCGTTCTCGCCTCACACATCTTCCAGCGGCTTGTATATCAGTGTATGCGCGGAAGCTATACAACCTTAGGCGAGGGTTGTATAGGAGATATACCATCCTTCGGAGGGGATGTAAAGCCGTCGGTCCCTTGTCTATTGAATGTTAGGCAAGCAAAAAAGATCCCTACTCTTCTTAAGGGAAGAGGTTCGGCAAAATTCCTGGTTGGTGGTAGCTCGTCTACAGGCGTCGGTGTTAGGCCTCAGTAGCGGAAATAGGCCGACGTTAAATAAATCTATAAAAAAAAATAAAAAAATATACAGTTATTCTTGCAAACATAGATATATCATTACTAATTCTAGATAGAAAATTAATTTTCTTTGCATGTGCCTTGAAGTTAAGATTATTATCCACTATTACTCCTAAATATTTCATTTCCACTTGTTCTAATCTCTCTCCATTCATGTTAATGTTAAGATTTTGGTTTGTATTACTACGAACACTCTTTATTAGCATACACTTAGATTTGCTGAAATTTGATTTCAAACTATTAATTGACAACCACTTGCCTATCATCTGTAAGTCTTCATTTAAATATTTTTCAATTACATTAATGTCTTTTCCACTTACAAATATTAATGTATCATTAGCAAATAAGTTTATGGAGCAGTTTTTTATTGCACTTTTTATGTCATTAATATATAAACTAAACAATGTTTGATCCAGTACGGACCATTGAGGTACTCCATACTTAGTCTCTTTTTCTCCAGATACTTCTGTTCCATAGTTTGTCTTCTGAAAACGTTCCGTTAGATAACTTTGAAATCACTTTATAATGGTTCCATCTAAACCATACATTTTTAGTTTTTCTACTAGTCTTGGACGATTTATTGTTTCAAATGCCCGCTTAATATCTATAAACAATACGCCAATTGCACACTCTGTATCAATGCTTTCTTTCCAACATGATGTTATATTTTGTAATGATGTTTCGCATGAGTGACTCTTTCGAAAACCTGATTGTTCTTGTACCATTATTTTATTCTTTTCAAAGTGCTTCTCCAGCTGTTCTTTTACTACAATTTCTAGAATTTTCTCATAAATGGGTAGAATATTAACTGGTCTAAATTCGTAGGCCTTTCTAGTACCTTCTACTTTTGGGATTGGTAAAACGGTGGATGTTTTCCAATGAATTGGAAATTCCCCTGTCCGAAGTGAATAATTTATAACATTAAGCAATACTTCTCCAATTATTTCAAATAAATTTTTAATAACTTGAACACTGATACCTTCCTCTGTTCCTGCTTCATTTGGCAAACTGTGAACTATTTTTCTAAGATTTATTTTTTTTTTTTATACATTTATTTAACGTCGGCCTATTTCCGCTACTGAGGCCTAACACCGACGCCTGTAGACGAGCTACCCCCAACCAGGAATTTTGCCGAACCTCTTCCCTTAAGAAGAGTAGGGATCTTTTACTTGCCTAACATTTAATAGACAAGGGACCGACGGCTTTACATCCCCTCCGAAGGATGGTATATCTCCTATACAACCCTCGCCTAAGGTTGTATAGCTTCCGCGCATACACTGATATACAAGCCGCTGGAAGATGTGTGAGGCGAGAACGCGGTTTCCGTTGGAATGGTCACCAATCCAAGTACTAACTGCGCCTGTCGTTGCTTTACATCGCATACCGAAGTATGTACATAGTAAAGACGCACCTATGCTATTTTTCTAAGATGGTTATAACCTATTTCCTGGAAGGATTCCCATTTCATGTTATTATTTAAGCATTTAGTCAAGTCATCTATTTCTATCGTTTCATCTATGCTATCTACTATCTCGGATATACTGTTTATAAAGTAATTATTAAATTTTTCTGCTATCTCTTTCTCATTTTCTATTTCTACGTTGTCAAAATATATACTCTCCTTGCCAATTTTTGGAAGCGGTGTTAAAATAGTGTTTAACATTTTCCATATTTTTTTAGGATCTTTCTTATGTTCATCTATTTGTGTTTCATAATATTCACGTTTTGCATTTCTTATAATTTTGGTTACTTCATTTCTTTTCTTCTTAAATTTGTCACAATCGTCTACTAAATTTGTTAATTTTGCCCTCTTATAGCAATCATCTCTTTCTTTTGTTACATTTTGTATATTTTCATTATACCAGTTATTCTGAAGAATCTTACTGTTTAATTTGATTATTTTTAGGGGTGCAAGTATATCCAGCACAGTAACAATGTCATTAATAAGTATATCAGCACATGCGTGGTTATTTACATATATACTTGCCAAGTTTTCCTTGAATAATTGTACATCAATATCTTTCTTTCATGTCTTAATTTTTTTGGTTACTTCTTTCGTATAATTTTTAGTAGTAGTAGTAGTAAAAGTGCTTTATTGGTTACGTTACAACAACAACCAAATGGCCATCGACCGAGGTCCTTCAGCCAGTGTGAATTACACATTTCTATAGTTTATTATAATATTTACAATGTGTCTTGTTTCTATAATACATTACATATGTAAAAAAAAAAATAAAAAAAAATTGACATGACATATGCGGTAATTGAACATTTCTAATGTATTTTATTCAGTGAAATAGTTCCTTATCTTCTTTGCGTCAGTGCTTTTAGGATTTCTTGAATAGTTCTTACAGGATGTTTGCATCTTGGCCTAACTTCTGACCTAGGTATTAATAGTGGTTCCAGTTTTTCCATGTTGTGTGTTTGCTTGGCAAATTTGGTGGTTAGAATTAGCAGTCTTTGGGTGATCGGATGAGTTTTGGTTTTATTGTAGAGTAATCTGTTGGATGGGTGATGTAGTGGATTTGCTGGATGTCGAATTTTTGTGATAGCTCTAAGAGCTGATGTTTCTGCTACTTGTATATTCTTTAAAGCCGGGTTTCTGCAGTTCAGGTAAATCGTGTGTCCATATTCTAGGATTGGTCTGCAAATTGATTTATATATTTTAGAAGCAGCAGCGATATTAATCCCTTTATTTTTGTATGTCAAAGCCCTAAAATGTTTTGCTCTGGAAACTACTTTTCTTTTCATAATTTTTGTATGTAGGTTCATGTTTAGTTTGTTGTCTAAGTTAATTCCGAGGTATTTAGCATTTGCTACTGGATGAATTGTGATGTTGGAAATATTTACTGTTGGAGAGGTGATCGATGGTGTGTGGTTAAATATCATCAGCTGTGATTTAGATGGATTTATCTGGAGCCGCCATTCATTAAACCATATCAAAGTTTCATCACAAAGCCTTTGTAGTTTCTCTATCGCTTTGCTCGATGTTTTATCATGTGCCACCAAAGCCGTATCATCTGCATATTGCAACATGTATCCTGTCTTGTTAAAGTGTTCTGTGTAGGTGAATATGTCATAACAGTAAATATTAAATAATAGAGGGGAGAGCGGAGATCCTTGGGGCACTATAATTTTTATTTTCAGTTGGAATTGATAATTTTATTAAACTATGATCGGACAGTTTAGGTGTATCTAATACATTTACTGTTACTTTAGTGTTTGAAATGACTAGGTCTATTAATATTGCTGTATTTTCTGTTACTCTGGTTTTCTCTTTCACCAGTTGTTTTATGCCATACATTTGTATTAATTGCCTTAATTTGTTTGGATAGTAATTTTCTGATGATAGATCTGAATTAAAATCATCAGTATATATAGTCATTATTTACATGAAGTTCATCAAATAATTCTTCAAGACAGTTTAGAAAGACTGCTTCACTAGAGCTGGGCGATCGGTATAATACAGTTAGTGTAATAACATTCCTTACTTTTAATGCAGATTGTCACTGCCCAGTATATTGGATGAATTGAAGCTTTTTTAACTAGGGAACTTTTTTAGGCTAGGGAACTACTAAAACATAATATTTTATATTATTTTTTATGAAAATCATCACTCCTCTTGTTCTTCTATTCATGGAATCACATCGTTCAGTCCTATACCCATTTATGTTAGTTTCACAAACATTGATATCTTCCGTGATGTGTGTTTCTGAAATGCACACAATTTGAAATTCATTTTTGTTTACAAAGTCTATTATTTGCTCTTTGTTTGCTATAAAGCTTTGCGCATTAAAATGCGCAATATTAATTAGTTGCTATTGATTTTACTTTGTTTATCTTTCTTCCAAATTTTTTATTCTTATGTAGCAGAGACAGCTTGGATCTGTTACTGAGTGGTTGGTTTGTAATGATTTTTTTAACCTTATATTTGCATCAGTATAATTTATACATTTTACAAAATTTGCATTACATGTTGTAGTATTGTGAGGGTCTGCACAGTTGAAACATTTTACGTTATTTTCACACTTAGATCTTACAATTGAGAAATGTTCATGCACTGTGCACCTTCTCCATCCAATGTTTAATTTTTCTAACTGACATATTTTATGCTTCAAAGTTACGTCTACATTAAGGATTATATTTCCGTTGTCGATTTTCCCTTTTTGTTTATATTTAGAAGAAACAGTGAAGATTGAATCATCAGTAACACCTATTTCATTTTGCTTCTTCAGAGCTCCTATAACCATTTCATCTTCTCCCTCTATAAACTCTTCTTCAACACCTCTAATAATGATTTTAGGATTTTTTTGCTTTCCATCAATTAGACTATATCTACTACCAAATTCATTTATTACTGCCTCCTTTATTTTTTCCTTCTAGTTTGTGTTGTTGCAATTGATTATGATCGCTCCCTCTTTTCCATCTTTTATTTTTTCTACCGCAATGACCATACTCTTTGGATCAATTTTCCCTTTTAAATCCTTTTTTGTTTCTTTGCTTTGTTGCTTTTCTTTAGGCTTAACTACTATAACTTCACTTTTATTCTTTACTATATTTGCATAGGTTTCTGAGCTCTTTGGTTGCTGCTTCATTTCAGAGATTTCATTTATAAGTCTGTTGATGAGTACTGACTGGTCAATTAATTTTTCATCCTGGAAGCGAATTTCCTTTTGTAGATCCTTTATTTCTTTAAGAAGAGTGGTTTCCATTATTTTTATTTTGGAGCTCAATAATTCATGTATGGGGGGAAACTGGCATTTTTTACATACAAGATTAAGTATTCTATTTTTTAGTTGCATTACTCTTACTTCTGTAGTAGAGAGACCAATACATTCTTGACAATATGATTTCTTACAAATATCACACAAAAAAGTGTCCTTATCAGGAGGCTTCTTACAAATTGAGCACATCATTTTTTCTTATTTTTGATTAATAATCCTTTCTTTTTTTTTTTAATAATTTGGGAACTCCACTGGGTTAAGCTTCACAGGTGGTAAGATATTTTTATTTTGTTTTTGTGATTTAAAGCACAAAAACCATTAGATCAATATAAGAAACAGAGATAAGAAATCGCCTGTATTCCCATTCAATTTACTGCATTTTTATGATTTATTCAATTTATTATGTACTTGAATAATGTCACTCACAAAACTGTATGTTAACTTATTAAGCACTTTTTAAGGATAATTTTGATGTAAAGTTTCTAAATTATTTCTCTAGCGTTCCCGGGCAAATTCGATTTTGAACAGAGACACAACTAGATAGATAAATTTATTCATCATTAAAATATTACAATTGATTAATATGTAACATTTATCAGACTAGTCAGAAAAACACAAATAAGACATTCATACATCCTTCCACACATTTAAAACAATACAAAATAAACATTCATCTATCCATTCAGTAATTGTAATACTTTGCATACCCATAAATCATTGTTAAAACATGATAAAATATAATAAAATATAAAAGTATACAAAATAACATAGAAATAAATATAACATGGCAGTAACATTACAATATAATATATATACAAATTACCAGAAAGAAAAATAACATTTTAAAATATAGGTATTGAAAACCAAATTTAGCTGTTTAAGAACTCTTCAACTGTATAAAACGCATTATCAATTAAATGCTTCGATAATGTACGTTTGAGTATATTAAAGTTATCAATGGCACCAAACATGTTCACAAAGTGATTATAACATATGATCCCTTTGTATACATGGGAATTTTGACCTACACTCAGGCGTGAAAAAGGTAAGTGTAAATCGCGTCTCTGTCGTGTATTATAATTGTGAATCATTTCGTTTGTGATATAATTTAATTCTTGTTTCTTAATGTTTAATATTATTATGTATAAGTATAGACATGGTAGAGTGAAAATTTCCAATTCAATGAATAGCTCTTTACAAGAACTTCGTGGTTTTGCCCCTACCATGCATCTAATTATCTTCTTTTGAGCAACAAAAACCTTTTCCATATGTGAGGAGTTTCCCCAAAACATAAGACCATAGCCCAATACTGAGTACACCAAGCCATAGTACGCCATCTTTAGCACATCAAGAGACACCGTACCTCTTAATTGCCGAATTACAAAACATATGCTACTTAATTTAGATGTAATAGTTTCAATGTGCTTTTCCCAGGTTAGCTTTTGATCAACCGTAATACCAAGAAATTTGGTATTATTAACATGTTCAATAGATTTGTGATTGATTTTTATAAGTGGTGAAGAGTCAAGATTGATATTTTTTTGTTGGAAAATCATAAAGAATGTTTTACTTATGTTTACAGATAGTCCGTTATTTATGCACCATTGGTAGAAATCGTTTGCACAAATATTAGCTGTAATTATAGATTTCTGAAGTGTATTTTCAGCAATTAATTGGTTTGTGTCATCAGCATATATTATAGTAGTGTTTTGGTTGTTACATGAGAATTCTATATCGCTCATAAAAATGATAAAGAATAATGGGCCCAGAATTGAGCCCTGAGGGACTCCTGTGTTTACTTTCTTTGGCTGTGATTGACATTCATCTATCGTTACTATCTGGTACCTGTTTTTTAAGTAAGATGCTGCCCAGTCATTGGCAGTGCCTCTAATTCCAATATGATACAGCTTGTTTATTAATAGTTCATGGTCTATTGTATCGAATGCCCGGGTAAGATCAAAATATAAAGCTATTGGATATTCCTTGTTATTTAGATATTCATATAAGTTTTCACATAGTTCTGTTATAGCAGTTTCTGTAGATTTTTTATGTCTAAATCCGTGTTGACAGTTTGGTAATAGTTTTTTTTGTTCCAGGAAAGTACTAAGCCTGATGTTATAAGCATATTCAATTACTTTTGCAAACTGCGATTGCAAACATAGATTTCTGTAGTTGCTAACGTCATTTATGGAACCTTTATTTTTATATATTGGAATTGATTTGGACACTTTTAAAACTTCAGGATATTTTCCCGTATAGAAACTGACATTTATTATGTGCGATAGTGGAGCATTAATTAAATCCATTACCATTTTGAGTGATTGTCCGTGAATACCATCGATACCAGCAGCAGTTTTTTTTGTGGTTTTACTAATAATGTCACTTATCTCATTGGGAGTTGTCGGATTGAGAAAAAAGGTTGAAGCTGCCATAGGGGTTAGCACTAAATTATTCTTATTTGGCTTAATCGTAGTTATGTTCATAAAGAACTCATTAAAGTAGTCACATATTTGTGCCCTATTTGAGATAATAGTAGAATTTACATTTAATTCAATGGGTGTCCTATTTTCGGATCCTTTTTTATTCTCATTTATTATTTTCCAACTTTCTTTACTGATATTGGGGGCATTACTTATTCTGTTATTATTATAATTTAATTTATTTTTATTTACCAAGTTTCTATAAATAATTTTTAGCTGTCCTAATCTTTCGGTCACTATCATATTTTTTGTAGATTTTGCTATTTTAGTCATTTCACATATGGTTTGGTGTAATTGTTTTATCTCAGCATTGAACCACTGTCTCTTGTTTTTTCTAACTGTACATTTCTTAAGAGGAAACGCGTTATAAAAATGATATTTGAAGATGGAGTAAAATGAATCAAATGCTTCGTTTACGTCCTCCAATTGATAGGTTTTTGCCCAGTTCTCTGATGTTATTAAATTTCTGAATGTTGTCAGGTTTTCGTGTGAATAATCACGTCTGTAAAATATGTTTGGTGCCTCTGAGTTAGTTTTTGGCAAGTCGAAATAACATAATTGAAATGTGTGATCTGACAGGTGTGTTTCTAAGACATGAGTTTTATCTACAATTATATTTGAGAAAATTGCGTCTATACTGGTTTTTGATATGTTTGTTATACGATTTGGCTCATTTATATGATTTTTCATTCCAAATTCATTAAATAAATTTGTTAGTTTTTTAAGGTCTCTAGAAGGAATTAGAGAGTCTATGTTTATATCACCACATACAATGTAATAGCAAGTGTTTTTATAGATGCCACACATCAGATCACTCATTTTTTCGAGAAAAGTGTTTACACTACCATTTGGCGTTCTGTATACCGTGACTATAAATAATGTGGAATTACAATATGAAATTTCATATGTGGCTATGGTTGCCTCAAATTCTTTCTCAATACATTGGTGAAAGATATATGGCTTAAGACCCATTTCAGGTTTTGCAAAAATACATACCCCTCCACGAATATAACTAATGCGACAAAAATTATTTATTAGTGTATAGTTATTTATATTTAAATACTTGACTTCTGCTTGTGTGAGCCAGTGTTCCGTGAAACATATAATATCGGCTGGGTATTGTTCGAGCAGCACTTCTAATTGTGCTGTTTTTCCATCGATCCCTTGAATATTGAGATGTAAAATATTTAATTTGTTTTTTACCATTTGTCTCCTGTATGTTGCATCCGAGTTCGAGTCTTGCCTAGATAACTGAGATATATCAGGGGGAATTGTTCGGGATTTCTCAGTTGGACATTTATTTAATGATTCAGAAAAACCGAATTTTCGGTAGTGAATGAACTGTCTTCTGCTCCAAAATTTCTTTGGTGGGGATTATCAAGGAAATGTTGTCCTCTTCTGAAATCAAACCTTTCAAATGCAATACTCTTTGGCCAAAATGAATGTTCATATACCGTTTCTTTTAACGAGGGATCAACACCCACTAAGAAACAATTGTTGTCTTTTTTTTTGTAGAATGTTTTAAGTTGTTTAACTGAAATATCCTTCAAATCACTGGTGGTTTTCGCATGTATATATTTTTGTACTTTTTCTTCGGTTACATGTTCCTTTGCTCGTGATATAAATAGCCAAATTTTTTTCTTGTTTTCTTTAGTATACTTTCTATTAGTTTCTCTTCCTTCGAAATCATTTTCATTTGTGTGAGTCTGTCCGCTATTTGTACCTATTTGTTTTGGTATTCTTTGTTTTCGCTTTACTAGCGTAAAGGTTTGTAAATCATCACTTTGTTTGTCTGAGATATCGATATGTTCGTTTTCATCAACCACATTATGGTTGGAAATAGATAATCGATTCATGTAATTCTTTTTTGTTGATGGTTGGTAAGTATTCATTTTTACTTTTGTGACCGGCCCTCTTAGTTTTTGTGAATAGGTTGGGGCATTTGGAGTCGGTAGAGGTGAATTTTGAGTTACTACGCCATAAGTGTGCTGTGTGTTGACATTTGCAAGTAACTTAACCATGTCTATATTTGATTCTTTTAAGTTTGTGACTTCTTGTTTGATGTTTTGATGTCCTGTTGCAATTCATTTCGTAGTGGTTCAAGGATTTGACCATTTATAACTGTGTTAATGGTATTATTTTGTTGTACATTAAGCCTCAGTAGTTCATTAAGTTTGCTGTAGATTTTCTTGAGATCAATTTGGATTTCATTGAGCGTCTTATTTTCTTGAGTTAGGCTTGTAGTTGATCTGCAGTTAGAACATAAGTATATCAGTGTTTTGGCTGATTTGAGAATTGCTGCCCTATATTCGGTACTGGAAAGATTGGCACATAATTGGCATAATTTACAGTGACATTTGTCACATGTAACCAGTGGTTCTTCTTTTGTTTCTACAGTTTTGCATTTAGTATTGGTACAAGACATTGCTTAAGAATATCTAAAGCCGGTCCTGTTTCTTTCTCTACATCAACACAGTGTTTTTCATAGTCATAAGTTGTAGATAAGTTTTTATTAATGTAGGTACAAAAAGAGTCAATTTTGTTGAACACAATTATTAATGATGCACTTTTCACAGCAAATCGCAGATTTGGTACCAAAGTAAACAATCTGCAAGTATACCACTGAATAGATTGCACATTAAAGTTTATTTAGTGAAAGAGTTAAATTTAAAAGTCAATGTTTTCACTCGAAAATTTTAATTAAATGTAGGAACTATCACCATGATGTTTACTCACTGATAGAATTAGATATTGGTATCTATACTCAACTTATACTACTTAGATTTGATTAGTAGTAAATAGGAGTAACATATGCCACGGCACTGGAACGTCCGAGGATGGAAGTAACTTTTTTCAAATTAAATTTGCATAAAATCAAAAAATAAATATTTTGCTTCAAAAAAATTATAGCCTATTTGAGACATAAAAATGTATAGTCCAAGTAAGAACTTCCCGAGACAAAAAAAACGCAACAAAAACTTTACGACATAATTATTATAACCGCGGACCACGGCGGCAAGCCTACATCAAACGACTCGTCGCACATTAAAAACCTATAAAGGTAAGCGAGATGATTTGCCGTCGAGAGTCGGTCGAGGTAGCACAGAGAGTAATGGTATTTTAATGAGGTCGTAAAGTTTTTGTTACGTTTTTTTTGTCTCGGGATATTCCTACTTGAATTATACATTTTCACCAAATTTCATTAAAATCGAATCATTTTTGTGGGAGATAAAAATAAACAATGAAAAAATTGGGTTTTGGCGTTTGAGGTTCTGTTGAAAAATGGAATAAAGGCCCAGCCATTCTGGTACTAGCGATAACACAAATAATTAAAGAGAACACCCAACAAACAGCTGTCAGTTTGCTAGGGAACTACTAAAATCTCCCAACAAGAGCACAGCAATGGACTAACTGACAATGTCCAAAAGGAACCTACATTTTATAATGGGAATCCAAACTGGACACTGTCCGTTAAGGAAATATCTACATAATATGAGATTAAGCGAAACACCTCTCTGTAGAGGTTGTGAACAAGAAGATGAGATGGTTCAACATGTACTCTGTAACTGTTCTGCCATCCCATCAATCAGAGAATCCATTTTTGGGAAAACGTTGGCCTACTTTGGCCGATGTAAAGGAGTGCCCCTAGGCAGCATCACCTCCTATTTCGCAAGATTAGGTTGGTTGGAGGCCTAGACGAGGGTCTGCCTATAGGGAGGATGTACAAGGGGCCCAATGGAGCCTAAGTGCTGTAGTTCAATAATTTTCATTGACCACCCTCCCAACCAATTCTAGATTCCAGATGGTCGAAATAAAAGTTGTAGATTTTTCAATTATCTACGACTTTTGCATTTAACTTTTTTCGGTAGGCCAGAAATCATAAAAAAACACGTTTCACCCCTAACAAAAAAACTTCCTTTTCACCCCCACCCTACTTTTAGTTATGTGTTGGGGGTCCAATAGATTTTTCCCCATTTATGTACCATTAATGCTAAATTTTCCAACCATTCATATACTGTTAAAAATTTTGTTGATTTTTGGCCTCTGAAAACCGGTTCGTCACTGGCATAATTTTGCAAAAGTAGATATTAAAATTTCTGGCGCCAATTGAAATTGTTTGGAAAGAAATGTATATACAGTCATACAGGGACAAACTGGCAGGTAAGAGGCCTCAAGAAATTTCATTTAAAAAGACTTCCAGCCACCTGCATAGGTTTATTTTGTAATAAATAAATTTGCGAGGTCATTTTTAACATAAACACAAATATTTAACATACATAGCAAATGAGAATCATTTTCACAGCTTTGACAAAGGAACCTGGTTTTCAAAACATCGAAAGTGAATAACTTTATCCTTTATTTTCGTTACAATTTTTATTGGTTCGCAAGGACTGACTGTTCTTTTAATGTAAGCATCACAGAAGTAGAGGTTATTTTTCCAGTATATTGGTTAATTTTGTTATTTTTGTAGCTTTTATGATAAGATGTATGTAGTACAAAAATCCATAAAAGAAGAGAAGAATGTAAAATTTCGTGTTCTCGGTTTACAGTAATTTCGTTTTGATTGCCCTACATCATTTTTATGGTGAAATGAGCCCATTTCTCCCGAACGACAAAGCAAATTTGAAAATCTTATCTGGCTGCCTTCTATTTCAATGTAGTACTGAGCATCTCTTAGATAATAAATATTGTTTTTCTACTCCCTTATGTAAATTTGCTGTTTTGCGTACACTCTGTAGAATGGATAAGTGGGCCATTCCAGTTAAAAAACGGATATATTTCATATACGTTCTAGGATGGATATGAAATCGACCAATCACAGTTCGTGTATTAAGTACATAGGCAACTATTCGTTTTAAAAAATTCAAGTTAGTGCGTAAGCTGTCAAAGTAATGTCAGTGTGTATTCGCACAGTTTGAGCTAGAAAATAATTTAAAATGAGTGATTCCAGTGAAGAATCGATAAACGGTATACCACCTAAAATTTTATTGAAATTATTATATACAGACAAAATTTTAGAGATATATTATGACAAAGAAAAAAGTAGCTATATGTGGGGATTGAACCTATGATCTCTTGAAGAAGCGTGCATATAACCGCTAGGCTACTGAAGCTTTTATAAAATGTTTGCACCTAGAGCATAAGATTTAGCAGAAGCTAAGTTTGTATATTAAAATTTGACTATTATTTGTAGTTCTTTCTTAATCTGGTCCTAGAAAAAGTATACTGTACAACTCGAGTGGATTATCCATATCGCACTCGAAAGATTCTTTCTCGTGCGATGTGGCTATCATATCCACTCTTGTTGCACAAACTACTATGTAGGGGTCGTCCGTGAATTACGTAACACAAAATTCACCAATTTTTGACCCCTCCCTCCCTCTACGTAACAGGTCCGTAATGCCTGGCCTGACAGCCTCCCCTCTCCGCATTTCGTTATGTAACGCGTGCATTGTAAAAGTTTTAGACTTTAATTCAGAAAAGAAAGATTTTTTGATTTCTAATAATAATTCACTTTTTAATAAACATTTACAATTTCTAGTCAACATTAAGGTGTGGTATCACATTGTTAAAGAACGGAAATCTATTTATAGGATGACAGAATTATTCTGGCCATTGCCAGAAAATAGCATTCTGTATTATCGTCTATGTACGGATTTTCGTTCCATTTTTTCACGCAGTCTATCAGACTTTCTTCGATAGATTGCTCACGAGTTTTAAATTCAAAACTTGAATATTAATAAATTTTGCTATTTTTGGCGGTTCTAAAATCGTTACATAACGCAAACCTTGACCCCCCACCTCCCTCCACGTAATAGGACCGTAACGTCAGGACCCCCTCCTCCCCCCAAATTGCGGTATGTAATTTGTGGACGACCCCTAATGTGAAAACTACTTATTTAAATGGCAATGAGTATAACACTAAAATTTTAAATAAGTTAACATATTACTGCAATAGTACATTTTAAATCAAAAAATGCATCACAACCTCAAATGTAATCTTTAAGTATCTGTTCACTGGTATTTACAGGAATTTGAATGTCACCTAGTTTCCCAATATTGTTAATGATATGTTTCTAAACTGTTTTGTACAAAATAGAAAGTTACTTAATAAAACTTTGTTAAAATTTGCTAATAAAAATGGTTTTATAATGATATATTGGATCAAACTTGGAAGAAGACGATGACGAAAATGATGTTGTAACTCACAAAATAACTTCTAATGGAAGTTTAATGATAAAATAAAAACAAATAAATAAACCTCAGTATCCTCAATAACTGTACTCTAGTCCTACTTATAAAAGGAGGAGTGTAATATATTATGATTTATCAAGTAGTTTTGGTTGCTAAGTCGTTGATATGTCAATTAAAATACAAAATAATAACAAAAAATATATATTATAAATAATATAAATACTACATTCACAATTGTTTTTTAATCCTAGCTTTTATACCCAACATTTAGCTCTGAAGATGTATCAGGTCAATCAATCTTGATAAAGCTTTTAAATGTCTCCGATCTAACTATTTTATATTTTACAGGTACTGTCTGGAAATGATTTTGAATTGCAATTTGATGATGGCATGTTACTATCAGAAAAAATACAAGATTTATTACCCCCAAAACCAACACCGACTGTAAAACCCGCTGAAGAAAAACAGCCTTCTCTAGAGAAATCTGAAATAAATGAGCCAGAATCTACCACCTGTAAGTACTTTTTAAATTTTATTCAAATTGAATTTACCAATGTAAATTGAGAGCCCTGCTCCTGTTAATGTACTTTACCAATTTTACTCGGTAAAGGAAAATTTGAAATGTTAAAAATAGTTAAATAATTCAATTAGTTACCTTAAAATCTCTAATTATAATAAAAAAAACTTGTTTACTATCTCAAAATCATAAAAATTGACAAGAGCATATTATAAAAAATTAGAGTACTTACCAAAATTACGGCCTTTGGTATAGTCGAGTTCATCTGTTATTGGCACTCAAAAAGCACAACAAAAATTTTACGACCTCATTAAAATACTGGTACTCTCTGTACTATTTGTTCGCAAATTGACTTGCTTACCTATAGGTTTTTAATGTGCGTCGGCTTGTCTGATGAGAGCGTGCCGCTTGACCCAAAGGCGATAATAATTATGTTGTAACGTTTTTGTTGCGTTTTTTTGAGTGCCGATAACAGATGAACTCGACTTTACATATTTTCATAACTGTTCCCAATTTTCATTTTCGTAGTAGTTATGAAAAATTTATTTTCAAATAACTTAATTAAAAGTCATATTTTCAGTTAATTTGACATGAGATTAACTAAATTCCATAAAAATCAAGTTTTGTCTAAATTAAACCAAAATCATGAAATTTATTCCTTAACCAACATTTGTTAAAATCAATTTTCATGACACTTCCCAAAATAGAATTTTCTCAAGTCAAGTTTTAAGATATTTCCTATCATATTTTTCACCTTTCCTTAGACTTCCTAAAATCCACTTTGATGCAGTTACTAAAAAATAGACATTTGCTTTCAAACATCGTCAATACATATAATTTCAAGAAGACAACGTACATCATTCTTTAATAATATTATTTTCAGTAATTCATATTCATCAACCTAATGTCAAATCTCACGATAGTTATAAGTAACACGTTTTGAACCCTATTTTTTAGATTTTAATAAATGTTTGTAAAACTCTTGTATTTCCTTAAAAATTATGAAATATGAATACATAAATATGACTTTAACCTTAAAATAAATCATCCAAGTTTTATTTTCCTTTTTTCAGTTTTAATAATAAATGACCAACCCCCTTATAAAATATGAACGTTTCTTTGATGGATTTACCATTAAACTTTCTTAAAAAAGTCAATATTTCTAGTTTTATTCATGATGCAGTTAAGACTTAGTGACATTCAGTGCCACAAAATGAAATAACAAGTTAGTATTGAATGCAAAAGATTAACTTCATTATTTATCAATATTCATGTTGGCAAATTTTTAACTTTACTGGTTCGGTGACTCAGCGCTTACATTTTAGGCTTGAAACCAGGGTTGAAATCTTGGTTAGGGTATGAATGTGTGAACTAGACGAGGTTGTGTGAGAGACAACACAGCTTGTTGCTGTACCACTCCTGAATGGAGTCTCAACTGCGGCAGATGATAATGTCGTAGGGAATGGCTGTTGACTAGTTGTCTTTGTGTGTGTGCGTATCTTGGTTAAGTGGTAGAATAGCTGTGGCTAAACTCCGCCAGGACATTGCTATAAATAAAAAAATTGGACCCGAAATTTGTTGGTGCATCTAGTGACATGACCAGAAAAAATTGCTTTTGGGCACATACACGGATTCCTTAGAGTATCCACTATTTTATGGTAGTACTCTACCAATATAGCTAGTTCCATTTGAAAAAATTAAGTTTCGAGTTCAATTTTTTTCATGGAGTCAAAATGACACTTATGGGGTATTACCGTACTTAGAATTTTTCAAGGATTCTAAAAATATAATAATATACAGAGTGTTCCTTTTAAAAATCAAAAGTTGGGGTCATTTCCTATGAAACTAGAGGGGGTGAAAATGACAGTTACGTCACAAAGTGTCATCCTGGTCATATAATACATCTACCAAGTTTCATTCTGATATTCTAAAAAATAAGGACAAAAAGGGGGTCTACCACGATCTGTTAACACCCAGTATAGTAAGTAAAAAATATAGAAATACATTGAAAACTTCTAATAATTTTTGTGTTGTAAAAAAAATTAAATACTAGAGAATAAAAGATTCTTTGAAAAATGTCACACTTCTTTTAACTCATTGGTTATAGGATACACTACTTTATATTAACTTTACAATGCACCTCACTCTGAAATACTACCAAATCTAATGCAACGGCAGACGAACTTACCTCCCATTACCTCGAAATGCTCTTTTGCGCATCAAATTCGGTTTGGCAACACTGTTGGAGGCGTAAGCGAGTTGTTATATAGCAAAAACTTATACAACAGAGGCGTTTCTACCACTTGATATATGGAGGCGTGCTACATTTACGATTATCGCAAAAATTTGTATGTATTTAAAAACGATTATTTCTTATCCCTTTCCTGTTGCTCTTATAGTTTATTGCTGTTATTTGCCATTTGTGCAAAATACGCTCAGAAAACTTTAATATTTATCATGGAGGGTGCCTGTGTAATGCATGGAGGTGACTAAGATAGTCGCGCATGTCGCGCATGAAATGAGTGTCTATGCAGATATGAATAAACCAAGTTTTATTGCCAATATAGATATACATAGTTATAATACTAGACATGTTGATGAGTTCCATGTGCTGTTCGCTAGACAAAAACTTTCTTTAGACGCTCATAATTGTATTGGACCTAAGATGTTTAACTCTCTGCCCAAAAATATTAAAGAATGATCCAACAAATCCACTGCACAACCCACCTAACAATAACCAAGACAGAACCAATTCCACAGAGACTATCCAAATTATCCACTAAATTTGCCAGGGCTGATCACAACATAACCTCTCTGCAAAAATAGAAATCGTCAAACAACCAACTACAGGAAGTTTCCTCAAAAAACATTGTGGAAACACATCGATGAACTAAGAACCGTCAATTTTTTCCACATTCTTATATCTATTTGCTATTCACATTACACATAATATATAAAATGTAAACAAGAAAGTACTTTCATCATTATTATTATTATTATTAAGAATGTCAAAATTTGTACATTTTTAAAATAACTGACGAATCCCATACAATGTAATTGTCTCGGTGGAAAAAAAAATTATTATTATTATTAAAGCGGGGTCCTTTTACAGATAATAGGTAGGTACGAAAGTAAAAAAAATCTTACTTTACATTCATATAGCAAAAAGTATGTAGTTTAATTAACAGCCGTCTATGGTTGAATTGCCCGATTCTCACGTGTGAGATTGAGGGTTCGAATCAATTCTTTACATTTTTTTTTCTACATTTCGTATGAGATGTATTGTGGCTCAATTAGCAACTAAAATACTTAATATGGACATTTATTTATAGAGTAAGATCCCAGAGCTATGTCATTTCAGCAAAGCTAAGATTTTCACAATAAATGTGTAATATGTAGGTAAAAACGCATGCATATTTGCTTTTACGTTTAAAGTAGCATAGCTGGTTGTTATATATGTTTTATTTTATTATTATTTATTTATTATTAGCCACAGCTAAACAGTTTTACACAATATTATTAAGAACCAACATCTATTGCCAGACGCTTTCCGTAGGCCCCAACTTACGCCAGAATCCTGTTTAATAAAGCCCTCTAATGCTCTTACTCACACTCATATGCATACATAATGCCCTCACACTCACAGCAGACCTTTCATCGTGTCTGGGGGGATGTTAGACCCTTCATATTGGTCTGGCCGCTTACAAAAGCTCTTAAAATTGTCGCCCAAATAATACATATAAAATTCAGGCTTGCTACTAAAAAGTAGGTATCCCAATTTTTTCTCCAGCTTTACAGCATCTGGCGGAAGTTAGGGCCCAAGGAAAGCGTCTGGCAATAATAAATGTTGGTTCTTAATAATATTGTGTAAAAGATATATAGCCCAACTACCAGGGGTTATAAGTCGGAATTAATGGGCTCATTTAGCACTTTTTTTTAAATATCATTATCGGAAAGATCTTAGAATTCTGAGACCCTGTGCAAAAAACTAGAATTTTGTGGGACCCGTAAATTGTCTAAAAAAAAAATCATAAACATGGACCGCACCAGCACTCAATAGTAACCCGCCGGCCGAAACGGCTAGTTACAGAATGTTATTACTGTTTCAGAATATTACAATGATTACAAATCGTTAACTGATGCGTGTTTGTGAAGAATTTCGGATTATCAAGCCTTTTCACCAATTTATATTAACAATGTGTAATAGTGACAGTAAAAGGAATTATAAATATTGTATTGTTCCTGGGTGTCAAAGCACCACGGTGAAAACTCAAAACATTACCGTTCCTAGAAATTTAAAAATGCGAAGAAAATGACAACAAACTATGAAAAGAGCGAAAAGGCTTACTACTAAATCAACATGAACGTGAAAATCATTTCAATATAAGGATCTATGTCTTTTTCATTTTGATTTAGAAATATGTGAGAAATACGTTACTTCATATTTCAACACAGGGTGTAACGCAAATATGTTTTAAATAATTATTAAATTTTGATTGTAGGAGAAAATTACAAGTTTTATGTGGTCGTTTTATACATTGTTATTAAAACATACCCCTTAAGTTAATAATATCCCATACATTAAATTTTTTATAAAATTCTTTAAGGCTAGCAATGAGAAAATTCTAAAAAATACCATTTTATTTTTAGACATGAAAAACTACATGTATTATAAATTAATGGACAATGTTCATATAAAAATGAGACCTGATGTTGTGCCACACATTTTTGATTGTCAAAAAAATCGAATATTAACACATACTTCAGAGGATCACAGGTTATTTCTTAAAAGGTAGCGTAAAATCAAGCGGAATGCATGATCGTTGATGTGTTACGTGACCGTTTCGTTTACTATTAATAATAATAATAAATAACACCGCAAATAATTACGACCCCCTTTATCCCGGAAGGCTCAAGGAGAACCTTGTGTGGGAGGGGGCTACACATTTAGAGACAAGGGACACACCCAATATCCGGGTATAGTGAAAAAATCCCTCTCACAGTTCCATTGCCACGACCGGGGATCGAACTCGGAACTTTTGGGTGAGTGGCAAGTGCGCTCACCTTTCAACTCAACCACCAGTCATACATTGTGTGACGTTATGATGTTAGTTGCACCGCGGTTAATATACGCCCTTTGAAAGTCATATATTTCAAGAACCACTTATCGGATTCATCTGAAATGTTCAATATTGCCTAATTTTAGGTAATACTTTATCCACAAGAAGTAACAACTACTAAATAAAACTCATTAAATGAGCCCATTGTTACCTCGCTATTTTTTTTCTGTTTCAGAGGATTCTTTATAAGGGCTCGTGGGAGTAAATTTGCCCTTCTATTAGCAATCAATTCTATTAGCCTTTCAATTATTCTAACTTTTCATCAAAATTAGTCTCTGACAACTGGGCTAATAGAGAAACCAGCTATGCTATTTTAACGTAAAAGCAAGTACGCATGCGTTTTTACCTACATATTACACATTTAATGTGACAATCTTAACTTTGCTGAAATGACGTAGCTCTGGGATCTTACTCTTTAAAGAAATGTTCGAATTAGGTATTTTAGTTGCTAATCGAGCCGAAAAACATCTCATACAAATATAGAAAAAAAAATAATGGAAATACTTGATTCGAACCCTCAATCTCACGTGTGAGAATCGGACAACTTAACCACTACACCACGGACGGATGTTAATGAAATTACATACTTTTTGCTATATATGAACGTAAGAGAAGATTTTTTATTTACCTTCAGTACCTATTATGTGTAAAAGGGCCCCGCTTTCAAGCTAGCAAGTACGCAATAAGTTCTTACAAATTTTACCTACATTATTACACATTTATTGTGAAAATATTAACTTTGCTAAAATGATGTAGGTCTGGCGGCTCTGGGATCTTGGACTATAAGACATACGCTACTTTTTTCCCATTCGTTTTACCTTCTAACCTATCTGATGTACTCTTAACTTTTATTTTATTGAAATACAAGCAAGCAAATGGAACCTAACTAGAAAAAATATGATTAAAATCTTCTAAATTATCCCATCTTTGATTCCTTCTAGTTTCCCATTCATAAATTTCATGATTTGTCTACCAAAGTTACATATTTCCAAAAGGCCTTGCCAGATCACGCATGTACCACGTGATGTTGAGCAGAAATACTCTGGAGGTAAACACGACACTTTCCAAGAGACGCCAGAAAAACACAGAAATTGTAAACAACTTTCAGATATAAATAGAGCCCGATTTCTAATTCAAATCAGTTGTCGTTTGGCTGTGCTAGCCTATTATTTTATACCTTGATGTTAAGTTCTTTGATAACATTGACTAATACAAGACACGTCAACTACCGACACACTGCTTGATCCTATTTTCACTAGGTGCAGCAATATGTTCCTCAAGATTTTTTTTTTTAGCAACTGACGTTAAAGTATTTTATGAGGAGATGGACTGGATAAAAATAAAACCAGGCAGTCACACATTCATGTGTTACTGCCTTCAAGATTTGAATGATATAACAATGATTTCTACAACAGAAGATGTTATTATGCATTTAGAGCAAATTACAGATTTGGAAGTTACTGATGATACTCCCTACAAACCCACAGAATTTGAAATGTGTCTAGTGTCTTTTAAAGGACCTGAAGAAGAAAGTGGTAAGTAATGAATGAATTAATTTATTGCATCTCAAGCCAATTTGCAGAGTAATCCTCAATTTTTTCACAAAAATAAAGTTCAATTCAGTTTTTTTTCTAACACCCACCGACAGTAAAGAAATTGAGAGTATTATTCTGAATTTACCTAACAAGAATTCAGCTGGTTTAGATGATGTTCCCTGTTCTTTATTAAAAACGATTGCTCATGAAATATCTGAACCATTAGCATTAATTATTAACCACTGTTTTTTAAATGGGTTTTTCCCAGACGAATGGAAGCATGCTAAAATTATACCCATTTATAAAAAAGGGTCCAGATGACGGCTAGAAATTATAGGCCTATTTGTTTATTATCAGTATTTTCCAAAATGATCGAAAAACTTGTGTATAAGCGTCTTGGTACGATTTAACATACTTCTCAATTTCAACATGGTTTTATACAGGGACGATCAACTTAAGGGGCAATATATGAAAGTCTTAATTATATTGTAGGATGTCTGGATAGAGGCGAATGTGTCGCAGGTATTTACTTTGATTTATCGAAAGCGTTTGATACACTTAACCACGAACTGTTGCTTTACAAATTGGGAGTGCTATGGAATTAGAGGTATAACTTTAGACTTTTTTAGGTCTTATCTTTCTAACAGAACCCTGAGAGTTTGTATTAGTACGAAAGAGGGTAATAACATGACTACCATCTATTCTAAACCAAGACAGATGACTACAGGGGTACCCCAAGGTTCGGTATTGGGGCCTTTATTGTTTTTATTGTATGTCAACGAATTACCTGAGAACTTGGCATTACATTCCATATATCAGTATGCTGATGATACCTCTTGTGTAATATCTACCAGAGATACTACTGCTACATCATACAAAGGTGCAACTGTGGTAAATAAAATGGATAAATGGTGTCATGACAACTCACTTATCCTAAATGAAGCTAAAACTGTACTTATCCAATTTAGTAATGAAACCCAGATTCAAGCATCTACTTGAAGTGTATTCCTGTTGCAAATAAGATGAAATTCCTGGAGGTCATGATCGATTCAAAACTACCATATTAAATCAACAATATCTAAGCTTAACAAAGTATGTTACTCAGTACGAAACATACGATCTTCTGTCGATCTTGATGTGTTAAGGGTCTATTACTTTACCCATGTGCAGTCCATACTTAGTTATGGTTTAATATTCTGGGGGTCTAGTGTCCATGCTAGGAATATGTTTATCGTTCAAAAGAATATTATATAATGTATGCTTAGGAAAAACAACCGAGAGCCTAGTAAGCCATTATTCAAAATGTTGGAGTTAATGACATTACCCACCTTACATATATACCAGTTGATTTGATTTGTAAAAAAGAATATCGATAAATTTAGAACAAATGAGGATATGTACAATGGTATGATGATGGTAACTCGAAATTCTAATGCACTGAGAGTTCCTCATCACAAACATCATTCGAAAAGGAAGTATACTAGAAATTAAAGTGTTACCTTCTTGAAACATGTCCCTACAGTATTGATAAGTTTTTACTAAATGCCAGAGTATCTCCTTAATAGTCCTTATATGAAATAATGATCAATTTGTCTGCGGAGTATTGTTTTATACAATGACTTCAGAATAGGATAGACAAAGCATGTCCTTCCTATACATTAACACATGAGTTGTTGTGTTTCCCTACTATCATACATTCTATTATTAAAAAAGAATAGTTTTGTTTATGTTTTGGAACTCGTTGCCAGTGGCGTTTATGTTAAAGAGGGTGATTATTTCGTATAATTAATATATTAATTTCTCTTCTAGTTTGACTTCAAAGTAATATGAATAACATTGCTTTTTTATTAAATGATTTATTTAAATATTAAATTTACACTTTTTAATTGGTACAGATATATGACACATAAACAAAATAATTAATACAGTTTTCCTTTTACTGCATTGCTAACCCAAAAAATAAAAACATGTTATAATTATTCCCATCATGTACTACTTTTTTTAAATGATAACTTACCCAACTTGTACATTTTCCTTAGATGAACTTGGTAAGTTAGGTACTGCAAATTATTTAAGAACAACTCGGCCACTTCAACTTGTTGTGAAATCATCTGATGAGAAGTGATCTGAGCACACAATACTATTTTCATTTCCCAAATGTTTCAAAATGCGACAGACCCATATTCTTCGGCGTTTAATATTCCTTGGAATCCTACAAATAATATAATATTGCAGTTTTAAATAATATCTTTTCATTTCGCCTTTCAACTTTATTTTCGTGTAACTATATTATTCAATTTTAAAACATAAAAACATTTTCTATACTTCCAATATTATTGCACTGAACATTTACAATTTTGCTTATTTGTCGTTCCAACCTGAGGTTACCCTTATGAGATAATTTCATCTACCCGTGAAAAGATTGATTAACTCCAATTTTAAAGGGACATCTACATACAACACAATATTTTCCCATTGTTTATTCACAATAACAAATTCTGTCTTCAAAAACACTACAAAACCACTGTAATTACAACGTTTAACTTCGGTTTATCACAAACACTTTAATGGCGCCCAACGCTGCAACTGGGTTGTAAACAAAACGTGTTGAGAGGGACTGCGTGCACATATACCCACGTGCCTTTAGCCAATAGACTGCTGAGTACCGTCAGTATTTATTTTTAAGCAATGTAAACAAATAAATGATACACAACAAACCAAGAGGATGCTTTGTCTATACTATTCTGAAGTGGTTGGTTTTATATATATGTATGTATGTTTTTTATTCCTTTGAAATATTTATGTATATATATTTTGTATGTACCGTTTTTTTAGGTATTATATATTCTGTGTATTATTACTATCTGTTATATACATGACAATTCCAATACTTGTAAAAGTCTGACGGAAATAAATATTATTATTATTAATATGTATATTTTTACTTGTAGTTTATTTTCTGCTGCCTGCGTTGTATAACAATAATTGAGTTTTTTTTTTGTTCCTTTGTAGCATCATGGTATAGGGCAGTCGTACTTGAAATAGAAGGCGATGGATATTTCGTAAATTTCGTTGACTTTGGAAATAAGGAAACTGTGAAATTTCAACAAATAAGGAAACTTCCTGTTCATTTGAAGAAAATACCTATTTTAGGAGTGAATTGCAGATGTGTCGGTAAGTATTTTTTGTTTAATTTCCTTAAAACGAACATATATCTCCAATATTCTAATACCCCAAATTTGAATCATTTTACTTTTTTTTTATAATACAGTGGTCAAGGTGTAGGTAGTATTTTTTGAAAATCAAATAATGCAGTCAGAACGATGACTGATTGCAAATGTATCAGTTTAAATCAGTTATAGTCCAGTCATTTCAGGAATAATCTGTTGAATTTTTTGTCAAAGAAGAAAGAACAAAATTTTTGCAGGCATCTTATTTATCTATATAAAAAAAACAAAGAGGTGCCCAAATCTACCTACAGCTTAAAGTACAGATATTTAAAAAGTCCTCGACCACAATAAAACATGCAACAAAGAAAGCTACAGGGTTTTCTCTATGTTCATGTAAATCAAAAGCAACAATCTTGTTAAAGAGAACATCCAGTGGACTCCCCTCGCAGAGAGTAAAATAATAAATCACATAAGTCCTATAGTGTCCTATCTTTTACCTTGCACCTGAGGAAGAGAGAGACAATGTAATATGAAGGTGTATTGTGAATTGCTTTACAAAATGCATGATGCCGCTGGTGGGATTTTGCACAGATCCGGACTTGTGCAGTTTCATTTAATGAGACCGCGCTTAACTTTTTTGTATTTATAAATCAGGTTGCTATGAGCAAATTATGGACAATTTTTTTCAACTGTAACATTGAAAATGCAGTGGTAGGGTGGCAATCTCAAAACTTGCTGATCCATATTACCAATTTTTTCATCAAAGCCGTATGGTAACATTGCTTTGCATTCCTTTATTATTGGTAGCAATTCGAATGATGTCACCTTTTTTCGTTAAAGCATTTGGCACATCTTCGTTGAGCTTTGCATTGTCCATAATAATAAGCAATGTTTTTTCGAGTAAAAGCTTTTCTTTCAGCCATTTTTCAAACAATGTAGAGTTCATGTTGTCATGGTAATCAGCACTTTTATTATTTGTAGAAATAACTAGGTCTGCCCCATCTATAAATCCATTTTTGGTGCCAGCATTCAAAACTATATATCTTTTGCCATCTGATTATTTTTTAGTTAAAACTGATTTAATGTCATCATGTCATGTTTTAGTATTGCTACGATTTTGAAATATCCACGTTTCATCTATAAAAACTATATCCAGCAGTGATTGTGACAACATATTTTCTGTATATTGTCTCAAAAATATAATACGTTTTTAAACAATATCCGTTTTCTCCGTAATGTTGCGCCTACCAGTGTCCCTTTCATATTTAAATCCCAAATGCTTTAACAAATTACCTAAGCTGGAATTGCTTAGATCAATTATTTGTTTGGGATGCAATTTCTCATTTAACTTTTGTCATGTGACATATTTGTGCATGGCAATCATATCTAAACACCATGCCTTATTTTGTTTTTTGTTGCCTCAGATAATTCCTTTCGCACGCCTTTCTCTATTCACTTAAAATGAAAATTGATAAGGTAAATTATTAAGCCTCGGAACATTTTCTAAGCAAAATTTTTTTTTAAAAAAGCTACCCGTGGTTTGTCAAATAAAATTCATAGGTCTTGGGATATAACCTAAAATTAATTTCAAACTACTCACCTCGGAAGAGGTTCTTGTAGTAAATTCCTTTTGGATCTGGGCTGCAGTTTTCTACTAACCTTACAAGCTCCCGCAGTCCATTCCAAAGCTGATATTGGCTTAATGCTATTTTCTTCTCTTTTTAAAAATACTCCAAAACATTTAAAATAATTCTCCAAGTTTCTTCGTTAAACATTTTTCACGAAATATCGTCCACTAAGTAACAAAAGTCGAATGTCGAATAAATCCTAAAATACTTCGTCCATATCTATGATTCTGAGAATACTTTGGATTGGTTCTCTCCCTTAAATTTCATGCACCTGACAAAAATATTCAATAAAGGGTGGGTACGTGCGAATTTCTTGCCTATGAGATTTGTTTACAACAGAGAAAGATATTCAAAGCTGCAGCTTTCTTTGTGGCACATTTTATGTCGGTCAAGGACTTTTTAAATAATCTCTACTTTATATGGTATATTTACCGTTAAAATTTGAGCCATGACCATCTCCATTGAGCTGCTGAGCCACCACATACATACATGTTGCATGAATGTAAAGCTCCACAAGTTTTTATAATCAAGCAGGTTATACTAGAGGTTTGGGAAATCGGGATTGTTAGTTGTTTTATAAACAAATAAAAACGTTGAAACAAATTAGTGTATTTCTGAAAATACTCAATATTCTGATTAAACTTAGGAGATATATGTTGCTAGTGGGCTAGCACACCAAATTTTTTGTACTCTATATATAGCGAAATAAATTGGGCATTTGCATATGTATTTGAATTAATTTTCAGGCATCCCAGACACCCCAGAAATCCTTGAACATACGAAGAAGCTCATTCCCGAAGGAGAGCAAGTGAACGTAGTTGTCAAAGCGCTCACCGATTTGATGTACGAGATAGAAATACCTGATGTATATAAAGAGTTGAAGTCAAAGGGACTGTATTAGGCCCGAATAAAGTTGTGGTTTTTCTATGATGATGTAGAATTTCAAACGTTGCCTGTGTGGCATTAAGGTCTTTTATTAAACAAACGAGTGATAGAAAATATGAAACGTTATGTAAGTGATGAGGAATGTGATGTGAAATAGAGAACTGATGGATAATTTTTAGTTTATATAATTCGTTTTAAGTTTATAGTTATAATAGAATATATTTTAATGGAATATTTTGCAAACGCCAGTGCACTTTCCATCGTACGGGATAAATTTTCCTCGCTCAATTAAAATGCGAATGGTTCTAGAGGAAATTAACTAGAGAACCTGATGAAAGAGAGCAGTGTAGTTAACATAGCCTTAAATAAAATGATTCTGATAAAATACATAATTTTAATTTTAAAAAAATCAGTCAATGTAGATTGTTATACATGTTAACTAGTTTTATTTTAAAACATTTCTTTATGTTCTAACCAACAAGAATTTTTTTGTCTGTGGAAGAATTTATGTACCTGTGGAAAAATGAATCGTAGGAGCTATTACATTAATCCTTTTTGTTTCTATATGGGGTGTTAATGAATAATAATAAAATTAAAATGACGCGAGTTCCTTTCTAAGATGTAGGCCATGTTTTTATAAACCCATCTGTGGAATCCTAAGGCTGTTTTTTACATTGACAAAACCAGGTCCAAGCACAACTCCAGGCACGGTTGGTACTTCATCTGACGTCTGTACTGGCTTTGGTGTGTAGACAACATTTTGTTAAAAGATATGAGGAAAAAGATATTTATTATTGATTTAACCGATATTAGTAAGTTTTCTTACTTATTAACTACTTTTGGACCATTCATATTGTCATAATAACGCAAAATAACATATTGCATTATTATCATCATAGACAGACGTATGATATCGTCAACTTTTTAAATATTTAGTTACTAAAAAAAATGTGGATGGTGTTAAGTGCATAAAACTATGAACATAATTTGCGACTCTATTGTGGCATGTCTTATGGATTAGAAAATTCATGCTCAAAAAATAAATAATGTAAACAGTATTTGCTCTTGCAGAATGTAACGCTTCCAACAGTATTAAGTGTAACAGTCAACTGAAACACTATTGAAAATCTGAGACCTGCATAGCTACAAGAGCTATATAAAAACGTTGCTAAATGTGTAGGAAAATAACTATAATTTCCATTTTTAGATGAAGCAGTTAGAAAATTCTTGATTAAATCAAAAACATGTAGAAACTGATGGTAATTAAGTTAGTGTTGGTACTTGGGTCTCTTACCGTATTGCATTCTTAGCTTTATCAATTTTTTTTAAAGACGATATCCTAATTTGCGATGATTTGTGATAGGTCCGTTAATAGAGCTTGTCTGGTTCACCGAGATTGAGTAGCTTCTCAGTTCTGTGTAAGTAATTATAATAAAGTCAAATTTCATGAGAATTTTTGTTGACTTTATAATTCTCATGCTGTGATGTAAAATTGCAATATTTCGCAAAAATAACTAAGTACTAATTTTTTCAACAATTACTAATCAGGCAAAACCTATCTGTAAAGATTTCGGGTATTTTAAAGAAATATATTTTTATTATTCTTATTAGTCTGTTTCCTTTAAACAAGGGATTTGTGAACACATGTCTATACAGTCTTTTTATATATCATGTAATTATAGTTTCGGCTGTTAAATTTTTTTTTACAATTTTCTTTGACACCCTATATTATGTCATATCTTTTTAGGTATCTGTGCATCTATCGGTACCTCTATGGTATTTTGGATTTGTTAATCATGTTTCTCATTTTCTATTTGAGTTTTTAAGTGATCGTTTTTTTCTTAAGATTTTTAATTTATGTTTAGGTTTATAAATTACTTTATAATAGAAAGAGACTTTCTCCTGAATTTAAAAGTATGTGCATTTTGTATTTTGTGTTAATAAAATTAGTGCTAAATTTGTTTTTATTTTTATAATAAATGTATAATATTTAAAATCTGATTTGTTTTTTTTCCTCTGAATTGTGTTGACATTTCTCTGTAATATTAATGTAGTCTGAGGTGCCGGATGTTTTTGTTTAGGAAAAAACCAAATGGTGGCAACTTTGGTACTGTAAGCTAAGTAAATTAAGGTAAAAAATTTCATTTCCAGCCTCTTCTAGAAAATGAAAAGATAATTGCAAAAGGTACAAAATTACGGCCTGCGGCTCTAATCCTGGGGGAGGGTGGGTACACGGTCAAAAACCAACAAAAGTACATGTGTTTCCGAGAAATTGAAAACTACGCACTTTTATTTAACGAGTATTGTTTAATTATTAAAACCTATTATTATTATTATTATTATTGTTATTATCAATATCAAAGTAACTTGCACTACACTCATGTATTTATGATTATTTATCATATCACATAAGCTGGTGAGCGGCATTACAAAATAAAGACAAAGTAATACCGCCCAGTACATTGTCACGTCCGCTAAGGTCCAGATGTGATTTACTGACAAGCAAAACGTGTCGACTGATATCGCTCTACTTTGATTATTGAAGGTTTCTAAATTTTATGATTATTTTGTCTAAATATAATAGCATAAAAATCATCGTCGTGCATACATGAAATAGAATAATAATTTTTTTTTTTTTTTTTTTTTTTTTTTTTATACATTTATTTTTAACGTCGGCCTATTTCCGCTACTGAGGCCTAACACCGACGCCTGTAGACGAGCTACCCCCAACCAGGAATTTTGCCGAACCTCTTCCCTTAAGAAGAGTAGGGATCTTTTACTTGCCTAACATTTAATAGACAAGGGACCGACGGCTTTACATCCCCTCCGAAGGATGGTATATCTCCTATACAACCCTCGCCTAAGGTTGTATAGCTTCCGCGCATACACTGATATACAAGCCGCTGGAAGATGTGTGAGGCGAGAACGCGGTTTCCGTTGGAATGGTCACCAATCCAAGTACTAACTGCGCCTGTCTTTGCTTTACATCGCATACCGAAGTATGTACATAGTAAAGACGCACCTACGCTCGCCCCTAAGAATAATAATAAACTGCACAATAGTTTAAAACCAGGCCACGATATTTATCTAATTATCGTGTTCAAAATTGCTAAACAGGAAATGAATTTGTTGTAGCTCCTTTTTTCAGTCTTATCAAGAAATGTAAATTCATTTAGATATTTATCGATAAAGTTTTATAGTCTACTGCCTAATAATTGGAAAGTACTTACTGATATCGCATTTGCTAAAAAAGTATTCTGAAAGAAAATGTGTTTTATGAAATCGATGAATTTATCATGTATTTTAATAGATTTTAAATTGTTCTGTGTTGATAGACCAGGGCCAAACCGTTTAAAATATCGTAATAGACAATAAATTCTTAGCAGTATACGAATGGTCGGAAAATGTAGTTAATGGTGTCAATAATTAAGGAAAAATCGTCCAGACTGAGTAAAAGTTCGGGAAGGGGGGTTGGGGCGGTAATATATACATTTTTAGGGGTTGGTACTCGTTTTTTGCGATTTGCGGCTAAACTGTGCATCCTATCGAAAAATGTTGAATGTAAAAGTTGTATATAATGAAAAAATCTTTCTAATTGATCATTATTGACCATAACCTCAAAATTATCGAGAAAAATTCAAAAAACCGTTTTTTCGGTTTTTAATTTATAACTATCGCAAAAATGTTTATATTTTCATGAAAATTGGTGAAAATGTTCTCTTTTGTGTTTGAAATAAGCCCAAATTTTTTCAAAGTGAAATTTAATTTTCGATGTTTTATGAAGAAAATAAAGAAAAAAGACCTAATTTTCAATCGAAAAATTTGGTTAGCAAATTTTCGATTAATGAACTTTACTAGTGCTAATTTTTTTCGTTGAAATCTCAACTTTAACATAGAATTAAAATATAATATTGTTTATATACAAAAATATCGTTAAAAAAGCGAAAAACTGAAAAACTACTTTTTAAAAATCGAGTTTTCGGTGAAAATCATGAATTTCTTTTTCTTTATTGTAAATAAATGTTTACATTCATAAAAAGCGTTAATTCTCATACAATACTATGTTATACAAGTAATGTACATGTACCTAACTGAGGCGAGACTGTTATAATTGATCCATTACTATTATTTCAGAGAATTTCGCGAAATATCAGCAGCACACATGATATGAAAAATTATTTACAGTACGAGCTTGCTCCATTTCCTGTGCCGTTGTTTACAGAGAATGGCTTCAGAAAAATTGTTAAGTCACATTTATATACAGAATTTGCGAGCATCGATTCGTTACCAACTTCGAGCAATATTGTACACGTTGTTGATGGCGGGTTTCTCTTACACAAAGTAATGTGGCAAAAAAACGATACAATTAATGAAATAACACAAAAATATTTACATTATGTACAAAACAACTATGCAAAAAATAGTTATATGAAGAAGATGCAGATTCTCTAAGTATCGATACATCCCTTGAAGTAGCAAAAAACTCCGATAAAATAGTGGTAGTTGTTGGTCAAGACATAGATCTTTTAGTTCTTTTAAATCAATTCAGTTCACATGAATTGAATATCTATTTCCACAAACCTGATGCAGGAAATATTAATGATACTTATTACACCTCTAATAGTTTTAAACATAAATCACATAAACATATTGTAGCATTTTTGCATTGTTTTTCTGGCTGCGATACAACTTCCAGTTTTGCTGGGAACGGAAAAAAAGCAATTATAAAATCATTATTGGCCGATAAACAATTACCTAATCTTGCAGAAATTTTTTACAATACAAATGCAGACAAACAAATGATTACCGAAAATGGATTAAAAATAATAACTTCTATTTACAAAAGATTTGAACTCTACCGAACGGCTACTGTTAAATCCTCATTTCATTTGAAAAAATTACCTCCAACTGAAGGGGCAGCTAAGCAACATTGTTACAGGGTGTATTTTCAAATACAAAGTTGGCTTGGTAATCAATTAACAGCTACAGATTGGGAATGGAAACATCACGTTAATGGCATCGTACCTATATTTACAGAACAAGAATTAATTCCTGAAAATTTATTGAAAATTATCTGCTGCAGCTGCGAAACAGGATGCGGTAATAGCAAATGTGGGTGTCGCAAGCATGGCTTAAAGTGCACAAATTTGTGCTCAAATTGTCACGGTTCTGATAAATGTTCTAATGCCGAAAAATCGTTGTACGAATAAAATTGTAGTCTCGAGGACATCGAAGACGAAGACAGTACCCACTGTCTAATAAATAATAATAAAAATAATGATACTGAATTCTGGCGATGAAGAATTGCCCATGAAGAAAAAAGATTTCAATTAAATTATTTTACATTTAATTTTTGTATTTTATAATCAAATATAAGACTTTGACGTGATAATTTGTAAATACTTACGAATCACAAGAAATAATTAATAAATTTTCTTAGTTCACAGGCTTTGTGTTTTTTGAATTTTTACCTATTTAATTGCAGTTTAAATATGTTCTCGGGACTTTGAAAGCCGAGAATAGTTAGATACATGTACATTACTTGTATAATATAGTATTGTATGAGAATTAATGCTTTTTATGAATGTAAACGTTTATTTACAAATACAGAAAAAGAAATTCATGATTTTCGCCGAAAACTCGATTTTTAAAAAGTAGTTTTTCAGTTTTTCGCTATTTTAACGATATTTTTGTATATAAACAATATTATATTTTAATTCTATGTTAAAGTTGAGATTTCAACGAAAAAAATGAGCACTAGTAAAGTTCATTAATCGAAAATTTGCTAACCAAATTTTTCGATTGAAAATTAGGTCTTTTTCTTTGTTTTCTTCATAAAACGTCGAAAATTAAATATTTCGTTTTGAAAAAATTTGGGCTTGTTTGAAACACAAAAGACACCAATTTTCATGAAAATATAAACATTTCTGCGATAGTTATAAATTAAAAACCGAAAAAACGGTTTTTTGCATTTTTCTCGATAATTTTGAGGTTATGGTCAATAATGATTAATTAGAAAGTTTTAGATTTTTTCATTATCTACAACTTTTATATTCAACATTTTTCGATAGGATGCATAGTTTAGCCGCAAATCGCAAAAAACAAGTACTAACCCCTAAAAATGTATATATTACCACCCCAACCCCTCTTCCCGAACTTTTACTCAGTCTGGACGATTTTTCCTTAATTATTTACGCCATTAACTACATTTTCCGACCATTCGTATACTGCTAAGAATTTTTATTGCCTTAAACAGGATTGGCCCTGGTCTATGATCCTTTTTATTGCATTTGGATTCAATTGGTTTAACTGCATTTTTTAAAATTGTAATACTTGATCTTTATATACTTATGTCATTGTTTTTATTTTTATTTATGTATCACATTTGTACCTGAAGAGTGTATACAATCTCTGTATTGTCACACACAATAAAAATTCTATTCTATTCTATTCTATGAAAATATTGCGGTGTGGCGAGTAGTTTTTCGTTAGCGCAATAGTGCGTATCATTGCTCCTCATTTGTTTTATATATTCTATATTGTAAACAGCATTTAGTATCGATATAACATGATTTAGTTCCTGAGTTCAATAGTACATAGTGGCAAGATAAATGTCATCGAAACCGTCGGGTGCTCAAAACCGTAAAAGAAAAATGGTACCTCTGAAAGAGGCTCTATAAAGTTCGGCATTTATGTCAAAATCTGTAAAAATTTCATCAACAGAAAAACACGTAAATTTTACAAAAAGAGAAGTGTCAGAGGAAGGTGATAACCTTATAATAGAGTGTGAAAACGAAAATGAGAACCTTGCACGTGCTACAAATTATGAAATAGAAACTGATACTATGAACAGTGCTGAGAATATAACCAAAGGAGACGGGAAAGAAGAAAATACCGAAAATGTAACGTCGTTATATGAATATTCGGCTATTGGAAATTGGCCAAAATACATAACAGTTTAAATTACAGACAAAATTGTCAAATAAGGTCCAGAAAAAATTGAAGGTCCTAATTGGCGGTTGCCAAGACACGCTACTCCAGAAAATTCTAATAACGAAGGTAGGCATTTTTCTCTTTTTCATCGTCATCGTGTTTTATCTAATGGAGAAATGAGCTACAGAAGCTGGCTTCAATATTCAATAAATAAAAATTGTGTTCATTATTTTTGCTGCCAATTTTTCAATTATTTTGGACTGCACCCCAGATAAAGACCGTATCAAACAAATGTCATTTATGTTACGATTTGCTGATATCAGTGGGGAGAGTATACAAATAGAGGAATATTTTTTGTGTTTTAATGCGATTCAAGAAACTACTGGTGAAAACCTGTATAGGAGCCTATTAAAAGAATTGTAAGACAACTTGTAAGCTGATATGAAAAACTGTCGCGGGCAAGGTATGACTATGGTGGGAAATAGAAAAGGCGTCATTTCACGGCTTTCCCATGTCCCATCTAAAATGTACAGCCTAGGGCTCAAAGTGATTTATTTCTGTAGGACTACAAAAATTATACCTTTTCAAGCGGTTTCATATGACCCCCTAAAAATTTAGCATGGGCTTGTAGTCTATAATATTTGTCCTGTAGTTATCGACAGAGAAGGTTGTGTGATGGCGGATTTCAAGTTTGGGTATGTGAAAATTGATTTTGTCCAACAAGAAGGAGCAGATTAATATTTATTTATTTATTTATCTCATACACAATCTACAGATAATAAATCCATTTACAGATTGCTCTAACTTAAACTAACCCTACTCTAAACTGTTCATAACCACCCACCCGGGTCCTTCCCTGGTGGGGGGAAGGACCCGGGAGGGACTGTCATGAACAGCCAACTCAACCTAACCTAACCTATCTTAGAATAATAAAAACAAAAGCTTCAATGGAAAAGATTCTCTAAACAGGCAAGTTATCACATATGTGCTTTATAATACTAGTCCTAAACCTAGGCAATGAGTCATCAAGTATGTTGCAACAGTCCTGATGTAAATTAAAATTTGTACACATTGTATAAACTGGAGAATTAAAAAGATATTTGTGCCGCGGTGTTACAAATATAAAAGTTCTATTAACACGAGTATTCAGTCTAGGTACACAGAATTTTATTGACCTAAGTAACCACTCATCAGGTATTATGGAGTTGACAATTTTATGTAGGTAAATGACACTGAAAAGAACGTGTCTGTTTGCGTTTCTAGTTCAACAAATATTCATTATTACTGAGGTAATGTAATATTAATATAAATTCGCAGTGCTTAATGATTTTTTTCTGAATATTTTTAACTGCTTGAATATATTTGATGTAATAAGGATTCCAGACTATGCTACAATATTCAAGTTTAAATCTGACAAAGCTATTAAATAGTATCAACAAAGTTTTTATGTTTTGGAATTGTCTACTATTGCACAATATGAACCCAACGTTACGATAAGATTTGCTAACTAAATCCTCAGTATGGTGTGAAAAACTCAGTTTTGTATCAAATTTAATGCCCAAATCAGTGGTATCGTTTACTTGTTGCAATTTTTCATTGTTCATTGAGTAGTTATATAAGATTGGATTTTTTACATTTAGCCACATTGAACTGAAGTTTATAAAAATTGGACCATTGATATAACTTATCTAAGTTCAACTGAAGTTTTACACAGTCGTCAATAGATGATACTGCCTTAAATAGTTTGATATCATCAGCAAACAATAGAATCTTGCACTCATCCACAGCGTCAACTACATCACTAATAAATATAAGGAATAGCAGGGGTCCGAGATTTGAACCTTGAGGAACACCAGAGGTTGCAATGTACTCAACAGATTTAAAATTATTTACTGACGTATTGCTTCCGATTACTCAAATAAGATTCGATTAGTTTAATAAGGGAAGCCGATAATGAGAAGCTTGATAGCTTTGACAATATCACTTGATGGTCAACCTTATCAGAAGCCTTGGCAAAATCCATATAGATTACATCTACATTTCTTGACAAGGCTTCCGAGGTACATTGCACACAGTTAATGAGATTTCCACAGGCTGATTTTTGTTGCTGAAATCCATATTATATCCACAGACTTTATTTTTTATTATTTAGCAATCATTACAGGTATATTATCAATCATTTGTCAACTGTTTGAGAACCACTGGCATTTCTGCACACAAAAAAGTATGACTCAGAATTGAGATACGATATATCGGCTCATGTGGCCACTAAACCGGTCCACCGGGAATTTTTCCGGTACTCTCTATAGACTGGGCCTGCAGTCTATTTAGTAATAATATGGTTTATTTATCATTTAAATTTAGTATAACGCAGTACATATAAAAATATAGGTTAAATTATTATAAATAAATAGAAATAACTAAAGTTCTATTTCAAGAATAGGATATTGAAAATAACCGAAAAAAATGATGAGGGCAAGATATATAGTCTGCATTGGCTCTACCGCAGCACATAGGCAAAATTAAATAAAAATCTGGAGAAAACTTGTGATTATGTAAATTACTATATTCTGATTGCGATTAATAACAAATTAGGTAAAATGCCCTTTTTATTTAGTTTTGTGTTAACAGATTGTAATTGTCTACCAATATATAGTGTAGTAGTAGTAGTAGTAATTTATTAACTAGGAATCACCTAATATACAATACAAATTTCGTTCTAATTACAATATACAGGTATCAGAAGTACGTACATAGTAAGATGAACAAAAAAAAGAACATACATAGACTTATGAAACAATCCTCGAACAAATATACTTACATAAATTTATATCATTCATCCTTAATTACTTTAAGTAGGTGCCTCTTGACCACGTATAAACTGTTACTATTTTTTAAAAAAGCTGGAAGATTAAATTCATTTAAACCCTTAAAAAATATAGAGTTTGCTTGTTGAGAGTTCTGTTTATATGGAAGTTATTATTATTTCTTGTGTGATAATTATGTATACTGTTATTGTAGACAATAAATTCATCAAAATAGGATGGCAACATATTTGTGTTAATTTTATATATAAAAATCATAGTTAATAAATACAATTTATCCTCTAAATACAGCCAATTCAATGCGTCATGCATAATTCTGGTTGATGTAAACCTATTACATTTTATTATAATACTTAGCCCTCTATTTTGATGTTTCTGGAGAGATTGTATCCTGTTTTTGTCAAAAAGGTACAAAAGCGTAAAGCAGTAATCGAAATGTGGCTGAATGACTGTTTGATAAATAGTTCTCCTTGCAAAAAATGAAATATCACTAGAAATTCGTGTAAAAAAATACAGTTTTATAGAAATTTTCTTGTAGATATATTCAAAGTGAGACTAAGTTTAAACACTGGTCAATAATTAAGCCTAAGTGCTGTATTTCAGTTACCCATTCAATGTTTTCATTATCGTTCTTTAACTGAAAATATCTAGTATTAACATTTTTTTAACTTGTAGTTTGTTCCTAGAATCATACCTTTAGTTTTGGTTACATTTAATTTCAGTTTATTAACATTTAGAAACTTTACCAATTTAACTAATACAGCATTCATTCTATTTACTGTCTCATTTACATCATTACCCCAACAAGCAGCCAAAGTGTCATCAGCAAATAAATTCATATAGTCACAGTCATCAATGTGGTTTATATCATTAAGATATACTATGAATAACAATGGTCCAAGAATACTTCCTTGGGGTACACCTATGTTATTATTTAAAGAATTACCTAACTTTGTGACTTGACATCTATCTATATTTTAACTTGTTTATAAGTATTTCTCTGTCAATGGTCTCAAATGCTCTTTTGAAGTCAATAAAAACAGGTACTATATAATTATCTTCATCAATAATTTTTTTTTCATTTAGATATTGTTAACTGAATTGCTGTTTCGCATGAACGTTTTTTTCTAAATCCAGATTGGTTGCCTATAAATAAGTTATTCATTTGAAAATAATCAACGACGAATAAACTGATAATTCTAATAATTTCTCGATATCAGGAAGGGTGTTGACAGGATGATAGTCACTTCATTTGCGTTTTGAATTTTGGGTATAGGAACTATAGTACTTTTAATTCATTTGGGAAATTTCCGTATTGTAGTGAAGTATTAATAAAGTTAAGAAGTCAAAAACCATAGTGTCAATGGTGTTTTTTTTATAAATTTGGATGTCAAAATGTCATCTACATTATTTCGCATTTGGAGTATAGAAACCTTTTGTCTCAAATTTTCTATGGTTAGTAGTTTAAACTCAGTTAAACTACTGTTTATAACATTACACTGAAAAGGTGTCCAGCCAGGTGTTTGCACAATACTATTAGAAATATCTACAATGCTTTTGACAAAAAACTATTAAATTTATTAGCTGCTTCAACTTCAGTTGAAGCATATCTAATATTGTTATTTTCGTAAAATTTTATATTTCTAAAATTCAATGTATTTACTTCACCGTTAATAATAGATTTAATAGTTTTCCACATTGCTTTTGGATCCCCTTTATTCCTATCAATTTTATTTTCAAAATATTCCCTCTTTTTTATTTTATGCAAATTGACTGAGGTCATTCCTCTTAGTTTTATATATATATATTCCACAAATTATCTTTTTCAGCAGCATAACTACTTTTTTGAAGTTTTTATATGCATCTCTCTCAAAGGATTTATTTTCAATTTCAGTATTGTACCACGGGACTTGATTACATTTTTTATTTACAACAATAACCGGAGCTAAGTTATTTAATACCGCAACACAGATATCTAGAATATTTTTATAAACCACATTGAAATCAGTGCTATCTAAATTCCAAGTTTGTGAAATTAACTCTAAATTAATATTATGCAAGACATCGTCATTTAAATTACGATACATAAAATTATTATTATCTGTAGGATTATCTCTATTATTTAAATTAATACTTGCAATTGCATGATCAGTAATTTTTGGTACATTATGTATGTTCACTTGTAAACTTTCATTGTTTGTTAACACATAGTCAATGAGGGTAGTATATCTGGTATATCCTGTAACTATACTTGCGATATTCCGTATCTCATAATAAATCGTTTAATTTTTCTAGTATAAAAATTATTTTCATCTAAATAATCAATATTAATATCCCCTACAAATATACATCGATTACTGCGTCCAAAATAATCTTCACACCATTCTTCTAGTTTCTCCAAGGAAGTTACGTGACTTGCATTGGGTGAATAATATATTCCATCAATTAACCATTTGTTTCCACTTATGTTACATTCACCAATAAATACCAGTAATTCAGTTCACATACATATTTCTTAAGGATAAATTTAATATCTTCTCTGATATAAATAAGTATACCTTCCGTATGTCGAGTGGTCGAATTACATCTCAAACATGAATATCCATTAACATTCATTTTAAACTGCTCAATGTCACTTGTACACCTTGCCTCACTCAGTATAATGATACAAGGTTTATAAAAAAAAATATGAGTTGTGATTTCATATTTATGTGTCAGGAAACTTTGTGAATTTAGATATATAATTTCAGAGTTATAGAGTATATTCGGTGGTTTTACTAGTTTTTTTTACACTATTAATTTGCTGAGCATCAACTATTGTTGGTAAATTATTAATATATTTAATGGTTTTATTTCCTCCATTTTCATTGATTGATTTTAATTTTTCCTTTAACGACAAAAAATTATCCCTTTGCATTTTAGTTTGATCTCTAAATACTTTTACTCCTTCCACTTTTATAGATTATTTATTCTTTAATATGGTTAGAGCATCACTAGCATTAGGAAAGATAATTTTCAGGATCCGGTTTTTTTCGGGGTTGTATTTACTCACTCTGAAGACTGAAATATTGGACATATCAACATCTTTTAGAACATTTTTGACTGCGTTTTTATCTTTTAAGTTTCTCTCAATGTGTGTCTGCCCTATTTGTTCTTTTATGTTTAACATTATTACATTAGTAAAATTAACTGTATGAGACAGTAGTTATGAAGGTTATACAAATATTTAATTTTAACTAATACTATGTGCATTATTCAAATACAATATCGAATTCTCTCATTAACACTATTAACAGTAGTGCATCTTGTGGAAATGTTTTTTCAACCTTTCCTGTGGTGGTTTCTTAAGTTTTGTTATATATGGCTCAGACGAGACTAATCTTAGATATGTATCATAAATACTTTCCCCAACAGACCCACACATTTTTTGTTCTGCACTTCTGACTATCCAGATAAGAGCCCTATAGCAAGTTCACCATACTCAGTGTCGTGGTATGATGTTCAGTTCCGAAAACAGTGTATAGTATGGATTTAAACAATAAAATGAATGACTAATATCTGAAAAAAAAAGTGAAAGCTTATATAAGCTGACATTACTCAGTCTATGCATATTAGACTAGGCTGAAAAGCTACAAAGTTGTCTGAAAGAAATGCTATAATAGAAAAACTTGTATTAGGTAGAAAGAAGAGAAGAGGAAAAAAATTCAAATCGGCTGATGCCTTTTGTTCGCGTGTGGCTTTCAAAAAATTAAAGATTGATAAAATTAGTTAATAATTCTGATTACGACGTCCCTATGATATGAAAAAAGACATTTATAGAAAAGGGAAAGCACGGCTAAAGTTAAAGTATGAGGTTTACTTGTCTATGTAAAGAGCTTACGTTCTATTTATCATTTTATTTTCTTCAACAGCTAGTTTGAATTTAGAGTTGACAACAGTGTTATCTTAATGTCGCCATCATGATTCTCGGCACCACAGACTTTGCTTGTGTGTGGTAGGGAAAGTTTTCCTTGTTCCAATCTGGTACAGTTTCAGATTACATCAGTGACAAAATACTATCATTGTCGATGTTACACAAAAATAGTGGAGAGGATAACTTACAAGTACCCCAGTCAATCACTTTGAGCTGCAAAGTTGAGTTCTAATTGTAGAAATGTGTAAATTGATTTTTCTTTAGATAAACATATTCTTGATTTTATAATTTCCCTTAACACAAGTTCTTCGATGTGCTTCCTGTCATCTGAGACCATTAAAAGGAGGATAGGCTTGATGACAAGTTCTACTACTTGAAGCAATTAAGATTCGTGGTTTGAATTACTTTAAAGAAATGTTTTGGTCCATCGATGAAAAAACTATTTTTCTTAATTTCAAATCAAACGCAAGAAAATGTTTTCCTAAGGAAAAATCAATTTCAATTTTTTGCCACCAAATCTCAACTTGTTTTCTCCATACTTTTTGCATAATATCGATAATATCAGAATAACTATGCTATGCTACGAATAATGCTATGAATTTTAAATTTTTTGAAGACCATGAGCGAATGGAAAATACCAAACGAGTATGTCTTCTTTCTTCAACTTTTTTCTACTATAACGTTACCTTTTAGACAATTAACTAGAGGCAGTACTTGGTTTACGCTTACGTATATGTATGTCTGATCCTTTCTTCCTCTTGACTTTAGGAACGTTGCTGAATAGGTATATAAAAATATGAAAGAACAAAATGGCAGTTAGTGTATGCCATTCTTTTTCTTTTTTAAATAAAAAAATCCAAAATTGCTGCAAACCATTTAAGTATCAAATTGGGTTACCAACTATCGCAAATTAGTAAAATGTCGAAAAGAAAATAAAGTTTTTAAAAATGACTAACCGCAATTGCAAAGGAAATTTAGGATTAAAAGGAGCTAAATTGGCCCCGTAGCTCAATGGCTAGAGTAGAGGGCATTGTGGGGCGACAAAAATTCTATAAACTTAAACTTTGTAATAATATATATAATAATAATAATAAATAACACCACAGGTAATCACGACAAAGGGACACACACCCAATATCCGTGTATAGTGAAAAAATCCATGTCACAGCATTTTCCACTGCCATGACTGGGAATCAAACCTGAAACTTTTGGGTGAGAGGCTAGTGCAGTTACCTCTCGACCATCAGTCATACACAGACCGTTAATAAATATCACTCAAATTAGAGAGCATAATACACCATTTCGTATAATGGACAAACTTCCGCACAAGCCTCTTCTCCATATTCCGACAAAATCTATAGTCAATATTTCTAACTGAAATAACTATCTAAACAATTTCGCATTTTTCAATTCTTTTCGTGCTCTTCTTCATTTCTTTTTGCCATTTTTATTTGTTTTTAAATTCTCTTTCTCAATAACTTTAATTTAAAATATTATCCTTAAAAACGTTAACATTTTCAATTATGAATTAATTTGTGTTGCATTGTATTGTTGTGTGATAACATGCTCAGTCAGGCCCTGCTGTGCTATGGGTTTGATTCCCAGCACTGGCAATGGCAATGTTGGTGGGCAATGACTGTTGCCTACGATTTTTCAAGCTTTGGATTTGGGGCATCTCTAGTGATATACTGTTTATATTTAAATAATGTTAGCACAAATATAAACATTTAATAGTTGATAACTGCAGTTGGGAGATTCATTATCTGTCAAAATCATCTATTCTTCTCCGAGAATAGCACTATATGGTGTATGAGTAAATGAATGATGCTAGTGGAACTCCGAAATACTAAAACACCCTGTACCACAAAATACTAAAAATAGTGTACAACCTAATGAAAAACAAATGTACAAGTATTATAACTAGAGGTTAAAGTACTACCCTTTGACCACTAATGTTACAGATTACACAAAATCTAATTTCAGTTATGATGGTTTATTTCTGGTATACGTTATTCATGGTTCTTTATTTGGGGAATGTGCCAAAAAGAATATAATTTTGTTTTGTCATACATTTTGCAGTAGGCTTAAGAATAAGCATGAATAATAAGAAGTAATAAATATGTAATGTTTATAAATGAATAAAATAAAACCACCTATGTATCCGAATATCTGATTTTAAATACTGTGATTCTTTATAATTAGTAATTTTAAAATAAAAAGGATTATTTTAATTTATGAGATACTTTTAAACTATATTTTTCGTTATGTTTATATATAATTCATTTTATTAACATACAATAATGATTGATACTAATATTTGCGAAGGAGTAAGATAAAAAGAAAAAGTGAATAAATTCAAACAAAAGCGCGACTTGTAGGTATAGCAGTTAGTTGCTTGAAAAGGTGAAAAACCGGTTTAATTCTAGCGCTACAGATGTCTCCACCGGCGATTTGAGAGAAGCTGTGCAGTGACAAAATGGCAATGGAATGTTGGTGTAAGAGCTCGACTTTGTGATGTGTTTTCGATACATTTTTTGACAAAATTCATGTGTTTTTTGAGTAAATATGCGGTGTTCTTAACATTTAACACAAAGTGAGTTGTACGAATAAATGTGTGAGTGTAATTTATGACAGTTTCTGGTGTTTCTTTTCCAATTATGTACCATATACTTTTAACAATAGGTAAGCCATGTCTTATCAATCACCTTTGTATATTTTTTATGAATTATAATTTGATTTATTGATCAAATGTTGGTAAATTATTTAAACGTACTACACTATTATTATACCAGGGGAACGGTACTCTCTATAATAGCAGTTTTATTTAGTATTAAAGAAATTTATTTACTAAAAAGTGGCAATGAAAACTGCACAAAATTTTTTAATATGCACGATTATTTTTACGAGGACTATCAAGATTTAATGGATTAATAATTTTATCTCCTCCAGGGATTGTTTACTGCCTCATGCCGCTGGATAAAAATCAATTTTCATTAATATTTGCTTCATTTTAATTGAAGTTTTATCAGTTCACGTTTCATTAACCCTCTTATTCGCTCTTTCATTCCTTTTCATAACATTGTATTTCCCTAATAAAACATGTTTTCGTTATTTTTCTTGTCATAATAGAATACGTTTTCCCTTGCAACTCAAAAATATTTTCCGAAAGGAAACAAAAGAATGTTATAAAAAAGAAATATTGAAATATTTTATCCGAAATCGCTTTGTAACCGGTTATTACATATTGAAGTGTGAGTTTATATGTGGTGTTAAGAGAATGTAATATTTTATTGAATAATGTAGATAATGTTCCGACTGCAAAAATGTTTAAAAAAATTTAGATCAAACGTGAGGTCGTGACTGCAATAATAGCTTACCAAAACTCTCATCATTCTATATCTGATTTGATTAATCAAGTTGCCTTTATTTTATTTGTTTTCATAATATTATTTTAATTACTGTACTAAAAACAATATAATTATGATAAAAGGTGCCGAAAACCGATAATTTTCTTATAAAGTTTTATTTTCCGGCGTTTTAGTAGGTACTTATTTGTTTTTCGTTTAATAATTTATATTGGTTTCTATTACCTATATGAAAGTAAATATAATAAATAGGTACACATATACTTTAAAAACGGCGATAATTTTCTAATCTTGCCTCTAATTAAGTAAGAATAAAAATTTGCAATATTTCAAGAACACAGAAAGCCAATTTCATCAACAGTACCTACAGGGTATTAATTGTGTGATCATGTCAAGTTATACTGATGGCTTAATTTGTTTTTGTTGCTACTTTCAGTAATATTTTGTTTGTAATGGAATTAAGTGTTACATAGGTATCAAGATAGTTATAAAATTCTTATTAATTAGAAGGCCTCTCAAAAAAAGTTTCTTACCTATTCTGTTTGATATTTAATAGTTAATTGACTACTTACTTAACATCTAATTGAAATAATAGATACCTATATGTAAGCTATTTTCTAAACAGTACAGAAAAAAATTCAGATAATAAACATTTTAATTCCAGTTTAACGCTTTCTAATTTGATTTTTTGCTAAATGAATTAAAATGGTTGAATTGTGAATCTCTCGACTACCTATTCATTCATAGAGTCATTCTAAATATGTATTTTTTGCCTAATTTACTATATTTTAATTTTAAATTAACTCTATGATATAGACCGTGACAATATCCTTTCGAATAGGTGTCTTAATTTTTTCCGGCGAATATTAAAATTCATATTTGGTGCCTGTATGAATTCTTCAGTTGCCACAACCTTTATTATTAGACTTCTTCGGCACCTAACTGTATAGTTGTAACGTCGAGTTTAATTAATTAATGGTTTAATAGAGAATAAAAATGTCAACAATAGCTGATCTAACATACCGGAAGGCACTTTGGAACTAGTTTTAAGTAACAGACGATTTTAAATTAGAAAAATTCCTCGATGTTCAACGAATGTCGTTATTGTGATCATTTACATATTAATTCCTATGAATATCTGATGTTTTAATAATAATTAATTAGGTACCTACTTTAAAATATTTAAGATAGGTACGTAGGTACTTACTATAAAACTGGGGTTAAATGGCCTGTGTCTAACAATACCTATATCCTTTATTATCTGTAGCAATCTATGAGAAGATCTTAGTTAAAGGTATCCAGTTCGGTATGAGGACTTTGCTTACTTAAGTAAAATATTTAGAACCGATTTGATTTAGTTTAATACGAATTCTACCAGTGTAGTGTTAACTGCATGAATCGAAGTTTATGTTTTCAATTTTTTCAACTTTAATTGTAGCTCTGATGGTGATAAAAATCAACCGGAACGTTTATGATTTAGCGATAATCGATGTTTTATTTTATTCTGCACAACATTCCTAACGGACAATTAAAATTATAAATATTACAGAATTTTCATTCAATATCAGCAATATAAATAATGCATTACTCAACTCTGGCTAACACCTAAGATGTTTAACATTTGCGTAATAAAAATACAAAATACAAAATTAAACCGTCTACTAACCGTCTACTTAACACATTCGCGGTATTGCCGGAACTTGACTGGGTACCTAAAAATAAATTGAGTACAACTTGGCAGGTTGTCAAAATCGGCGAGAAAATTGAATGGTATCTCCCTTAAGGGTAACATTTATTGAATATGAATATTGGACTCTAGTGACTACTTTATATGAGGGGTAATAGTTTTGGTAGTAATATTTATGGATTTTCAAAGAGTTTGGTGCTATTTGTATTGCCCAGCCAGGTAAAGCAGATTTTTGACCATGTCCCAGGTTATAAATAAGCGCCTACTATGTTTAAAAAGAGTTTAGGTAGTAAAAAAGAAATATTTTCATGCTTTGGCATAGGGTTGAATTGATTAAAATGATCCATTTCTATAAACTGACATATCTATTTAAAAAAATATAATTTTGTACATACCTATTAACAAAAATTTGGTACAAAAGTAAACCAATATGCTTAAAATATTTAAATTAACAAAATATTTTCCGAATATAAGATAACGTTTTCAAGTAACTGGACGGAATGCAATTATAAAAACAATTACTACTTAAAACATAATATTTTTAGTCGCAAACTCCTCTATAAAATCCTTATTTTACTATAAGAACGTAACCAGACTGCAACCAACAGATACTCTCCGGGCTATGTGCCCCGCCGAGCACTGAATTACAAGTTACAAGCCTGGCGCGTTAAGTGTAATAATTGCATTTTACCATCAAAACGCTAATGCTTCGGTTGCAACAAACACCAGCCGAAAGACTGATCCTACTTAAAGGGGTTCTCTTGCCAGTCGTCACACATCACTTGCAGACTGCAGTTTCGAGCTGTTGGCTCTCGTCAGTGCAAGGTAGGCATGCGACGACCGGCACGAGGATCCTTTGACTATTTGGTACATCCCGGTATTTCTACAATAGCGACATGTAAAATAGTCAGCAGGTGTCATCTAGCGGTCCAATGTCTGTTGCAATCGAAAAATAAATAGCCTGACTGGGCTTAGCATAGTTCAAATGTGCTTTTAGAAGCCGGAATATTAAAACATAATATTTTTAATCGCAAACTCTTCTATAAAATCCTTATTTTACTATAAGGAACGTAACCAGACTGCAACCAACAGCTACTCTCCGCGCTATGTGCCCCGCCGAGCGCTGAATTACAAGTTACAAGCCTGGCGCGTTAAGTGTAATAATTGCATATTACCATCAAAACGCTAATGCTTCGATTGCAACAAACACCAGCTGAAAGACTGATCCTACTTGAACTATGCTAAGCCCAGTCAGGCTATTTATTTTTCGATTGCAACAGACACTGGACCGCTAGATGGCACCTGCTGACTATTTTACATGTCGCTATTGTAAAAATACCGGGATGTATCAAATAGTCAAAGGATCCTCGTGCCGGTCGTCACATGCCTACCTTGCACTGACGAGAGCCAACAGCTCGAAACTGCAGTCTGCAAGTGGTGTGTGACGGCTGGCAAGAGAGCTCCTTTAAGTAGGATCAGTCTTTCGGCTGGTGTTTGTTGCAATCGAAGCATTAGCGTTTTGATGGTAATATGCAATTATTACACTTAACGCGCCAGGCTTGTAACTTGTAATTTAGCGCTCGGCGGGGCACATAGCCCGGAGAGTAGCTGTTGGTTGCAGTCTGGTTACGTTCCTTATAGTAAAATAAGGATTTTATAGAGGAGTTTGCGACTAAAAATATTATGTTTTAATATTCCGCCCTCTAAAAGCACATTTGAACAATTACTACTTACTTCCGATCGGCGAGTAGGTAGTTGTTTACTTATTGGTTCACAAATTTTTTAAGAGAATGCATATTGAAAACCTTTCGATTTTCTTCTATATTTGCATGATTTTGCAATCCTGTCTGCATATTTCGAGAAATCTCGCGAGAAATAAAAACTGTTGACTACATTTATGAATATTTTGAATTGTCAGATTTATATTACACTTTTTAGTTGTTTTCTTCATTATGATTTTTTCAAACAGTTTGTTTGTTTTATATAACTATTCATATACTGTTGAAAATATGTATTAGGATTTGCAAAAATAAGAGCCGATGCCGAAAGGACATTGCAGGATAGGCCATTGAAAGGTACTCCCGTGTTATCACAGTAAGACTGTGCCAGGGTTGGGCTGATTTAAATCGAGATAAAAAGCATGATTTAAATCAACTGATTTTTTTAAAAATCACTATTTAAATCAAAGCCAATGATAATTTTGAGAAGATTTATTGAACGAAAATAAATAACTTAGCCGCAGTCTTTATAATTACAAAAACATGAAACAAACTTTCACAAGCAAATGCTTGAAAATAAGAAATATTAAACTGAAACGCTTAATTTTAATTCCCATTATAATAATACTTGAACAAAAATACTGATTTTCCTGCCTTTTCAATTCCCAGTCAATTTCTTATATGAAATGTACTAGTCCAAAGGTACTGAAAACTCGTTGGAACGCTTAGGCTGAAGAAGCAATTGCACAGAGGATTTGTTTCAACACAGGAACATCTGTTTTATGATTTCTAGATCACCATCAGTTTGTGATAGCTATCACAGAATTCCACTGACAATTTCTACAGAGAACATGTTTTTGAAGGGCAAATAACGAATTTGTGTGAACTTAGCAGAACAACTTTGCAGAATTAAAAAAACTGTAGGCCTATTATTTACCGCTAATTAATCGTGAAAGTAACAATTTTACCGTTGTTAATTTTGAAAACATTTTCGGGTGTTCTGCTAACTTCACATGGAAGTTAGCAGAACATCTACCGAAAATTTAGTTTCATTAAAAGTAGGTAGTTCAGAATTTGCCGTTTTTTTAAACCATAAACGAATGGTGAAAATGAAATTAAAAAAAATAAAAATTAAGTCGGAAAAACCAAAAAAATCATTTTTAGAATCAGAAAAAACTTAGCAGAATTTTAAAAACCCATAGGCCTATTATTTGCCGTTAATTAGCCGCTAATTAATCGTGAAAGTAACAATTTTACCGTTGTTAATTTTTTAAAGTTTTTCAAGTGTTCTGCTGACTTCACATGGAAGGTGGCAGAACATCTACCAACAACTTTTTTTAATTAAAAGCAGGTGGCTCAGAATTTGCCGTTTTTTAACCTAAACGAATGGTGAAAATGAAATTAAAAAAAAAATAAAAATTAAGGCGGTAAAACCAAAAAAATAATGTTTTAAAATCAGCAAAAACTTTCAGAATGAAAAACCCATAGGCCTATTATTTGCCGCTAATTAATCGTGAAAGTAACAATTTTACCGTTGTTATTTTTTTAAAAACATTCGGATGTTTTGTTAACTTCCATGTGAAGTTAGCAAAACATCTACCAAATTTGTTTTTAATTAAAAGTGAGTAGCTCAGAATTTGCCGTTTATTAACCGTAAACCAATGGTGCAAATGAAATAAAAAAAAAAAAAAAATTAATAAAACCAAAAAAATATTTTTTAGAATCAGCTAACTAATTCAGAATTGAAAGTTACGAAAAAAAAAAAACATAAACACGAGAGAAAAATGATAATCAAAGTTTCCGCAGCAGACTCGAGGGTTAAATAAGAGATTTTTAAAGGAAGAACATTAATGAGACAGGCGAAACATCGTGAAATCAGAAACAAATGATTGAATGAGACAAGACTGAATAACATGCAGAGTAAAGAAATTTTTGAAGCGCTATTTGGAAAACGAGAAGTAGTCTTAAAAATGTTTAGTAAATACTTAGGAAAAAAATTAACTGCTTAATAAAAAATGATACTTAGATCATCTCGGCAAATTTTAAAACGTCAATTATAACTAGGGTGAAGGAAGACTGGTAGCTCAGAATTTGCCGTTTTTTTAACCGTAAACGAATGGTGAAAATGAAATTTAAAAAAATAAAAATTAAGACGGAAAACCAAAAAAATAATTTTTTAGAATCAGAAAAAACTTAGCAGAATTAAAAAATCCATAGGCCTATTATTTGCCGTTAATTAGCCGCTAATTAATCGTGAAAGTAACAATTTTACCGTTGTTCATTTTTAAAGATTTTCAAGTGTTCTACTGACTTCACATGGAAGGTAGCAGATCATCTACCAAAAACTTTTTTTAATTAAAAGCAGGTGGCTCAGAATTTGCCGTTTTTTAACCTAAACGAATGGTGAAAATGAAATTTTAAAAAAATAAAAATTAAGGCGGTAAAACAAAAAAAATAATTTTTTAAAATCAGCAAAAACTTTCAGAATGAAAAACCCATAGGCCTATTATTTGCCGCTACTTAATCGTGAAAGTAACAATTTTACCATTGTTATTTTTTTTAAAAACATTCGGATGTTTTGCTAACTTCACATGGAAGTTAGCAGAACATCTACCAAATTTGTTTTTAATTAAAAGTGAGTAGCTCATAATTTGCCGTTTATTAACCGTAAATCAATGGTGCAAATGAAATTTTAAAAAAATAAAAATTAAGGCGATAATACCAAAAAAATATTTTTTTAGAATCGGCAAACTAATTCAGAATTGAAAGTTACGAAAGAATGGTAGCTCAGTGTGTTAAAGCGACTGGCTAGCAAACTGAGTTGCCTAGCGAAGTGGGTTCGATTCCCGCAAGGCGAAACAATTTTTCATTAAAAAAAATGCCCAAGAGTGGTTCGGAGTCCACATTAAACTGTAGGGTCTCGTCTCTCTTTGCCTAGCACAAGATCCTTGAGATCTTCCAAGGGGTTGCTTCGGTAACTTGAGAGGCGGTTAAGAAAACATTTTTAAAAACACATAAACACGAGAGAAAAATGATAATCAAAGTCCCCGCAACAGACTCGAGGGTTAAATAAAAGATTTTTAAAGGAAGAACATTAATGAGACAGGCGAAACATCGTGAAATCAGAAACAAATGATTGAATGAGACAAAACCGAATAACATGCAGAGTAAAGAAATTTTTGAAGCGCTACTTGGAAAACAAGAACTAGTCTTAAAAATGTTTAGTAAATACTTAGGAAAAAAAATTAACTGCTTAATAAAAAATGGTAGATCATCTCGGCAAATTTTAAAACGTCAATTATAACTAGGGTGAAGGAAGACTGACGCCCAAAAGCCATTTTCAAACGAGCTTAATGGCCTTTCTATTGAATGTTGAATTGAGAGTTCTAAAACTTCTTCAAAGATTTATTTTATTTATTTATTTACTATTGCAACATGTTTACAAGTTGTACATTTTGTGTAATTATATAGTTAATAATAATATTTATTATTAATTTTACAATTCTATTATTCTAATATTACAATTTATAGGTTTGTAGTTATAATATAAAGTGAAATAATTAGACAGAGGAAGACAAGGAGAATATATAGTTAATTACATTTAAATTTATTATATATTACCTTTATTTTCGATTTGGTTAGTTACAAGAGTCGGAACTAAACGGGGAAAGATATGTTTTGTTGTTATGCCAATAGTTGGAGTAGTGTGGTATTGTATACTTTTTACACGTTCTTTTGAATTTCTTTCTATTACGGACTTTAATGTGTTCAGGTAGTTGGTTGTATAATTTAATTCCATTGAAATTGGCTTGTTTCGGGCAGATTGTTTTGTTGTATTTTGGAGTTTGATAAGCGTTTTTAGATCTATTTCTTGTTTCATATTGTTGGTTTACAGGCGATCCAAATGTATGTTTCTTGTTGTGAGTATAAACTATAGCCGCATGCATATACAATTCCTTCACATTCAGTAATTTATTATCAATAAATATATTTCTACAGTTGTCTCGACTTTTCCTGTTAAAAATTGTCCGTAGTATATAATTTTGCGTTATCTGGAAAGTTGTATTGTAGGCTGAGCCGCGCCGCTAGTACCATACCTAATTAGAGATTGCGCTAGGCTGTTATATATCACTAAGAGAGTCTTTCTATTTAGTATATTTTTCAGGTTATAGAATTTGTATTGTTACGTGTTTACAATTTTCAGTAATGTAGGTTCAATAATTACAACTGAATCTTTACACACCACTGATTTATTAATCACTTAATTACAATAATTATTCCTTATACTAAACACATTAATTATACTTTTAATCTACCATGAATTCACTACTTTAATTTACAACTTGCTACTGTTTCTTATTTGATGTTATTACGTGCTTCTCTATCTAAAAACTGCCCCAGTCCGCCGATCCAGTCCTTATATATACCCGCGTCGAATGTGGTAAAATATTCCAGAATGTTCCAGACTTTTCTGTCACCGTTCTCGAACTGTCTATGATTCCAGTGGCGTGGTCATGCTCATAACAATATATCAGTTTTCTTAGCTTCCCGTATAAATATTTAACATGGGTATCCCATTTTAGGTGATTATCGAAAATAACGCCGAGGTATTTGATAGTAGTGGTATTTACTATGTAACTATTCGTTTCTCTATCTATAAGAATAGGTTGTACCTACCGTTTGGGGTAGTCCTGACTTCATTGGAAAAAAGGCCATAAATTTAGTATTTGCTATTTAGTTTTAACAAATTTGTGTCTAGCCAGTTTTTGGCTTTACTAAGTGCCTCAACCGACTTTTGTCCCGCTAAGTTCCAGGTGTCTACCAAACATATCAGTACAGTGTCATCTGCATATGATGTGATGTTGCACCCAAAAGTTTCTGTCCAGTAAATCATTGATAAACAGCAGGAATAATGTAGGACCTAAGACTGTACCCTGTGGGACTCCAGTTTTTATTATTTTCTTAGTGCTAAGAGCATTGCCAATTTTTGGGGTCTATTTGACAGATATTGTTTTAATAAGTTATGGGCAATACCTCTAATTCCCATCTTGTTAGTTTGTCCAGTAACTGGCAATGTGACACCGTGTCGAAGGCTTTTTGTAGATCCAAAAAGATAGCTATAACTTTTTCGTTCTTTTCAAAATTTGCTGTAATTTTGTCTCTTAGTAACTGGAGAGGATCTTCTGTGCTTAAATTTCTTTGGAATCCATACTGATTTTTTGAGAGTACTTTATTTTTTTCAAGATATGAACGAAGCCTTATGGTTTTTCGAAAATTTTTGCGATATTGTTTATCAACGAAATTGGACGGAAGTTTGTTATGTAATTTTTGTTACCAGTTTTATAAATTGGGACAACTATGCTTTCTTTGAATTGCTCAGGTGTGTCTGCGTGTTTGAAGATAAGGTTGATAATATGTGCTAGAGGTTTACAGATGTAACTTTTTCCATTCTTCCATGGCATTCGAAAGAGTAGCACCTTTTCCCCGCAAAGTATCCAGAGCAATCGATATTGGTTTTAAAATATTTAAGTATTCTTCTGCACTGCATTTTAGGCCAATGTTTGAAACTTTTTGGAAGATTGTATTATCAATTTCTTCTTTGTTGTCTGGTCGATAGCCGAGTGGGTTAAGGCGCGAGGTGGTAATCGCGATTAATCACACGGACATCGCACCACCGGGTTCGAATCCTGGCTCCGGCACTGGCACTGTCGGAGGAAATGGTTGTATGTCCGCGTTTTTTCATTGTGTAACCCCCTTCCGCACAAGCCTTGGCTTCTGAAATTAGGGGTTGTCTAATTTCTGTGGTGTTTATTTATTATTTTATTTATCACAGATCTGCAGCAGTATGTTCAAATGAGCGATATACATTTGTAAGCAATCGGTAATACTATTCCACCGCACACCACTTGGCATCACTAGCGACTTACTACCTTCCTGCTTAAATTTTGAGCGTGCTAAATGATTGTTGCGGAAGTTCTTTACCACCTGGATTGCATTTGCTTTGATATTCTTGATTTCCAGATCCTTACACAATAGATTTAAAATATGAGCTGAACAGCCACAGGTTATAATTTTAGACTCAATTTTTTCTTCATTACTATTTTTCATACCCGCCATATTTGCAGCGTTGTCAGTAACAAAGGACTTCACATTGCATCCATATTGAGATTCACATGACGAAATCAGGCCACAACTAATCTCTGTCAAATATTTTGAGCTCGATTTTGAGGTATGAGGTTGATCTGACGTATCTATAGTTTCATACAGAAAGGCTTGTCCTTCTTCGGTTGTAATTGTAGCACACACAACTTGCTCGTTGTGGACGTTTGACCATCCGTCAATCGTCAGGCCAATCGACATATTTACAGTACGTCCTACGAGGAAAGAAAAACATTTTTCTTTCTTTTCAGCGTAAATCTCATCTAGAAGTGTTGTCGCTATGGTTTTGCGGCATGACGGAGTAAAGCCAGGCCTCAATGCTTTTATAGCCTTATTGATTTGCACATTTTCTATGCATCGGAAGCTAGAGTTCGTAGCAAAATTCCTTTCGTAATCTGTTTGTCAATATTTTGTTTGTAAGGGCTGATGATGTTCTAACTAAAAAACTAGTCACGGTTAGATTCTCGGTTTTCCTCTTCTTACCAATTGACTCGGACTCTGACTCTGTTGATACTCCCGGTTGAGACTTTGCACAGCTTAATGTGGAATCTAGCGTAGAAGTCGACGCAAAACTTGTCGGGGTAGGTTGTCTTTCTGTTTCTAAAAAAAGTTATTGATTTAAAAAAAAATCTCGAAAGAAATTAAACAGGATGATAAATATATTAAGTTCAGATTTCAAAAATACCTGAAATTCTAAAATATAAAGTGCCACACATTTTTTTATTTCACCCCCTATCTTTTTGCCCCTTCAACCTACCCTAATTGATGTTTAGAAGAACATTTTTAAACAATAAAAACAAGATTTTTTACCCCAGAAATTTAGAAAATATGCCCCATAATTATTTTCTACGAAGGCGTAGAGGGGCCAATGAAAATTTTCGCAAGTTTCAGCCAAAATTCACTTTGATTGTTGCAATTTTAACTTGCATCCTGCAATTGTAACTTCGACTTAGAATTGTAACCTCGACTTTCAATTGCAAGTTCGACCTACAATTGTAACTTCGACTTACAATTGCAAGAGGTGGAAATTACAAATATTGTAGATCGAACTTGCCATTATACGTCGTATTTATAATTGTAGGTCAAAATTACAATTGCAGGAAGAAGTTACAATTGTAGGTCCAAGTTACTTGTGGGCCGAACTTACAATTGTAGGTCGCGCCAATATCCATTGGCTTGATGACGGTCTCGATAACTAGGGCCGAGTAGGACTACTACTCTTTGCTCCTAGATTATCTCTGTAGACCTGGACCGGCCTTCGTGATAGGTGGGCCCGCTTACTTCTACCAGACCCAGCCCGCAAATGCGAGATGTGTCGTGGTATTTTCTGCGGACCTCCCCTGGTCCTGGCTCTTCAACCTCGCTGGCAGAGGTCTCTTCTGGCGCTCTTCTTGTCTTGATATTTTCTTTCTTCGCCAGCTTGTCACCCCCGTGGGTAGTCATCGGTCTAGTTGGGTTTTAGGAAGTTTTGGCTGGGATTGACTGCCGGTACGTAGGACACAGTAAAGGTGTGTCCTACCCCGGATCATCGGAAAGGTAAGGATATGAGCTGTGTAGCTCGGGAGTGTGAAGACCCTAAGTGCTTTTTTAGCACTTTCGGACTCCACGGAGCAGGTAGGACAACGGGCGTTGGACGGTATGTTGTCCGACGCCCGCAAGGAGGTTGGGTTTGGGTAGAAAAACGTCATGTCTCTGGTAGTGGTGGTCCGTCCTGGGGTATCTGAAACAGATCGGTTAGCGGGAAATATAAGTTATACTCACCCGTTGTCCAGAAGCTGTACCCTCGGCCGTTTGTGCCTCGGGGCGTCGGCAGGGTCGTAATCAGTGGCCTGTCTGATTAGCTGGTTCCCGTGCTCCTCTGCTTGGGCGTACAGCTTCTTCGCTCGTTCCCGGATGACTTCAGTGACCGTGGTGTACTCCAGGTCTCTGACGATGTCTGCGTTTCTCACGTACCATGGTGCGTCGACCGCCGTCCTGAGGGCGATGTTTTCCACTGCCTGGATTTTCTTCATGTAGGACTTTGCCTGGTAACCCCACGCTACCGAGGCGTACGTCAGTTGCGGCCTGATGAGGGTTTTGATAAGCGTGAGCTTATTCCTCAGGTTGAGACGGCTACCGTTTCCCATCATCGGGTAGATGAGGGCTCTTGTGCGCCGCGCCTTGGCTGTAATAGCGTCCGTGTTCTGTCTCCACGTTAGGCTTTTGTCCATGACCACGCCAAGGTATTTGACGGTGTCGTGCCATTGGATGTCCTCGCCGTTCATGGAGACGTGTCCTGTGGGAATTTCTTTCCGCACTCGTCTGAAGAGTATGGCTTGGCTTTTGTCGGCGTTGACGGCGAATTGTAGGTCGAAGCTACAATCGTTTAGTTGAAATTGTAACAATCAAAGTGAATTTTGGTTGAAACTTGTGAAAATTATTATTGGCCCCTCTACGCCTTCGTAATTTTCACTATTTACTTTCACTTTCACTACTTGTTAATTAACACTTGTTCTTCACGAATTTGATGGTGTGTTTATCCTTTGAACAATTCCCTGTATTTCTTTCTTACATTTTTTGCAAACTGATCTATACATCCAAATTTTTGGGATCAGTTTTTTTTTTTTATGTAAAACTACCAGATATGATATTCTTTTCTTCCAGTCATATTAATATTAACAAAATTCAAAAACACTCCAAATTTTCGTTTCCTTGCCGTGCGCTGTTTACTTCAATGCGTGAATAAACTGTTTTCAAGGTCAATGTAAAGAGCCAGCTGACTACAATAAGGCCAAGATGTAGCTAACCAGTAACGTCATCCCCGCACATGTTAAAAAAACAGAGCTGGTTGACTGACAGTTGACCTTGAATAACCTTTTATTCAGCTGACTCTTTCAACGAAAGACCTTAAAAATCGGAATGAAAATAAGAAAATGAGATATTGAGCAGAAAACTCCATAACTTATCTACTCATATATTTTTCAAATCTGTTTTTGGATTTAGAAACCCTACCAGTAACAACGTAGTACTGACTATTAAATACCTAAATAGACATGACATAAGCGCTCTCATCTACAAAAGATCTACCGGTGGTGTGCGCTGCGCACATCGGTCGGTTGCTAATTTATTTCGCATGTAAATCCGGCCCGACGACGTACCAACTTAGCTGCCTGAACCTGAATTTCAGAAAACCTGTGCTCTAGTTTTAAAAAAACAATTGTCGAAATTTTATATCGTTGTCGAAATATTGAATCATCGGCTTTATGTGCGCATTTTTACTTGTCTTTTGACCATAATTTGCCTAAAGTCTTTTGATTATCATTATTTTTTAATAAATAACGAACACAAAATTGGTTTGTAAATAACACAATATTTTTAATAGCATAGTTAAGTAAAAATCTATTTCCATTTAAAACCGAGTCTAAAACAATATTTTCTTTGTTTTTAACGCCAGTGTTAGAAGTAATCTTATAACTGTTAGCCACATTTAATCTACGAACCACAATTTTGTTACTAGGTATATTTTAAGGTAAAAAATCTGTTAATCCCTGATCACGTTATGTATATTTTTGTTTCGATTTTTGTGTGTCGTTTCTTACAATTTCTTAAAATACGACGCACATGTCATGCATCTTGACGTGCGTGCTTAGATCAGACGTTTATAACGACGACAGTAGTAGCATTTTAAATGACTAAACACTTAATAATGGATGTAAATGTTATTTTAATATTGCGGTCGGCCACTCAGCGCATAATAATAAGAATCGTTTACAACGTTTATATCAGATAAGATATTAATAATAATAATAATAATAGATTTATTAATCCAACATACCATATATATACGTTGCAATTATAACTAAACTAGATTTCTGCGATTATAAAAAGAAAGAAAAGAAAAAATCGAATTTGTGTGAACTTAGCAGAACAACTTTGCGGAATTAAAAAAACTATAGGCCTATTATTTGCCGCTAATTAGCCGCTAATTAATCGTGAAAGTAACAATTTTACCGTTGCTAATTTTTTAAAAATTTTCGGGTGTTCTGCTAACTTCACATGGAAGTTAGCAGAACATCTACTAAAAATTTTTTTTAATCATAAGTAGGTAGGTCAGAATTTGCCGTTTTTTAACCGTAAACGAATGGTGAAAATGAATTAAAAAAAAAAGAAAAATGAAAATTAAGGCGATAAAACAAAAAAATCATTTTATAGAATAAGCAAAACTTTGCAGAAATAAAAACCCATAGGCCTATTATTTGCCGCTAAGTAGCAGCTAATTAATCGTGAAAGTAACAATTTTACAGTTGTTAATTTTTTTAAAATTTTCGGGTGTTCTGCTAACTTCACATGGAAGTTAGCAGAACATCTAGTAAAACTTTTTTCTAATTAAAAGTAGGTGGCTCAGAATTTGCCGTTTTTTAACCGCAAACGAATGGTGAAAATGAAATTTAGAAAAAATAAAAATTAAGGCGATAAAACAAAAAAATCATTTTATAGAATAAGCAAGAACTTTGCAGAAATAAACACCCATAGGCCTATTGTTTACCGTTAACTAGCAGCTAATTAATCGTGAAAGTAACAATTTTACCGTTGTTCATTTTTAAAAATTTTCGAGTGTTCTGCTGACTTATCTACCAAAAAATTTTTTTAATTAAAAGTAGGTAGCTCAGAATTTGCCGTTTTTTAACCGTTAACGAATGGTGAAAATAAAAATTAAGGCGGTAAGACCCAAAACAATTTTTTTTTTAATCAGTAAACTAATTCAGAATTGAAAGTTACTAGTAGTGGAGTAGACCTGGCATTTGAAATGCAAGTGTTTTTTCCTATCTATAAGAGGACGATTCCCCCCCCCCCACTTCCCTGACACTTTCACATCGTCCAGGCAGGTGTTGGGAGGGGGGGTGGGGCAGTTGAACATATGGAAAATCGGATTTATCCAGTTTGCGTGCGATCGGGGAACCGGACAAAAATGTTTCGGAAGAAAAGAAAGGTCTCCTCGAGGTGCGTAAACTGGTATTTGGTTTTTAAAATCGGCCAATAAGGGCCGGAGATATGGCCGTTTGAAGGGATTGAGTTTCAGGGTAGGAAAAGGGATCAGACAGGGGTGTTTAAGATATAAGGAGGGTAATTTTTTTTATATTGTGGGTGGTCATAGGAAGAGGTCGAGGCCTCGGGCTAGCTCTCTAGCGCAAGGGATGGAAGAGGGGAACGGGAAAACGGCCATATCTCCGGATGTGATCGTGCGATTTTAAAAAATCAAAATGGGATTTTTTTGTCTTTATAGCAACTACAACTTCCATGTGGTCCGAATTGGTTTTTGGGAAAAATTCAAAAATGGGAAGCAAAAGAAAAAATGTCATTTTTTTCAAATTCGTTATTTTCAGTGAAGGGAGGAGAGAGGATGAAATGCTCCTCAAAAGACGGGGATTTTCGTCCCCTTCAAAATGAAAAAAAAATCAAATTTCTTCATTAGGAGAGCCAGGACGTTAACTTTTACTTTAAAGTCCTACGCCCTTCTGTCAGGGCTCATTTTCAAGAGAACAAATTTCTCTTTTTGTTAAAAAAAAATAATTTCATTACATTTATAAATTTATTTCTTTTCAATCAGCAGCTGCAGCGGCGCGAGAGTAGGCGTGGCCCTACCGTGAGGGTAGCGCACCTTCACGCCCTCCGTGTTTGTTTGCAAATAGCTGGTTACTGATAGAAAAAATCCGGAAGAGTATGGCTGGAAAAAAACTGTAAACGGACTTATGCCAACAATGAACTTAATTTCCATGTGAAGTTAGCAGAACACTCGAAAATTTTTAAAAAATTTTCAACGGTAAAATTGTTACTTTCACGATTAATTAGCGGCTACTTAGCGGCAAATAATAGGCCTATGGGTTTTTAATTCTGCAAAGTTTTTGCTTATTCTATAAAATGATTTTTTGTTTTATCGGCTTAATTTTTATTTTTTTAAAATTCCATTTTCACCATTCGTTTACGGTTAAAAAACGGCAAATTCTGAGCTGCCTACTTTTAATTTAAAATTTTTTTTTGGTAGATGTTCTGCTAACTTCCATGTGAAGTTAGCAGAACACTCGAAAATTTTTAAAAAATTTTCAACGGTAAAATTATTACTTTCACGATTAATTAGCGGCAAATAATAGACCTATAATTTTCTTAATTCTGCAAAGTTGTTCTGCTAAATTCACACAAATAAAAGCCGAGTATAAAAATCAAATTATTACGATAGACATGTGATCCAGAGTAATGGAAATATTTATATAATTAGACAAATGTGAAAATCGATAATACCTAAACATTACCATTGGTGGAAAGTAAAAACAGATAGAGAAAGTAGTAACAAAGATACATTTACGAGATATTTCTTAAGGTCTAAGTAAGTTGGCTAACAGAACAATTAAAAATATCAATATTGAACATGACACATAGAAATAAGTGGACAAAACAGGTGCTGATTAGTATCAGTCACTTTATATATAGTCAATTTCTAGAATAGAATATCTTGGCACATGAAACTTTACCCTCGACTTTACCCGAGAAAGGAAATTTATGGCATCTGTCTGACCATGTAATATTTTGTAAAGAAAAGTGATCTGACAATTTCTCCATCTCATTTCCATTTTAATGAGGCCAAATAAACTAAGCATTTCACAGCATGAAACGTCTCTGCCAGGGTACAAACCAAATTTGGTATAATATAAATATCTACAAAATTTGCATGGTATATGCTCGAATGACTGGCTGTGAGCATTGTAATATGGAGCCCATACAGCACAAGCATACACTAGTTGACTATGCACATAATAAGCATAATATAATGTTTTTAAAGTTTTAATGTTATGAAAATCCTTGGCCCTCCTAATGATAAAACCTAACATCTTCATCGCCTGACTAGATTACTTTTGATCAAATATTACACCCAAATTCTCACCTACGGTTACTCTGGTTACGTTTTGATCATTAATTTGAGAGTCAAACTCTGTAAGGGTTAATTTGAGGGCGAAAGTACACTTTCCTATGTTGATTTCCAGGTTGTTGTTAACACACCACTTAACTACTTCATTAAGATCATTTTGCAGTGACACACAGCTCTCGAGGTTATCTATGATATTAAAAATGTTCAGGTCATCTGCATATAATAATTTAGGAGCTTGAATGGCCATAACAAGATCGTTAATAAAGTGCAAAAATAATAATGGGCCCAAATTACATCCTTTGGTGATACCACTCGTTATTGCAGACGACATGTTGCATCCTATCAGTTAAATAAGAGTTAAAAACGTTTTACGAAGTAAGGTTGGATGATCCACCTAATTAAAAGCTTTTGATATGTCTGTATATATAACATCAACTTGCCTTTTCTCATCTAGAACGTCAGAAATATATTGTGTACAATTGTAAAGATTCATATTAACAACACGGCATTTCACAAAATCATGTTGTTTTACCGTAATATAATGTGATGCGTGATTCTACAAATAACATGGGATAATGGATTGCAACAATATGGCGAAGTTGCAAATCACGCCAATAGGTTAATTTTCTATTTGACATTTATCACCTGTTTTGAATACAGGAACTACTTTCGATAATTTCCATTTATCTGAAATGTGGCAGATTTGAGACAAATATTATAGATATAACAGAGGGGCTTAACAAAACATGAAATACAATCTTTTACAATAAAAGCTGGAACTAAATCTGGACTCATAGTTAATTTAGGTTTAAACTTCTTCGTTGCTTCAAAGATGTCACTAACACTCACTTCACTAAGCACGTTATCATTATAAACACATATGAATCAGTATGAATATCTCCAGGTGATGGTTTTAAGTATTCCGAGCTGAAGCAAGAAGAGACGACCTATGCGATGCCACGAGCAGCAGTATATTCTGTATCTTTATACACCATTCGTTCAGGTATATTAAAATTATCACAATGAATGTCTGAGGACATCCTGGGTATTGCAGTTCTGCTTGCCAGTTTCGAATCTGCATAAAATCTACTAAAGTTTCTGAAATTTTTTTTCAGCTGTCATAAATGATCTTCGTACGAGCCTTCGTATTCTCGTATATATATCTCCTTGATGGAATGACAGAAACGTTACGTATTTTTGTTTTTTTTACATTTATTTAACGTCGGTCTATTTCCGCAACTGAGGCCTATTACCGACGCCTGTAGACGAGCTACCCCCAACCAGGAACTTTGCCGAACATCTTCCCTTAAGAAGAGTGGGGATCTTTTACTTGCCTAACATTTAATAGACAAGGGACCGACGACTTTACATCCCCCTCCGAAGGATGGTATATCACCTACACAACCCTCGCCTAAGGTTGCATAGCTTCCGCGCATACACTGATATACAAGTCGCTGGAAGATATCTGAGGCGTGTACACGGTCTTCTTTATGAACACATTCGAACCTCTTCCGGTTTTAAAAATATATAATTTGGTGCGTGGACTGCTTAGCTGAAACTCCTGAGGCCGAAGATGCACTTAATTTGTAGACTTAAGAAGGTAGGAGGATTGCACTTGAAGATATTGGACAGGGCCAAAAGCTACGCCCTGTATATTGTCCTGGCGTCTGGAGTTGCATTGACTCTAAATTTGAAAGTTTTGACTGGTCACTGTATTTTTAAAAATGTCCGGGTAGAAACCAGCACCCTGTATCTTAAACATTTGGTGCTTTAGAAACGTTAAAGTTTAACTTGAAAGCCAAAATCACTTTGTTTTAAATTTTTGTAGGGTGAAATTTGAACACCGTGTATATGAATTTATAACGTAGCACTCACTGTCTTTGAATGTCTAATTTGGTTTCTGATTCACTGATTTTAAATTATTTAAAAATTTGTATTTTTTGAATTTTTTAAAGACACTTCTGAGTCACCCTGCACTAGGTGCGAGATGAATTGATGTGTGAGGGCAGAATAGATTTTAAAAATTTGGGCACTAGGTGCGGAAAAGATTTTTTTAACTTGGGGTCACCAAGGAAGTCGTCGTGGAGAGTTTGGGAATTAAAATAAAGCTTGATAAATATAAAGCTAACTCTCAGTAGAAACCGAAAGAATTAATTTCAGCAATCTCCCGGAGGTCACTAATTACAACTTTTAAAACACTATTTTGTTCAAAAAGAAACTATTTCACTCGCCATACTTTTTAAATCACTTAATCACTTCCGGAACAGAACTTGCATTCGCTCTGTACGAGGGGGCTTTTGGTTCAGTATGGTTGCGTTTTTCGCGCCCCGCGAGTCTCGCATCCGTTCTAAGGTCTGGAAAAGGCTGGAAATCGTTCCGTGCGGGCGAGGATGAGTCATCGATTGCGTAATGTTGCGCAACATTTGAAATAATTGAAATTTCGTATTTCGTAAAACGAATTTTTTGATATATGTTTTATGCCCGAATCGATTTGGATTAAAAAGTTATTGAGGGTTTTTACATGAATAAATTGGAGAACATATCGCATGACTCCGTAATGCAGCGTTAAAACCACGCACGTAGTATTAAAGAGGATACAATTTGCGTACCCGTGTAGGCAGGCGGGACGAAGCGAACGGAAACAATATATTAAGAAAGGGTACAGATGTTGTATACGGGGGGCCAAGAGAAAGAAAGAATAACAAGAATTGACTATGATTGTTATATACAGGGGCGATGAGAAGTTAACTAAGAATAGAAAAGGTTATGAAAGCTGTATACAGGGGAAGATGAGAAAATTCTTAGAATAAACGTTGTCTGAAAATTGGGAAAAGCGGCGAAGGTCATATACGAGGGGCGATGAGAAAGTAAAGTATTTATGAAGGGAATTAAAAATATTCTGACCAGCGGTTTGGAGGGTATATTGAAGGTGATTTTAGAATATACGGGGCTGGTATCTTTAAGGCGGTGAAATTTTAATGTTGGAGCTGTAAAATTAATTAAAGAAATAAGTTATTGCCTTATACCTCGAAGAGAAACAACAATGCAGCTACGGACACGTGTTTCGGAGTTATTTCTCCTCATCAGCGTAGCGTAGCTTAGCGAATATATCTTATAATCGAGCAAAACCAACAAAGGTAGGAAAGTATAGTGCACAGTACTCCATTTGTACTTTCATACTTCATGTGCCACATTTAAGGCCTCAAATGAGATCAATCAGTACGAGGAGCTCCCATCATCTTGTAAAATTAATGTTTGGAACTTTTTGATGACTGCTGATGGAATATGATTATTTGAAAATTATCGAGTGTCTATGAATTTTTTCAGATTTTATCTTGGGGAAATGTGGTTTTTTGATGAAACAAAAATGATCGTTACTTTTTTTTCATAGTTTGACATTGCGAGGTGACAGATTAGATCGAAGTGATTTTTAGGATCTTTTCTAATTCATTTTCTTGTAGTACAAGGAATGTATTATAACATTTGAAACGGTCGCCCATTCAAATACTATAATAACCCCTAACGTTGCTTTACATCGCATACCGAAGTATGTACATAGTAAAGCCGCATCTACGCTCGCCCTATTTTTGTTTTTAAAAGACGACCAGAACATAAGTAATTATTGTTTTATTTTTCAGGTTGTCTAAAAAAGGATTACAAATATTTTTTGCTGCTCATTATCGAAGGGACTACTTATTTCATTCTTATGTTGGCTATATTTTGTTTTTGTAATCAAAAAGAGAGTCCAAATAAATAGGACAAGTAGAACGAGACAATCGATTAAGTTCTGCTTTTACTAGTTTTATTGAAAAAGCATTTCACTTTTCCGTGATAAATGTTATATATTTTTATGATAGAAGTTTAAAAGTCTATTCTTCGTTTTGCTTATATTTTTCGGGGTGCTGATATTTCTGTGTCGAATGAATACAAGAGAAAGACGACCAGACTAAGAATCTTTTCTTGAATTGTTGCTAATAAAAATCAAGATATAAATGTAAGGGATAAAAACTTAAGTAATTAAGTATTTTTTCTAACTTTTTTAACGAGTGTTAGATATAGTAGAATAATACTACTATTTAAAATTTGGAAAAAAAAGAACTGGAAAGAATGGGCAACTTTCGTTTTTTATTCTCGTGGTATCGTGGAGGACCTGGAAATAAATTTTCCGCTTTATACAAAGTGATCCTCGGTGGGTTAAATTAGGCAGTAGAAACTGGTATATAATGGCAGGTAGCATTTGGTTATTTGAAAATAAAAGGTTTGTCTATTAGTTAATGATAAAGTAGAGATTATTTAAAAAGTTCTAGATCGTAATAAAATGTGCAACAAAGAAAGTTACAGGGTATTCTCCGTCTTCATGCAAATCAAAAGCAACAATCTTATTAAAGATAACATCCAGTGGACGCCCCTCACAGAGCAAAATAATAATTCACATAAGTCCTAGTGTTCTATCTTTTACCGTGTACTTGAAGAAGAAAGAGACATAATTTAATATGAGGGTGTATTTTGTATCCCTTTACAAACTGTTTGATGTCGCTGGTGGGATTTTGTTTAGGTCCGGACTTGTAGTTTGCGAATTAAAAAAAAGTCTAAATTATGAAACGCACGGTTTCATTTAATGAGATCGCGCTCTACTTTTTTGTATTTATAAACTAGGTCGCTTTGAGCAAATTATGGACAACTTTTTCAACTGTATATTTTCAGTTAAAATGTTCAAATACAATTTTGTTAAAATAAAATAATTGTAATAAGTTAAAAATTGAACGAGCACTATTTGATATTTATAATAATAATAAAATAATACACACACACACATATAATAAATAAAATAATAAAAATAGTTAATCTGAGTCTGAAGAAAAGTCGATGTCACTTTCAGAATTCGAATTTGAAACATTAATTACAACTTATAAGTGCGGCTTAACCTAAACATCCCGAATGTATTCTTTTTGCTAATAATTCCAGATAATATTATTTGTATGGCGAACACGATCAGACCCATTTTGTAATGCCTGTTTCCAAACATCTAAAACGGCATTTTCATCTCTCCTGTCTTCCCAAATTAGTTCAACAGCATTCAAAATACTGTGGCAGGTAGGGTGGTGGTAATCTCTAAACTTGATGAACCATATCAATTTTTTCATCAACGGCATATGGTAACTTTATTTTGTATTCCTTTACTATTCGTAACAGAAAATGATGTTTAGCTTTTTTTTTTTTATGCATTTATTTAACGTCGGCCTATTTCCGCTACTGAGGCCTAACACCGACGCCTGTAGACGAGCTACCCCCCAACCAGGAATTTTGCTGAACCTCTTCCCTTAAGAAAAGTAGGGATCTTTTACTTGCCTAACATTTAATAGACAAGGGACCGACGGCTTTACATCGCCTCCGAAGGATGGTATATCTCCTATACAACTCTCGCCTAAGGTTGTATAGCTTCCGCGCATACACTGATATGCAAGCCGCTGGAAGATGTGTGAGGCGAGAACGCGGTTTCCGTTTGATTGGTCACCCATCCAAGTACTAACTGCGCCTGTCGTTGCTTTACATCGCATACCGAAGTATGTACATAGTAAAGACGCACTTACGCTCGTCCCATTTAGCTTTTTTCGTTGAAGCATTTGGCACATCTTCGCTAAACCGTGATTTGTACTTTGCGTTGTTCATAATAATAAGCGATGGTTTTTCGATCCGAGGTAAAAGCTGTTCTTCCAGCTATTTTTCAAACAATGTCGGGTTCATGTTGTCATGGTAATCAGCGCTTTTATTCGTGTATATAAAGTTAGCGAAACACTTTTAGCTACCGATGTCGAGTATAGGCTCATAATTTGCCTTTTTTTTCTCGCTAATTAGTTGTGCTAATGGCGATTTTGTCGTTTCAATTTAATAAGAAAAAAAACGATGTGTTTCGCTAACTTTATATAAAACACATTTTCAAGAATTGTCCGTTTTCAAAAATTGATACTTGAAAATTATCAGTTGATTTTATCGTTAATTAGTTGTGTTAACGACAGAGATGCCCAGATGCCCTTTATAATTTAAAAAAAAAACGGGGTGCTTCGCTAATTTCATATAAAGTTAGCGAAACACATTAGTAAAATCGTTTGTTGTCAAAACGTCATACGTCAAAACTGTTAATTAATTTTGTCGCTAATTAGTTGTGCTAATATGGATGCTGTAATAGTTTATTCATTTACAAAAATTTAAAGAATCCTAGTTTTTTTTTTTTTTTTTTTTTTTTATACATTTATTTAACGTCGGCCTATTTCCGCTACTGAGGCCTAACACCGACGCCTGTAGACGAGCTATCCCCAACCAGGAATTTTGCCGAACCTCTTCCCTTCAGAAGAGTAGGGATCTTTTACTTGCCTAACATTTAATAGACAAGGGACCGACGGCTTTACATCCCCTCCGAAGGATGGTATATCTCCTATACAACCCTCGCCTAAGGTTGTATAGCTTCCGCGCATACACTGATATACAAGCCGCTGGAAGATGTGTGAGGCGAGAACGCGGTTTCCGTTGGAATGGTCACCAATCCAAGTACTAACCGCGCCTGTCGTTGCTTTACATCGCATACCGAAGTATGTACATAGTAAAGACGCACCTACGCTCGCCCCCAAAGAATCCTAGTTCAATATAAGATTCTTTACGTTTTATTGAATAATTCCGTAATTAATTAATAAAAAAAAGGTCCGCGTTTACGACAAAGTCAAAATCCTCACAACTAATAATTATAATCGGCCATAATTAATAATTAATTAATAACAGATCTGCGTTTTTGATAAAATCAAAAACCTCACAACTAATTATAATTGACCGAGCGGCAAATTCCTCGACCAAAATCCGGTCAAGTAAACCTTCCTAATCAAAGTTAAATTGATGATTCGCTAAGTTTCATCGAATAATTCAATAATTATTAGAAAATGTTTCGCGTTTACGACACAATCAAAAACCTCACAACTAATTATTATCAACCGAGCGGCAAATTCCTCGACCAGAATCCAGTCGCGTTAACTGTTTCTTTCTCAGTTATTAAGATGATTCGCTAAGTTTCATGGTGTAACTCCGTAATTAATTAATAAAAAATGTTCCGCATTTGCGACAAAATAAAAATCCTCACAAATCATTATAATCGACCGAACGTCAAATTCCTGAACCAAAATCCAGTCAAGTAAACGTTTTTTGTCAAAGTTAAATCGATGATTCGCTAAGTTTCATCGAATAACTTTGTAATTAATTAATAAAAAATGTTTCGCGTTTACGACAAAATCAAAATCATTACAACTAATTATAATCGACCGAACGACAAATTCCTCGACCAGAATCCAGTCGGGTTAACTGTTCCCTTCTCAGTAATTATGATGATTCGCTAAGTTTCATGGTGTAACTCCGTAATTAGTTAATAAAAAATATTCCCAATTTGCGACAAAATAAAAATCCTCACAAATAATTAAAATCTTTCGAACGTCAAATTCCTGAACCAAAATCCAGTCGAGTAAACGTTTTTTGTCAAAGTTAAATCGATGATTCGCTAAGTTTCATCGAATAACTTTGTAATTAATTAATAAAAAATGTTCCACGTTTACGACAAAATCATTACAATTAATTATAATCGACCGAACGGCAAATCCCTCGACCAGAATCCAGTCGCATTAACTGCTTCCTTTCAGTTATTACGATGATTCGCCAAGTTTCATCGAATAGCTCCGTAATTAATTAATAAAAAATGTTCCGCGTTTGCGACAAAACCAAAAACCTCACAACTAACTATAATCGAATGAACGGCTAATTCCTGGACCGGAATTAGGTCCCGTTAAACGTTTCCTTCTCAATTATTACAATTATTCGCTAAGTTTCATCGAATAATTCCGTAATTAACAAATGTTCTGCGTTTACGGCTAAATCGAACTCTTCACACTTTGATAGAAGAGGTTTACTTGACTGGATTTTGGTTCAGAAATTTGCTGTTCGGCCGACTATAATTAGTTGTGAGGATTTTGACTTTGTCGTAAACGCGGACCATTTTTTATTAATTAATTACGGAATTATTCATTGAAACTTAGCGAATCTTATATTAAACTAGCATTCTTTAAATTTTTGTAAATGAATAAACTATTACAGTATCCGTATTAGCACACCTAATTAGCGACAAAATCAACTAACAGTTTTCACGTATGACGTTTTGAAAACAAACAATTTTTACTAATGAGTTTCGCTAACTTTATATGAAATTAGCGAAGCACATCGTTTTTTTTTTATATAAAAAGGGCATTCTGTCATTAACACAACTAATTAACGACAAAATCAACTGACAATTTTCACGTATCAATTTTTGAAAACGGACAGTTCTTGAAAATGTGTTTCGCTAACTTTATATAAAGTTAGCGAAACACATCGTCTTTTAAAAAAAAATTGGAACGACAAAATCGCCGTTAGCACAACTAATTAGCGACAAAAAACCGGCAAATTATCAGCCTATACTGGACATCAGTAGCTAAAAGTGTTTCACTAACTTTATACACATCTACTATTCTTTGTAGAAAAAAACTGGATCTGCCCCATCTATGCAAAACTATATATCTTTTGTCGTCTGATTGTTTTTTATTTAAAACTGATTTCATGTTATCATCATGCCATGTTCTAATATCGCTGCAATTTTGAAATATTCACATTTCGTCTATAAAACTATATCCAGTGGTGATTGTGACATGTTTTCTGTGTATTGTCTCAAAAATGTATGACGTTTTGAAACAATAATCTCCATAATGTAGCGCCTATCAGTGTCCCTTTCATATTTAAATCCCAAACGCTTTAACAAATTACCTAAGCTGGAATTGCTTAAATCAATTATTTGTTTGGCATGCAATTCCTATTTTAACTTTTGTCGTGTGATATATTCGTGCATGGCAATCATATTGTAAACAATGTGCCTTATTTTGTTTTTCGCTGTCTCAGATAATCCCTTGTTTTGGGGCACTCTTTTTTCTGTTCACCTAAAAAGAAAATTGATAAGGTGAATTATTAATTCTCGTACATCTTCTAATCAAAATTTTATAAAAAAAGGCTATCCGCAGTTTGTCTGATAAAATTCAGAGCTCTCAGATGCCTAGAAACTTCCTTATATTCTGTGCCTAGTCCAATTTCGAATTTATTTAATAACCCGAAATGTAGTATATTATGGACTTTTCTGGAATTTGCCGAAGATAGGTATAGGCCAAAGCAAATCTCAATAATTGCTATTACAAGACAATTTGTTTCTGTGTAATTTAGAGATATAATTTGAAGCCACTTTATCGTTATCGTTTTTCACTATATTAAAAATTAAAATGTCAAAAACTTACAAATTTATCTGCCATATCTATGTCCAATTGTATTACTATCAACTTGTTTACAATACCATTGTTTCCTATAAAAGTTGGTATGGGAATTTAAATGATGGCCCGCCTACTTACGGACGTACTATTATTTTCAATTTTCTATAATTTGATATGATTTCAACGTGGGGTGGAGTTCGACATGTCTAATAAAATGTTGAAGTCTCAGGCCACACGTTACCCAAGATTCCTGTGGGAGTTTAACACCCCAGTTTTAATTTTCATTTATTTACTCAATTAAAATACAAATAAATCATTCCGTGGCTCACCACAATTCACCAGCATGGCCTAATTAAAATAACACGTTTATTTATTTTTTAATTGCACTATATGTAGCTTTACTATGGCTGTATAAATAGACAGACATAATTTTTATGTGTACTTATACAATTTTATAAATACATTGTAAAGAACTTTATTGACGGAATTTATTTTTTATTTAGTATGCCACTGTTAAAGGATTAAAAATAGATGTTTCGCTTGGAAATAAATGCTTATTATTCCTGCGAGTATTTCTAGTTGGCATGGAAAATCGCGTCTGCATTATTAACTGGACTTCTTTAGTTGTTATTTCCATTTTTATACTTTTAGTCAGGGATTGGGAACAAAATTGAGATTAGTACAAATAGGTAGTTGTTATTAAACATAATATTTTTAGTCGCAAACTCCTCTATAAAATCCTTATTTTACTGTAAGGAACGTAACCAGACTGCAACCAACAGCTACTCTCCGGGCTATGTGCTCCGTCGAGCTCTGGATTACAAGTTACAAGTCTGGCGCGTTAAGTGTAATAATTGCATATTACCATCAAAACGCTAATGCATCTATTGCAACAAACACCAGCCGAAAGACTGATCCTACTTAAAGGAGCTCTCTTGCCAGTCGTCACACACCACTTGCAGACTGCAGTTTCGAGCTGTTGGCTCTCGTCAGTGCAAGGTAGGCATGTGACGACCGACACAAGGATCCTTTGACTATTTGGTACATCCCGGTATTTTTACAATAGCGACATGTAAAACAGTCAGCAGGCGCCATCTAGCGGTCCAGTGTCTGTTGCAATCGAAAAATAAATAGCCTGACTGGGCTTAGTATAGTTCAAATGTGCTTTTAGAGGGCAGAATATTAAACATAATATTTTTAGTCGCAAACTCCTCTATAAAATCCTTATTTTACTATAAGGAACGTAACCAGACTGCAGCCAACAGCTACTCTCCGGGCTATGTGCCCCGCCGAGCGCTGGATTACAAGCTATAAGTCTGGCGCGTTAAGTGTAATAATTGCATATTACCATCAAAACGCTAATGCTTCGATTTCAACAAACACTAGCCGAAAGACTGATCCTACTTAAAGGAGCTCTCTTGCCAGTCGTCACACACCACTTGCAGACTGCAGTTTCGAGCTGTTGGCTCTCGTCAGTGCAAGGTAGGCATGTGACGACCGATACGAGGATCCTTTGACTATTTGGTACATCCCGGTATTTTTACAATAGCGACCTGTAAAACAGTCAGCAGGCGCCATTTAGCGGTCCGATCGAAGCATTAGCGTCTTGATGGTAATATGCAATTACTACACTTAACGCGCCAGACTTGTAACTTGTACTCCAGCGCTCGGCGGGGCACATAGCCCGGAGAGTAGCTGTTGGCTGCAGTCTAGTTACGGTTTTATAGAGGAGTTTGCGACTAAAAATATTATGTTTAATATTCCGCTCTCTAAAAGCACATTTGAACTAAGGTAGTTGTTATATTTGATTCTAGATTGCGAAATACCTCTTTGCAATCGACAATGAAATTCATTCCAATCGAGTGTCAAACAATCTTTTTTCGAAAACCGTGTCCCAAAATATTTAAATCAAAAGAAAATTTTGACATTTACACTTAATGATATTGTGAACAATTCATGATTTAGGTGTCTGAAGGACGTTTTGTTATACTTTCTAAATGGACTGTTAGAACGTTCACTTGATGGGTTTGATTTGGGTAGACGTAAAATATAAAACTTATATTTCGACTCTGCTCAACGGAATTCACCAAACGGTATCAATTTGAACGTCGCTACACTGTCTTATATCTAACACTTTACTTGCCAACACATTAATTTTAGTAATAACTCAGTAAGACACAATGAAAGCGGATGGGATTCAGGTGAAGTTTATACTGGTCTTTTAGAAATATTTATTAGTAAACAATTTATGTATATGCAGAGGTTATCAGTCAAATGATGAACTAGCATCTAGTGGGCCTATTTTTACATCCAGAAATGTACAAAAGCAGACACCTTAAAAGCTCTACAAAAATGAAACCTAAACTTACTACTGATCCAGACGGCATTCCTTCATTCTTAATAAAAGATTGTGCAACTATACTTGCTCTTCCTTTGTCTATCATATTTAACCTATTAATCAAAACTTCCACATTTCCAGAAGTATGGACGATTTCTA